>OZ020295.1:8587342-8870517 GCA_963971205.1 Aethes cnicana | reverse complement strand
CCGAAAAGTTCACTATATGATTATCATTTCTATGGGTTGGTTCACTTGACACCGACTTCGCAGTCTGTCGGAGTTTGAAGGCGGTTTTAATTTTTTTATTTAAAATTTTTTATTCATTAGACTGCACTCGTTGCTTGCGTAGCTTATTGGTTTTTTCCCACTTTTCGGCACACAAAGCGTTATCGTCAGAAGAGCA
This sequence comes from Aethes cnicana, assembly GCA_963971205.1. NCBI lineage: Eukaryota > Metazoa > Arthropoda > Insecta > Lepidoptera > Tortricidae > Aethes > Aethes cnicana. The sequence goes on along the minus strand of OZ020295.1, from coordinate 8,870,321 downwards.
ACGTAACCACTCCATGCACTCCTCTTCCTCTTGCGTGGTCTCTTCAAAACTCCGGTTACATGTAGATGTCGACGGTTCTGGAGTCAAAGCCTTGTCTAGAGAGCGTCGTGCTCGCGGTTGGTACACTTTGTGTCTTCGGTACTTAGCCTTTAAATTAACGACCGCGTCGAAGAGTCGGCCGTGAGCTCGGTGTACCCCTGTTTTCGGTTTGGTATAGTAACATTCAAGATTTTCTGACGGAAACAACCGTTCTGAAAAAAAAAAACAATCAAAAACATGATTGTAAAGGTATTAACTAATATGTAATCTATGGCAGGGCTTTGTGTACGTTCACTTGCCACCGACTTCGCTGACTGTCAAAGTTTGAAGGCGGTTTTTATTTTTTTATTTAAAATTTTTTTTCATTAGACTGCACTCGTTGCTTGCGTAGCTTATTGGTTTTTTCCCACTTTTCGGCACACAAAGCGTTATCGTCAGAAGAGCAACGTAACCACTCCATGCACTCCTCTTCCTCTTGCGTGGTCTCTTCAAAACTCCGGCTACATGTAGATGTCGACGGTTCTGGAGTCAAAGTCTTGTCTAGAGAGCGTCGTGCTCGCGGTTGGTACACTTTGTGTCTTCGGTACTTAGCCTTTAAATTAACGACCGCGTCGAAGAGTCGGCCGTGAGCTCGGTGTACCCCTGTTTTCGGTTTGGTATAGTAACATTCAAGATTTTCTGACGGAAACAACCGTTCTGAAAAAAAAACAATCAAAAACATGATTGTAAAGGGATTAACTAATATGTAATCTATGGCAGGGCTTTGTGTACGTTCACTTGCCACCGACTTCGCTGACTGTCAAAGTTTGAAGGCGGTTTTTATTTTTTTATTTAAAATTTTTTTTCATTAGACTGCACTCGTTGCTTGCGTAGCTTATTGGTTTTTTCCCACTTTTCGGCACACAAAGCGTTATCGTCAGAAGAGCAACGTAACCACTCCATGCACTCCTCTTCCTCTTGCGTGGTCTCTTCAAAACTCCGGTTACATGTAGATGTCGACGGTTCTGGAGTCAAAGTCTTGTCTAGAGAGCGTCGTGCTCGCGGTTGGTACACTTTGTGTCTTCGGTACTTAGCCTTTAAATTAACGACCGCGTCGAAGAGTCGGCCGTGAGCTCGGTGTACCCCTGTTTTCGGTTTGGTATAGTAACATTCAAGATTTTCTGACGGAAACAACCGTTCTGAAAAAAAAATCAATCAAAAACATGATTGTAAAGGTATTAACTAATATGTAATCTATGGCAGGGCTTTGTGTACGTTCACTTGCCACCGACTTCGCTGACTGTCGAAGTTTGAAGGCGGTTTTTTATTTTTTATTAATTTTTTTTTTCGCCTACAGTTTCCGAACATTGGTAGGTAATTATGGACGCAAGTACCTCTGTAGTCTTAGAAATTGGTGCCAAAACCATCCACGTGCTAACAAATTTTGAGGAGTTCCCTCATTTTCTCATGGATACCGTTATCAGATCTCGACGAAATTAAAATGGGACCTCCTGGAAAGACTATGAATCAAAAATAAATTTTGAAAATCGGTTCACGATTTACGGAGTAATCGGTGAACATACATAAAAAAAACATAATCGAAACATAGAACCTTCTCCCTTTTTTGAAGTCGGTTAAAAATCGGACATTTTTTTTTATTTTTTTACTTAATTTTTTTTCGAATTGTTTGATAACTTTATTTTTTGACATAAAACAAGAAAAAAAACCGGCCAAGTGCGTCGGACTCCAGCACATAAGGTTCCAGAATTTTGTTATTAGCATTTTTACTTAAATTACTTGTCATCTTTCAGTTTCAATAAATTCCAATTCTTTCCTTGTTTCATTAAATTTTTCAATCCATATATAACTTGAGTATTTCAGTAGTTTTTGGAATCAACTCATGACTTATTATAATTACTGATGGGTCTCCTGCGGTTGCTGCTTCCTCCGGGATATGAATTACTAGTGGATGAAATGGTAGTGGTTCTGAGTAGATGAGCTGTTGCATAGTTCCCCTCTGTTGCTGCATTGGCTGCTCGGAATAACTGCTGTGTGAACTAGTTCCCCTCTGTTGCTGAATGGGCGGCTCGGAGTAAGTGCTGCGTGAACTAGTTCCTCTCTGTTGCTGAATGGGCGGCTCGGAGTAAGTGCTGCGTGAACTAGTTCCCCTCTTTTGCTGAATGGGCGGCTCGCAGTAAGTGCTGCATGAACTAGTTGCCCTCTGTTGGTGATGGAGACGGTGATGAAATATACGTTTGAGCAGGCGAATAATATCCAGGACTTTCTGATTGAGCTAGTGAAAAGTAAGCAGGGGATTGTGGTTCTTTGCGTCGGTTATAACGCTGGAACATTTCACATATGAACTGCTCTTTTCGTCTTCAGGTAATAATCTCAACTTTTTGGCAATGATTTTACCGTGTAGGTCACATTCATCATCTTCCTGTGGATGTCGATTGCTTAATGTCGTTTTGAGTGTCGAAAGACAATCTTTGACTGCTTCTCCAGCACTCAAAAGCTCAGAGGGGTTGTGACGACGACGAATCGTTTTAGATGTCAGTAGGTAAGGATTAGGGTATCTGGATACTGCCGGAGCTATCCAGATCCCCTAATCCCTACTATTCGATAACTCTATCTATTCTATGCAAGAAGTCCAATTGTCACCTCCTCTCTATTCAAGAGGCCAACCTTTAATCTGTTCAAGAACTGATAGAACTCAGTTATCATGTAGTCAAGAAGTAATTTAAGAACTTATGATTCATATATTCTAGAACTCTATTTAAGAAGCCCACCTACTATTGCTTCTACTACTATTACTATTGCTACTACTATCGTCTGATTTGAATGAAACAAGAAAAAAAAAAAAAATCATTTTTAATTTATTATTATTAAAATAACATTTGCTTAAACAAATCCTAATTCGTAAAGCATACACATATTAACGCATTATCACATATCATGTCGCTCCGATTTTTTCTTTAACTGTTGAAGACGGATTAAATGTTCCCTCATCTCATCCAGGTATTCTAGACCGCTATCGATATTGTAATCGCAGTATACAGCATCTTCAAATTTTCGTTTGATGATCATGAACTTTTCCATTTCATTCTCTATTTTAATATAGCCTTCGTTCTTCGTCATGTATGTGACACATCGGCAATGACAATAGCTATACGCATGACAAAGAAGACATGCGAGGCCGTCAACTTGAGTATCGGGGGACTTGAGGCATTTAAGGGGGCAGCAGTAATTAACCATTTTTTCTACATATAGCAATGTATATAACCCTCTACACGTAATGTTTGCTATGTGAATGAATCAAATATATTAGGAATACCGTATTTATAATACTATGGTCTAATAGTATCTAGGTAGGTAAGTACTTAAAATTTCCTCTAATTAAGAAGTCAACCTCTTGTAGCTTGGTTAACTGAAAGTTGGGTATTCCGCTACAAAGGTTATTTCTATCTAATTCATCTGATCTGGAAATAACTTCAATGTACGAATAAAACACATATTATTATTTTTATTTGATTTTTATTTGAATACCTTTATATAAATACATTATTTGAATACCATTTACTTAAACACATTACATTTTTCAAGGCACATACTGAGGAATGATTTACACAACTATACACATCGTTTTCTAAACTAAATTCTTTACATAAATTCATTAAGTTAGGACAACCCTTATCTTCTAAATTATTAACATTATTATTTCCTGATATTTTTTTTACCCAAGAAGTTTTTTCAAGTCCTTTAACATATACATATTTATTTTTTAGTAGATTGCTTACAATATACTTATGTTCTGAATATGGTAAAACACCCTCGTTCCAATATATTTCTCTATTCCGCTCTATCCAGCTCACTAGTCTTCTTTCCACCTTATTTAATGAATAAAACGGGAATGGTGGTCGGAATAATAATACTTGTATTTGCTTATTACTCATCAATGCAATTTCTTTTAAAATAAATTCATTGTTAGCCGTTTTAAATCCTTGCACATCCACAATAACGTTCATGATAATTTGCGAACCAAGTTACTTAAAGGTTTATACTCCAAAAGTCGATCGTTTATGATCAAACAGTAAGCAGTTGTATTGTCAGGAATGTCTTCTAACGTCTCAATTTCCAATCGCACATCAACTGGTCCAGTTTTTATATTCTCATTCTGTCTTGAACAATCAATAACAAACAGAGGGGCCTTATCTTTAAAACCTTTAATGTCAAGCAACGGATCCGCAGGAACACTATAGTAAGACTGACGAAATTTCGTGTACATTTCATATAATATACTATATTTGCTTTCACCAAATTTTAAATTGAGTGATTCGTATGGATAGTATTGACAATTTAAGAACAAGGTAATGTTAGTCAGATTGCAATGATCAAATACAGAACAATTTCTAGTTTTTGTATTTTTCCTATTAGTTTGTAATCCGATAATAACATATCGAGGCTTTTCTAATTGAGAAGTTGTCTTCACCGACCACGAATGTTTTGTAGTTTTAGGTAGTATCGGATATTCGTACAAATCCCAATTTCTGAATGCTATTTGAATAGCTTTGTCTTTTTCTAAAAGTTTTAGCAAGGATAGTCTTTCACGGTCTGATACTTTTACATGAGGAACACGCCACTGCAGTCTCTGTATATTTATCTGAATATTATCATTATCAGAAATCGTAACACTATTTAGACTAGTATTATTTCTATTAAGGATAAGTTCATGCTTGCAATTCATTATGATTTTATTATAGTCTTCTGCGAAACCCAATATTTTATTCAATGGAACAATAACGCTAAATGAACCATCAATGCTTGTACACCCATTTAAGTTCCAACCCCACATGGCAGCTACTTTACTTTCTCCTTCGTTCATAGATACAAATGACTTCATCGTTGTAGAAACACCAGCATTTTTAATACGATCAACTTCAATTCCATTTATTTCATACCTGATATCATTAAATAAAAACATTATAGGATTATTAGTAAAGTTCACGCTTTTTTGGAGTGGTTTGTGATCTTTATCAGTCAGCACTGCCTGTCCTTCAATATAAATAAAACTGGCAAACGGTAAAATGTATGAATCTTGTTGATGAACAGGAATCCGTATTTCATCATTTTCTCTGAAGCTGTTGTTATAGGGATTGTAAGTATGTATTTCATAACTTTGAATTGAATTATCGAATTGAGGCTGACCAGTTATATCAAGTATACTCATATTTTAATTTTAAAACCGAGTTTACGTAGGAAATCTTTATTACTCTTTGTTATTATTTTCAATTTGCTGACACGTCCTTGCGCTTTAGCTCTTCGAGTTGTATTACTCGTTTTCACGTTATTTGTAGGGATTTTATAAAATATGATCATCTTAATTTTCGTAAATGTAGGCGCAGTTGAATATGCTCGTTTCTAAAGTCGATGCACTCCCCGTGCTCATCAATGACTTTAACAGTTACGGAAGATAATGAACTTTTATTGACCGGAAAGTAAATAACGTTTTTAGGTACTTCTATGTAACGATGACCAGGCGGAACGTTTGGTACAAACTCATGTATTATATGAGACGGTGAACCGTTGATATAGGATCCTTGAATAATGTCACATTCGACTCTGATAACGGACAGTGGAAGAATGTTGACAGGATTCTCGGACACATGCCATTTATTTGCTTGTAATTTTATTTTTTTAAAACCTAGCATCGATCCAATGCTATGCGGTATGTCAAAATGTATAATGGTAGTGGAAAATATTTCGCATTTCAGAGTGTTGTTATTTGCTTTAATTCTGATATCACAGTCATTTAAATGCTCTTTAAGGTAATCAACAACATCGTATAGATCGTAAGTACCGTGAGGTAATTGAATCTGTTTACATTCCTCACCGTATGAAAACACATTGTTTCTAGCGTTTATGTTAGGCACTGAATTTGTGGTTGAAAAGTATAGTAAGCCACACTCATAACCATCCGAAGTATTTATAGGGGGTTGGAAATATGAGTCTAATGTTGATTTATTTCCAGTGATAGTTATCGTGGCAGACATGATCCCATACTAATCACTTCGCTATTATTCCCGACTATTTATCATGTTTTCTTATACCAAAACCGTTTTAGAAATTTTATACATAGGTGTCCGCAATTGTAGGGATGATTTTGTTGAATATTGTCATAATTATAATGTATATAGGAACCCAAATATTTAATTAACTCCGTCGGTGGTCTTAAATTACCGTAACTATCGAAATATTCAATATAATCTTTAATTTTTGCATAGGCCACCCAATGACTTCCAGCGTTTTCAGAGCTATCTAAATTAACGATACCACATTCATAACTATAAGGGTATTTTGGAAGTTTATCTCTCATAAAAACTCCACGAAAATATGGGATGCTTTTTGAGTATTTATTAATGTCAATATTAGTAAGAGCTCGATTAGGTAGCCTAGTATTTAGTTTTTTGAATTAGATACATAAATCCCTAGTCCATGTTTATGTGGTTTAAGTTGTAATCCTTTTCCTATACATACAGCTTCTATGCGCTCATTATGTCTCTTCAATTCTTCGAAACGTTTTTTAGCTGCCTTGAAATCATTAATAACTTTTGCAATACCCGCCGCTCCACCAACTAAACTTCCAGCAGCAGACAATCCAGCAAAAATCGGAATTAATGGTAAAAATCCGCCAGTTTTTGGAATAGGAATAATGCGCGGGAGCTTTATATTGGAATTCGTTGCCAATTCTCTAGCAGCTGCTAAAGCTAATTCTATCGCCAATTTCTTACCCTTGGGTTTTAACTTTTGGAGATGTTTTCTTGTATGAGCAATGACATTTTTAATATTTTTCTTCAATCCAAATTTAGGTTTACTTTTTCTTTTCAATCCACTTCCTGAGCTCACTTTAGCTAACATGGCTTTATGAACTAAATTAGCTGCTAATTTTTCCCCGATACTGGCGTCAGATGTAGAAGCACGTGTTTTAGCCATTTTCATCAATTTGATATCAGACTTATGACGAACACTCAATAAAGGAGATTTAGAATAGGCAATATCGTGCTCCTTACAATATTCGTCTAATAGGTTAATACCTTTATCTCCGCGTTTTATCCTTTCTATAAGTTTTGTTCCTGGTCCACAATAATTATATCCAGGTAGATGAAGTTCGAACGGTAAATGATTAACAACCCAATTAAGAGGACCGTCTTCTTGCATATATCTTGACGGAATGAATAAAAATATAGATAATTACTTTAAATAGTAAACTTTACTCTAATAATAAATAGTCAACTTCACTCAACTATAACATGTTTGTATTGTCAATCCAACTGTTTTCTTTTGAAGGTAAACCCAACCACTTTACAAAAACTTTTCGTCCTCTTTTCTTTATTACTTTTTCCACAAGGTAAATATGCGGATGTTTTGTTTTTTGAAGTTCTTCCCTGTAAAATGCTCCTAAAATACGTTGGTGTCTAGCATCTTCTATCAAATATGTAACAGGGTTCGTATTTTGAACGGCTATGATTTTGAATATTTCTGTGGACCAATTAGGTGTATATCCTTTTTCGAAAGTCCCTTTGTATTTACTAATACGAACATAATCTCCTGATTTTAAAAGTTTCTTTTTCAAAGTTAATTTACTTGAACCTGCGTTTAAATACATCTCTAAAATGTTTTTTTTATTAGTTTCAGTAACTTCAGCTGGTTTTTGCTTAATTGTTCTGTGAACAGTGTAGTTATAGCAATGAAGTAAACTTTCTAAAGTACCATCCATCCATTTGTAATTACCTTTTAGACTAAATTGCTTATACAGTTTTGATTTCAATGTCCTAATAAACCGTTCAGCAATCGAAGCTTTTTTCACAGAAAAAGTTGAATAGTGATTGATGATATTTTTCTCCATCAGTTTTTTAAATTTTTTGTTATAAAATTCAGTTCCATGATCAGTTTGTAAATTTTTGGGCACTCTTCCTTTAGCAAGCAGTAACTTAAAAACATCAAATACCTCGTCTCTAGTTTTGCTTTTCAGAGGAAATGCCCAAGCGTATTTGGAGAATGTATCAATTACAACCAAAATGTATTTGAAATTTAGGTTAAACTTGTAAATTCCTTGCATATCGATTAAATCGGCTTGCCATAGATCATCAATATCTCTCATTATTACACGCCTTCGTAAAAAATTCACTCTAGCATTTTTATGTATTTCATTTACAATGTCTGCTTTACTCATTTTTTCTTTAATAATTTCTTCGTTTCAATAAGCTTTTCTAAATTGGTTAATCTACTGCATGTATCATTAACTAACTGATTCAATGACTTCAAAGCATCGAAAGATTTTCCTATCGATTTATCAACGTACTCTTTAGTCGCGCAATCTGCACTGTCAACCGGTACTGCTATGTTTTTTATAACTTTGTGTTGAGCATTTAAGTTGCCATCACTTGTATACTTTAAAGCACAGTCCACCGCATCGATACTATTATTATTGTAGCTGTTGTTTTTCCTGCAATACTCAAAATTACGCTTATAAAAGTTATGTCCGAACTTGTCGACATTCATGTTTGCGTATCAATGTAATACTGGAAATCATATCAAGAATTTTCTCTTTTTATTCTAAGATGATGCCAGCTTCTTTCAATTCTTCGATTATGGATACAATTTCATTGTCATGATTATTATTACCAGCGTTTTTAGAAGCAATTAATAACTTCAATCTTTCGACTAACTCATTGGGGTCATCCCAATAAACTAAATCAGTATATGTCCTATACCTTTTCAACGCTGGTATACCACTTCCAAGTTTAGTTTCACCTGACAATAATAGCGATGATGATGACGTTGATGGTGAAGTCGTCTTAAATAATGGTTTTATAATTTTACGGTATTTATCACTTTTATCACCCTTGATTCGTTCATAGGGATTGTAGTCTTTTTTATGTACACTAGTATGGTTAAGCATATCTCTATAAACAACTTGATCTTCGCATGATACTATTGCTAGGTTAGGTTTTTTACGGAACAACAATTCCTTCAAACCGGGAGTGAGCTCATATTGTTTATCATCAATGCCGATTAAATATTTTTTATTTTCATTTACAGGGTCATCTATAGCCGATAAAGTGACGACAGAGTTACCCATGAGTAATTTATCATTTTCTTTGCGTACACCACATGATATATTTATGTTATCATAAATTTCCACAATATCTTCCTTCTTTAATGAAGTCTCTAATTTTGTTTTAAATTTATCAGGGGTGTCATTAATTTTAACATTACTTGAAGTATCATCAAAATCTTCGTAATACTCGGTAGAAGTACTCGCATTATCTTTGAAGCTGAATGTTTCATTATTTTCCATATTAATATTTTTACTTATACTTGATTTATTACCTGAATTATTTGACTCCATCAAGACATTCAAAGGGTCAGAAATAGGTTTTAACATTTTACGCATTGTTAATTCTGTTTGATCCTCTTCATTACGCATTTCCTTTATTTTGTTTTTAATATTTTCGACCGATTTAATTAACTGCTCTTTAACACATTTTTCCATGATTATTAAGTATCACCTCACACGACTGGTATTTAATTCGGGTACGGTTATACTAAGCTCGTACAAGTAAAGCTCAACATAATATTAGTCAAGACTAATAAATATATCAAATCCTTTTCTGTATCTCCCAGCACTTGTTGTGCAGTCTTTGTTCACGAGTAAAAAATTATACGGATGTTCCCACACAGTAGTGCAAAGATTTTTAAATTGTGACCATTCCATATCAGAATTGACATGTTCATCATATATGTGTTTTAAATTAATTTCATCTTGTTTGAAAATAATCATCAGATTTGTATTGTCTCTTATTAGTTGTTTGGGTATTTTTGAATAGGTTTGAGATAAATAAAAGCAATCAATTTGGTTATGTCTCCCCATTGCAAAATAGTTCCGAATATTCATTTGGTTTTCACAAGCAACATCATCAAAAACGAATATTGAATTGGGAAAGGCGTCATTAGGATGTATTACTTCATTATTATCACTATAGATAAACAAATTTACTTCTGGAACTTGTTCAAAAACCTTCTTTAAAAAGCAATATTTCGGTTGAAAAGTGGTTTTGGAATATAAATAGACATTTTTAAATTTTAAACCATTTTCATGTAATAACAAGCTAAGCATGACATTTGTTTTACCACAATTCGAGGGCCCGCATATTATGCATCGAATACTGTTAGGTAAAAGTTTGCTATGTTTTTCTTTACTACATTTATTTTTTACGGCTAAATTATTTACTTCTAATGTAGTTGCCTGTCTTGTTAGCTTCATATTCATTTGATGGAATAAAAAATCTTGAATGTTGACTCCTTATATATATATATATATATATATATATATATATATATATATATATATATATATGATTCCGTGGTGTATGATACTAAAACACAGTATTATATTCCAATCCAATATATTGTCAATTATTAAGCACAGTTATAATTCCGTTATACATACTATTAATATTACCACTTACCACTAGTATATTATAGAAAATACGTATCAATTTATAATTAAAACATAATTAAGTGCCTAACTTATTTCATAAAATGTTTATACAAATGCTCAAAAAATAGTTTACAAAGCATTAAGTACATTAAAATCCAATATATCAGCAATTATTCAAAGTTACAAAGCCGTTATTACCGCTTACCATGAATATTAATGTTGAAAATAAATGTCATGTTATTAAAACAGTATTATTAAGTACAAAAGTAGGCACCTAATTGGATTCATAAAAATATGAATTAGTACCATAGAATCGCTTTAAAAAACTGTTTTGTAGTGACCCCAAGGTAAAGTCTCAATCTTATTCGTGAGTATTTGTCTTTTATCATCATTACTATTTAATACAACTTTATTAAGTTTTTGAGAGAAGAGGGTGTGTTTGCTTGATTTAATTAAATTCATGTCACGTTTTAATGTTCCGCCATCTAACAATATGTTTTTATACTGAGACAATTTGAGTTTTTCTGTAACGCACTTAGATACCCCTTTCGCCTTATTGATTTTTGATTTCAAACTACTTAAACAGTAAAGTTTTGCTCTGAGACCAACATATTCGGAAACCACCTCACCTCCAAGCTCGTCTTTGAATAAACCAGGAACTTTTGAGTTCTTTCTCTGAATGTCATAAGGATTATTTGAATCAAAATTGCTGGTGTCAAATTCGGATTGATGAATTTTAATATCTTGATATATATCATCTGTATAAATAAAGTAAAGTAGACTATCAGTATCAGTGTAACAAAGTTTTGCTTTGTTGTTGCTATATTTATTTTTAATAAAGTTATAATGAAATTTGTAAAGATGCTGTTTCGCATATTCCAAAACTGAAAATCCAATGTAAATCGGTCTGTCCAGTAATATTTTTTCTGGGGATAACTGAACAGCTATAAAATTTTCAGAAAACACTGTAATATTCTTTAAGTTAGGCTTACAAATCAGCTTTTCAGCCCCGATTTCCTTATTCGTGACATTATCTTTATCAGTCCATTTTGTTACTAATTTAACATTTACTTGTTTGCGTCTGTTTTCAATGGTTTTGCCGAAAATAGCATTATTCATTAACTTAAAAAAGTCTTTCTCAAAAGTAGTTGAAGACGCTTGTCGGAGACTTGTATTCAATTCAATATATTTTTTCAAGAATGTCGACTGTCTAAAACTTACTATGCGATTTATTTTTTTCAATATTAATCCATTTTTTAAACATTCTTTTAAGTGAACAAAATGAATAACATAGTTGTATTTATCATATAAATTTGCTATGAGTTTCGGTGTCTTTCCACCTGGTGGAATAAACTTTTCCGGAGCGAAAGGTAATTCACTGTGTAAATCGTGCATATTTTCCGGATATTCAAGATCAACGTCTAAAATAAATCCCTTTTCACCATTTTCTGGTATAGTATAAATATTGAACGTTTGAATTTCGTCTTCATTTAAAAACTTAAATTCTGAAACTGGTAAACTTTTCATCATTGCATATCCATATAAATTATTACAGTCTAAATACAGCAAATAGGAGGACTGTACAGAATCATCATAATTCGATAGATATTTATTATTTGCTTCAGCATGACGTAAAGAACACTGAACCAATCCTCCACGTATTCCTTTTTCTAGCATTTGATACATTTCCAAATCATCTATTAAGTCCAGTTCAACCCCTGTTAAATGAAGCATGGCGTCCCAGCTCAAACTAGGTGATGATATGTAATAGCATGGATCGAGTTTATAGTGCTGTAAACTAATGTTTCTAAATTTTTCAAATACATCACTCAATAATAAAACATCGCATTTGAGATACAAGTCTGTATAATCACCGAGATTTTTTGTATTAAATTCTTTCCACACGCTTTGTGCGTGATTATAATCATGGTCACTTATATGCTCCATTTTTAATGTGTTATAGAAATGTTCTTTTGATGGTAGTACTTCCTCATCATATTTATGCCAGGAGTCCATGTAATCATATGGATAGATTCCTTTGGTTTTGAGTAATGACACATTTTTACCATTAAATTGTCTCGATAAATTTTCGTAATCTTCATCTGCTAAACTTTTACTTAACACATCTAAACTAGAGCTCAAAAATTGGAATGAGTCTATGAATTTAATTTGTATTGGACGATTACTGCCTTCAGTTTTTATGTATTTCGTGATTGACATGTACTTTTCTTTAGTTTTAGGTATAACAGTAATTGATCCGCTATATTTCACCAATTCCTTAATAAATAAGTGCGAGTCGTAGTTCGTTAAGTTATGAAAGATTACGGGTATGAATGGGCATACTCTAAACATTAAATTACAATATGAATGACTGGCCCCTCTAAATTCTGAACTTATATGGTCATGATCGCGAACCTTATCACCAAACAGTAATTCACCACAAATGTGACATGAAGTAGCTTCATTATATATTTTTTGTTCCAACTTTGATAGAGGTTTCATTGGATTATTGATGTTTAATATTCTATGTAAACGTTTTATATCCTTAATCAATTTTTGAATAAATACTTCCGCACAATCTGAACCTCTGTATGAAACATATTTATTTAAGCTCGGATCATGTGAACAGCAGATATAATAAGCAAAACATGCTGGAATGTGAATTTTTAAATTATGAGTATTTCCACTACTGCTTTCTGTGCTATCAACTAATAGACTTTCAAAGTCGGCATATACGACAAAATTAATTTTTTGTTTTCTTTCAAAATGTTTGAATCGAAGTCTACTATTTTTATCAGGTACTACTGTTAAAACTTGTGAACAATTATGACTCTTAAATTTGTTTTCAGAAGTAAAAAATGATAGACATGCTTCACATATGTACATCTTTCCTTTAAATTTACTCATTTGCCCGCGAACCAATCTTACAAAGTCCTTTATAAGAACATAATGACCTGTGCAATTATTTTCTAGATATAATAAATTAACATGCTTATTATTTCTCTCTTTCGTTAAATATAGTGGTCCAGTAACTAAACCTTTATTGCTTAATCCATAAATGTTAATACTGATATCATTATTGGATTCAAACCATTTAATGTCTTTGCAAGATGGCGGGAAATGCATTCCCTCTGTATTGAACACAGCAGTGGGGTGTGGATAGGAACTTGTCTTACAAACGTTACTTTTAGCTGGGAATAATGCAGCCACGAGGCTCCATAGAAAACAGTGTTCGTCGTCGTTCTGTATATTCAAACAACATTTTTTATTCTTTATCACTGAAGGTAAATCTAAATATGTACCGCCTCTCATAGGATTATATTTATTAATATTTATTTCCAAATGACTTACAGAAACAAAAGACCAGCCTGATTCATGGTGCTCGAATTCTGAAAGCTTTTTTATAAATATTTCTATAGCATTATCAAATGTCTCATTAATGTCAGTATTGTTAAAAATGTAAACATATTTTGTATTAAATGATTTCAACTCTTGTTTACCCGAGTGAGGTAACACAAAGTTAGCAAACAGTTCGAAATTTAATTTAATACATGTGTTTTTCAATAATGATATACTTATTAGTTTTAAAACATCTCGATAACGCCCGTGCAGGAACGCCTCGGGAGTGAGGTACTCGTCTTCCTGCGCAGGGTTTAAACGATAAGTCATAATTCTATTCTTAAAAGCTGTAGCAATAATATCAACGTTCTCAAATTCAGATTTTAGCAAACAATTTTTCTTGTGAATATTTGTTCTAATATGATATCGGTATTTCGTTTTAGACATTTCAACATTGCATTTTTCACATGTTACTTTTCTTGACTCGGTGGATGGTAATGGAGCTGGAAATAATATTAAGTAATGTTTAGTATTATATATTTATTTATTTATGCACACTTTGGATATACATTTTAAGACAAATATAAAAACAGAAAAATAAGAATATTTAAGTTTCAAAGTAATATGATGATAGATGTCAAATTTCGAAATTTATTAATAATAAGTACTATTGAACGATGGGGGGCATTGTTTGAATTCCTTGCGAGTGGCAAGAATATACTCGGTGAGCCGAGCCCAAGCTTCCGTGTCCGTGTCAGTTCTGTTTTTAATTGTCACGACACTGTGACGCCAGCGATTCATGGGTTGAACGTTCTCAATTTCATTGCATGAGTATACCTTTAACTCGATATAATGAGAGCCAGTTTTCCCCTCATGTGTTTGTCGAGCTACACCATTCGCTAGCCTTCGTGTTATATACGAATATATAGGTGTACCTTTTCTTGTATCTTCCGGAGCCGTGCTCGCGTTGTCCTCCTCGCTGTCGCTACCAAATAAGTCCTTCATGCTTGGTTTCATCGTCTGGCTGATGGGGTTGAATCTGATTTTTTTATTTTTGGCAGGTAAGGTTGGTGGAGAGTTATATATCTTCTTGCTAGGTGGCAACGGTTCGCGGCGATCAGAACTTGAGGGTTCATCGGGTTTTCTTCGTGACGTTGACGAAGATGGGTTAGCGCGCTGGGAAGTCGTTTGAACTCCTTCATCGATCTTCCTGCGTGATGTGGACGGTGATGGCTCGGAGCGCTCTGAACTTGAGCACCTCGATCGTTTCCTTGATTTATTATTGGATCTGAGCTGGTCTTCATGCTCGTCATCGGAAATGAAAAGGTCTCGAGCTGTTGACCTGTAAAGAAAACAATTGAATTGAAACATTGAACAAAAAATATTTAAGTAACATTGCCAGAGCAAGCTGACAGGTTTAGTCATGTAGTGGTGATCTTTTCTGAGAAAACATAGTTATGAAGACTGTCTAATACAGTTATCGAAAAACTTTTAAGTTGTGCAGAAAATAATCACCTAGTACAGTCGCTATCAGATATATGTGAGCAAACAAGGTGATCATAAATATCTGAACACGATCTTATTATCAAGACGTTAGAGTGCATGTTCAAATATTTATGATCACCCTTTTTGCTCAGATATATTTGATAGCGAGTGTATCCTAGTAGGCTTAATAGAAGATCTATTTATTCAATTTTAGGCGTTCGATTGATCGGATATTTACTCCTTTTAAATACGAGTTCCCCACTCGTTGGATTTCAATTTCACTAAATAACAATGTAGTAAATTAATTAGTAATTCAAAGTAGTAATATATGATACAAACGTTAGTAAGTAATATAAAAACACAACTTTTCTAGAATAACGACGATACATTTTAATAATAGTGAATAAGTAGGCGATATCTATAATAAATTCACTTGCTTTAATGACTTTATAGAATAGATTACTGTGATAATTAATGAGTATTGGATGCAATAGATAATGATGAAGTTATGGTGAGATGTAAATAAGTAATGCATATTAACTTACATTTTGAAGAGTTCTAGTTCGCAGGATTTAGATTTAGACTTGTCCAGTTGTTCCGGTTCCAGTAGGAGGGTGGGCTGATCAGTGATGCTGGATCGTACGAAGGCAGCTTATTTATATCGTTATCTACGTCACTCGCCATACCCAAATTCGTAAACTTTGTATACAACACTTACTTAATTGGAAAATGCATTGTCGGTATCCACCCAAACAAGAAATGCTGACATGCCACGCTTGTGTTACATCTTTATTCGGATACCAATTCTACCTATGAATTATTACAGTTCATGCAATTCATAAAGACAAGTGGGCAACTCTAATTAAACTTTGGTGTGATAGTAATAAGAGTCATGACAATCGGCTTCATGAGTTACAAGAACTAAATGTAATTTACTAGGTACCTATGCCACGCAAGGTTTGCTGCAGTCAGCCAAATGAACTCGAACAAGTAATTTACTTCGGTGTGAAAAGCATTGTCGCAAATAGGCTGAAGCCCTACTTCGCTATTGCCTGAACAACACGTAACATTTTGCTTTGGCGCAGGACTTCTTTTCATTCCCAATTATACTTTGCAGAATCAAGACGAAGTATTTTAATGTCGAATCTATGTCCTCCTTCATAAGGTATACCTAATAAGAAGATAGATTGTTGATCAATTTTATCCAAATTTGGGTTCATCATACTAGCATTGTCCTGGGGATCTGTTCGAAATGGCGCACAGAGATAAAGGCGTAAATATTTCTAACACCGAGCAGGTTTCCTTACGATGCTTTCCTTCACTGAAAAGCTCAGTGGTAAATTCAAATTAAATTTCGTACATAAATAATTTCAGAAAAGAAGCCGGATTCAAACCCGATCCTCTACATGAGAGGCGGTAGGTCAAACCACTAGGCTACCGGTATTTAGTAACACGGACAGACAATTGTAATAATTTTATATATGAGCGTCAACACAGACGGAATCATCTTACTCCTGGCGCCGAACGCTCCATATTTGACGTGCCTTATATGGACGTTCAAACTAACATGAAATTAATGGCCGATTTTGAACTCTAATATAGGATCCGTTGTAAATATAAATTCGTTAATTATATGAAAATACTTAGTTAAAAATTAATTTCAACGGGTGTAGTTCTCTGATCAGTAACATGTCGGTAAGTAATCAAATATTATTATTATTATTAAGATTTACAATAATAGTTAAGCCCTCATCGTTTTTTATTTTCACTGAATAATTAAGTACCTACTTATATTAACCGAATGTTTATTTTCTCATTTCAGGATACATCAGAGCGTCTATTCAACTTTGTTCCTGAAAACAGAAACCCTCCCACTGACCCACGTCTGGGGCGTAAAAGAAAAACAGAAATCACCGCCTACTCAATAATTAAGAAACCACATCGGCATGCAACAAAATTGATCAAAATTGAGATAATTGACGGTGACAAAATAGATGTCAATGACCAAATGTGCAAGTGTAATGCAGGACTGTGCGTGCAATACGTAGTGGAGAATATTCTTCTAGATAATGTGTACCAGTCAACACTAAATCTAATAGATAAAATGGAAGGGGGTATAGCGTCGGACACGTGTAATGGTTACACAATATTGTAAAATCAAGTATTAAATTAAGTATTAAATTAAATTAATTATTATTATTATTATTATTATTTGTATTAAATTAAGTTTAGGATAGAAATATTTTACCGCTTCTATTCATGTATTATATTAATTAGTAAATTAGTAAATATGGATACCTACGTATGGAACATGTCTTTAATTAAGCATCTATTTGTATCAAGTTTATAATTATTTAAGCTAGGTTAATTAGGTGTAATAAATAATTAAATCATTTATTATTACTTATCTTGAAGTTTAATTCATCATTTCATAATTTTATTTCACGGCAGGTTTGAGTCAGTCATTTGATAGTGGCTCTGTCCACTGTTCCGACAGTCACGGGTTCGAATCCGCTAGGGACAACTTTGTGTGACGAGCACGAATGTTTGTACTCAAGTCACACCTGTTTAGTATTTATATATGTACCATGTATATCGTTGTCAACGTAGTACAAGCTTTGAATAGTTTGGGGCTAGGGCAATTTGTGAGAAATGTTGCAAGATATTTATTTATTTATACCCTTCCAAAGAAATCCTTACAGTCCATAAATATCGTTCATATTTTATAATGATTGACTCAAAGTATTGGCATAAAGGTATGTAGCTCCTTTCCAAACATGGAGTGCATCACTTGCATTTTGTACCTACTTAAGTGTAAGCTCTCTACACCGGTATCACAGTTGCAACAACACAAATGCATTATCGATTTCTTTCAATACCTATCACAGGCATCACAGCGTTGTTTTTTTTTTTTTTTTTTTTTTTTTATTTATTTTTTTAATGCCAGTGAAAACATTCATACCAGAGTAAATACGAGTTTACAAATCATATTCAAAGATTATATTTGTTTCTATTGATTCAAAGAGTATAATGTACCTACCTACCATGACTTGAGAGTCGTTAGATATGGAATTCTCCAAACAACTACATAATGTGATGTGTGTAGAATTCGTATACAGAAAATAGATAAAAAATATTTCCTGAATATAATAAACGTTTAGTTGAAGCTCTTCTCAAACATACACAAATTACTTCTTGAATAGATGAATTGAACAGATTAAAGGTTGACTTCTTGAATAGAGAGAAGGTGGCAATTGGACTTCTTGCATAGAATAGATAGAGTTATCGAATAGTAGGGATTAGGGGATCTGGATAGCTCCGGCAGTATCCAGATACCCTAATCCTTACCTACTTACACCACTACTACTACAGCCTATTTGCGTCCCACTGCTGGGCACAGGCCTCCTCTCACCACGAGAGGGTTTGGGCCATAGTCCCCACGCGGGCCCAGCGCGGCTTGGGGACTTCACACACATCTTTGAATAACTTCGCAGATGCGTGCAGGTTTCCTGTTTGGTTGTTTTCCTTCACCGAAAATCTGAGCGGTAAATTCAAATTGATTGAGTGGCTGTATAGAGTGGGATGATTTACGATAGATTGTTCTTAAAAACTCTAATAAAGTAACTATTAACTCCAGTATAATTTAAACTTAATAACCATAAACAGTTTAAGTATCGAAAATCGAACCAGTTCCCATGCACGACGCTCACTGGAATAACTCCACAGTTAAACACAATATGTTTAATATATTTTTTTATACAAAAAACCCTTTGCAGTATGCATCAGAACATCACCACGTATTAAAGTTCAAAAATCTACTCTTGCATCAAAAAAGCACCGAAAAAGGTTTTGATTAAATCCACAAAAAAGTCTGAAAGCGCGCGTCGTCTGTTCGGTTTAAAATCCGTAAAAAAAACGACACGCTTTTTCCACCTGAGCACTGGTTTTTTTCAAATTAAAATATTATTTGAATATTGCGCACGAAAACGCAAAATATAACATCGAGATTGAATCGTAAATTGTATCGTATAAAGCCGTATGAAAACGGCCGGTATTTTATTCGAGATTTGGGTTACATTTTTAGACTGTATTAAATGGTCGAATAAAGAGTTCGTGATTTGATAACATTTCATAATTTCAATTTGTTGACATATGTATTTGCATCTGCATTTTAACAAAATAACCAAAATTTGTTTATCTAGGATTTCCAAATTGATAATCAATAAAGATCACGAAACCGATTCAAGAAAAAAAAAAAGCTGCCTAAACTTTAAAAATGAATAAAGAAGTAACAGCTGACCCCTGAATTAAAAATAAAAGGCCCTCCCAAACGAAAGACAATGGAGTAATCGGGGAACTCCGAACACATTTCCTCCAATTATGCGAATTTAACTTTAAATGCATCCGTGCGCTGATTTACTTTTTTTTATCTACGACACGTAGGGATGGGAAACACGAGTCACGATTCAAACACGAGACATAATGTACTCGTAGAAAATTAAATATTTACGATAACTTCAATGTGAGTTGACTATAAGCAATGAAAACGGGTCACTTTGTATAGGATTTTCCATACAAAGTGACCCGTTGTCATTGCTGTTGAGTGTATGTTGCAAGAAAGTGCTGGTAGATTTAGACATGAGGAGACTCGTTAAATTTGAATGGCACATTAGAAGGTTTGTTTCTGTAACATTAATGTATGCATCATCATCATCATCATCATCATCATCATCATCATCATCATCATCATCATCATCATCATCATCATCATCATCATCATCATCATCATCATCATCATCATCATCATCATCATCATCATCATCATCATCATCATCATCATCATCATCATCATCATCATCATCATCATCATCATCATCATCATCATCATCTCATCAAATTATGGAATCGAGACTATACTCTTCTCTCACAATCAAAACGAATCTATGTAACGACACCTCACAAGCTAAATCCATGAAGCTGTTTACACTATAGACCCTGCCAAAGAAATATAAAATGCACATATACATACACTCGAAAAACATAAACCTCCTTCTGGCGCAGACGGGTAAAAAACGTTTCGTCAACTTTACTTACTGTAGTTTATCTCATTACTAGCTTCTGCCCGCGACTTCGCCCGCATGGAATTGGGTTATTCCCGCGGGAACTATGCGTTTTTCCGGGATAAAAAGTAGTCTATGTCCTTCCTTGGGACCCCAACTATCTCCATGGCAAATTTCATCTCAATCGGTCCAACGGTTGAAGCGTGAAGAGGTAACAGACAGACAGAGTTACTTTCGCATTTATAATATTAACTAGCTTCTGCCCGCGACTTCGCCCGCGTGGAATTCAGTTATCGCGCTCCCGCGAGAACTATACGTTTTTCCGGGATAAAAAGTAGCCTATGTCCTTTCCCGGGACCCCAACTATCTCCATGCCAAATTTCATCTCAATCGCTCCAGCGGTTGAAGCGTGAAGAGGTAACAGACAGACACACAAACAGAGTTACTTTCGCATTTATAATATTAATATGGATATGGATTTTCTACGCGTGCTATGCTACTTTTCTGATTTCACCAAGTTTCGATTCAAGACAACAAAACATCGACTCGTCCCTTCACTATACCCGGTTAGATTATGGAATCGTATTCTTTTTAACCGGTCCGATATTCAACCGCTTGATGTATTACCGTTCTATTTTTCACCGGGTCTCTTGCCTCAATCCAGTTTAGCAGTGGTACAGTCAACGGAAAAGAGATGTGTATCCGGCCACATGTTCAAAATATGTATACAACACATATCGGCTCTAACGCACACAGCTAGAGGAGTCGCTGTAAACATATTCTGATGGTTTGGCAGAGTACATATTTTGGTTCACGTTCTGAAAGAATCTAGGGGTCCTGTTGTGTTGTTCTATTTAAACAAATCACTAACGGTGATTTAATTTTGCTTAATAAAAAAACTGAACGAAAATAAATGTCTTTATTTACAAAGGAAATTGGATTTTTTCCCTGTTTTGCGAGGGTGCTGGAAATTGCGAGAAATAAGGAGACGATTAGATTATGAGTGAATGTTTCTGATGAGGTTGTTTATTTAGACATTTAAAGTTTATTGCAAAGATAAAGAAAAATGTGCCTGTGCGGATTATTGCCTAATGGATATATCCACAACAATACATACAGTTGAAATAACTCGATTTTTTAAAAAATTATATACCCGACTGCTAACAAACTTTTGATGTCACATTATATATTTTTGTAATCCGTTCATTAAACCCTTTATTTTGATTGGTACCCCACTCGATAGGCTTTGACAAAAAAATATATTTGGAAACGTTTATAATGCCTCCAAAAGTCAGCCATTTTGTTTTTTGCAATTTTGATATACCCAGTGTCACTCTCGCAATTAAGACGAATCTAACGAACATTTAGGCTACAGAGCATGCCAAAGACATATGCATACATACATACACTCGACTCGAAAAACATTTCGCACACACACAAACAAACAAAATTTTACTAAAAACTCGATTGTAGTAATATTTACTTTGATTCTTAGTATAATGAGATATTTTGAAGGCAGTGGTCTTACTCGGAATCTACTGAAAAAAACACTTCTCTACTTTATCTTCATTCAGTGAGCACATGTAGACTATTAATTAAATTATTTTCAATCACCATTTGTTACAAACAGTTATGATTGAAACAAGTAAGTATCAAATTAATGTAACCCCTTTTAAATCTTTCTTACAGTAATATCTATTTTCTCAAACATGCAATGAAATATTGATATTATGTTTTTCTTATTAGCCTGGGAAGTATCACGTTTCAGGCGCGGCTAGACAATTGGTCTATAATGAAATTTCATACAAACGTTGCAGGCCTAGGCTGGCAACTCACTTTTTTTTAATTTCCATTTGATATATTTGTATTGGCATTGGCATTCCGCCATTAAAAAAAAGTTACAAGCAATATTTACTCTATGGTTCGCTATAAAATTCTGCCAATACAGCTATTAAAAAAACATGAACCATATTTGCTACATAGGTACCTATCGCAGTTTTATTTATGTAAAAAAGACAAAATATATTATATATAAAATATTATTTTATTCAATCAATCAATCAATCAATCAATCAATTTATTTATTTTGTCAAGACATAGGTGTTAAAGGTGTTACAGTACAATGTTATAGAATCCTTATGCTTAGCCCTCAGGCATACAAAATATTCTTAAAACTATACAGCAGCATGCAATAAACACACATCTTTTTAATCAATAATGGTCGTCGAAGAATTCATTTAGTGAATAATAAGCCTTATTAAAAAGATAATCAAAAAGTTGTTTTTTGAACATGCTTACATCATCTATTTGTGAAATTCGATTTGGTATTTTGTTGTATCTCCTTCCTTAATTTACTTCATTGCATGTTTGAGAAAAGCACTATACATACATCGGCGGGGAACGGAAGTTGTCGGCCTCGTAACTATCCGGCCTCACTTCGTTCGGCCGTATATAATACTCGGCCTGCAACATTCTCCTTCCCGGCCTCTGTAGTAATGTACTATTATTAGACACTCGATACCCAACAAAATCGTTCGGAAACACCCCAATCGACCCACCCATTTCACCTATTGTAATATTAAGTGGTTACCAGTTACGGGTCGCGGGTTCGATTCTAAAGAACCAAATAAATGGGTGCCTTGTCCAACAAGGGGCTTTACGTGTTCATATTCATTCGATATAGTAGTGGATATATTTCTATCGTAAAGTACATGTTTTATTTCTTTGTATGCTTGCTAACCCTTCGACCGCCGCCGCGCCAATTGCAAATGTACAAATTGAACTATAAACTTACGTATATTTTACACTACTACTACAGCTTATTTGCGTCCCACTGCTGGGCACAAGCCTCCTCTCATCACGAGACGAGAGGGTTTGGGCTATAGTCCCCACGCGGGCTCAGTGCGGATTGGGGACTTCACACACATGTATCTTTAAATTACTTCGCAGATGCGTGCAGGTTTCCTTCACCGAAAAGCTCAGTGGTTAATTCAAATTGAATTTCGCACATACGTAAGCGAGCCGGAATCGAACCCCCGACCCTCTGAATGCGAGGCGGTAGGTCGAACCACTAGGCTACCACGGCTATATTTTACACACGGAGCGATAATATATATTAATATGCCGAGATATGAAACATATTACAACATATTTTCCATCTCGAGACCTAGAACTGGTTTAGTCTGTAGGTATGTTATTTAATCTATACTTAATAAGAATTTTATCAAGCTTAATTAGGTCGTGTTTCATAAAAAAAAAAAACCATGAAGTCTAAATTTCGACATGACTTTTTTCAAAGTCCTTTAAAATCGTGTTTCTCAGACGACTTTCTTTGTATATTTTTTTAACAAAAGCTCCGTCGCTATGGCGACAAGGAAAACATGATTGATGTGGACCGTGACACATTGTTGCTTTAATAGCGACAAAAGCCTTTTATGGGAGCTTTTTGAGCTGTTGAATATCCATTGTGCTTTATCCCCATCGGCATGCTTTAGAGCTTTTCGGCGTATTGTGAACAACTGTAATTTTAATAAAAAGAAACGATTTATATTTGTTCTCTTTTTAACCGACTTTAAAAAAAGGAGGAAGTTCACAATTCGTCGGCATCTTTTTTTTATGTATGTTCACCAAAAACAAATTGTAAACGTGAACCCATTTCGATGATTCTTTTATGTTCGAATTGGTCCCATATTAATTTGGTTCAGTTCTGATGATGGGATACTGATCCATGAGAAAATGAGGGAACTCCTCGAAATTTGCTAGCACGTAGATGATTTTGGTGTCGATTTCGAGGACTTCAGAGTTACTTATGTACTTCTATAATTATGTTTGGAAACTGTAGCCGAAAAAAAATTTAAAATAAAAAAATAAAAATCGTGTCAAGTGAACCGACCCAAAGAAATGATCATATAGTGAACTTGACTTTGACATCGCAGTCTGCCGGAGTTTGAAGGCGATTTCTTTTTTTTTTATTATTATAGATACATAAACAAACAGACGATGTTGCATATAATGTACTTATAAAATTACTTTCACATTATTACATATGTCGCACAAAGAATACTAATTCAAAATCGTTGCGCACTCGTTGCGGACCGAGGCCACAGACAAACACACAGATACACAAAAAAACCGGCCAAGTGCGTGTCGGGCCACGCGCAAATTATAGGGTTCCGAAGTTGAGGATGCCCACAGTACCTTTCTAAGACTTATTAGCATCTAGCTAGCCTGTGGTATGACGTGCCCGCCCGACGCCCCTGCCGCTCGAGAAAAATCATCATTATAAGTTGGTCGACTATTACTCGTAAGTTTGTACAGCCTACTTAGCTCTGATAGTTTTCCTTTCAACTACGTTATATATGCCACAACCGTGATTTTTTTCAGCCATCCAAATACCACCATTTAGCTGGCAGGGGGGGGGGACACGTGACTCTAACAAAAAATAGCACTTTAAAGCTTAATATTTCACAAACGCATCACTTAATCAAAAAATGGTTTTAACAAACCCACAATATTTTTTTAAGACCTATTCAACGATATGCCGCACCATGGGGTACGCAAGAAAAAAAAAATACATCCCCGCTTTACGAGTAGGGGAGGTACCCTATAAAAAAAAATATTTCAAAATTTTATTGTACCACTTTGTCAGCGTAACTAATATGCATATTCATGCCAAATTACAGCTCTCTAGACCTAAGCATCTCCGAGCAATAGTGCGGACAGACGGACGGACATGGCGAAACTATAAGGGTTCCTTGTGGACTTCGGAACCCTAAAAATACATCAAACAACTAAAACCTCAATTTTTGTGTTAGGGGTTAAAAAAAACAAGAGCAGCAAATGAAATCTAATTCACTAGAGGGTCCACGTAGCACTCGCTACGGGAGGTTTCCGTAGCCGTGCTACGCCCCGTAGCCAGTGCTACGAGGTTTACGACGCAGCTAGTGAGGTCCGGTACGACTTGATTTTCTTGCAACGAATAAAATAAATGAAATTGGAAAAGAAGAAACTGGTATTTCGTAGCGAAATAGTGAGGATTGTTGAAATAGAACGAATAAGAGAGCTAACTTTATCTAAAAGTTTAGTTTCGTTTTGCTGTCTAAAATAAGCAATTTAGTTTATTTTTTACAATAGACGACTTAACAGGCAAGCATACGAGATGACAATTGACCACATATTTACAATACTAGGGACAACGACAATGGGTTGCTGGTCTTGATAGTAGGTTGACCTTATACGTATCCTTTAAACTTTTTCAATACTTATTACGGTTTTTAATACTTTTGCAGCCATTTTATCTACACGCAATAATTTGCGTTGCGCTTCGATTTCTTGGCCTATTTTTACGAAAATATGCAGTATAAAAACACCTGAAAGTTGGAATGACAGTACTTTTACACTTAAAACAAACTAAAAAATATTGCTCGCCAACGATCAACAAAAAACGTCGAAACTCCGTGACGCGCCGCGTTCGAATAAACAAAGACGTTCCAAATTCAAAGGAGCTGTTTTTTTCCCGTAAACGGGACCGCGGCGCCGCATTCAGCCGGAGCGTTCCGTTTCACGAACGGTGCGATTGTCAAATGGCATAATGCTAATTGCGGTGAGACGGGGTTGACGCGGTATTATGACGCGTTTAGTGCAATTCAGTGAATTAGCATGGATTTAACAAAGCGACGTGCAGATTTGATGCTGCGCGTGAACTTTGAGGTAATTTGACGTTGGTCTTTTGAAAAGCATTCTGTGATCTCCATAGAATTGCGGACATCAAAATATCCATGCGTTTTTGCATAATTAGAGCATGTTTTTGAAAAATATATTTATTTATATTTAAAAGTTAACGATGAATACTAACTAGCTTAAGGTATTTTAAAACGGCAGTAGGGGATTTGTTTTGTTTTTTACTACTGAAATGGAGTGGCCAGCTTCACAGCCATTACATTCTGTCCTTTTTTAAGGGTTCCGAAGTCCACAAGGAACCCTTATAGTTTCGCCATGTCCGTCCGTCCGTCTGTCCGCACTATTGCTCGGAGATGCTTAGTTCTAGAAAGCTGTAATTTGGCATGAATATGCATATTAGTTACGCTGACAAAGTGGTACAATAAAATGTTGAAATATTTTTTTTTATGGGGTACCTCCCCTACTCGTAAAGTGGGGATGTAATTTTTTTTTCTTGCGTACCCCATGAAATGAAATGAAAATATATTTATTAGCGATATATATGCAGTATTACAGACAGATTACCTTTTTTACATATACATAAATGCTTACTATTAATAACATACATACTTATCTCTTATTGGTTACTGTTCAGTGGGAAATGTCCTTTAGTCCCCACACTAGGCAAGCCTGTATCGTGGGGACCAGTTCAACACGATTAACAAAGAAGTATTCCTCGGTTTGGCAAAGTGACGTTACTTGGATATTAATACATAATTACATTTTATATTTCACTTCGACAGTGAAACATTACCTTATAATAAAATATAAACACTATATTTATGTGGTGTGTATCTTAATCAAATGAAATATTGTTTTATTTATTTATAATGATATTTATGACATATTAGAAAACATGTAAGTGACAGAAATTATCGGACAATTAATAGTAAATCTTCAGTTTCATTGTAGTTTAACAAAGAAAGCCATTTCTCAATTTGTTGTTTTGCTTTTATTAAATTACTATTTTTGATATCGCAGCACTTAGCAGCTACGTTGTAGATGTATGATGAGGCAAATTGACCAAACCGTTTTGCGAAAGCGGTACGAATTCCCGGTAATGGTGTACTATACGTCCTTTTCTTCAGAATGCGATTATGTTCAGCGGAAGAAAGTAGATTTTTATGCATGTATAGAGATATTTTTTGTATATAGAGTTGCCGAACTGTAAGTACCTTAGCTTCGCTGTACAGAGATGCAGTGGGATATCTGAAAGGTTTATGGAACATTGTTTTGAGTACAGCACGTTGGGCCCTTTCCACCTCGATCATGACTGTTTTGGCAGCACTACCCCAGCAAGAAATACAATAAGTCAATAGGGATTGACAAAGTGCATAATAGACTATCTTAAGTATATCCCGCTTTGCTGAATTTCGTAGAAGCCTCATAACATTAATCACTCCACGAACTCGACTGGCGAGTGCTGAGATATGACATTTAAAGTTAAGATTCTGGTCGATTTGAACACCTAAGTATTTGATGGTTTCAGCTTTATATATACATTCGCACTCACACAAATCGCTTCCATCACAGGTGTGTACCTTAATACCCGAACAGGCCGGGGGCGAGGACGCAAGCGTTTTATGAAAACATATAAACTTTGACTTGGAGGTATTCAGAGTCATTAAATTACGCTGCAGCCACGTGGCAATATGATTCATTCCCAGTTCTGCGTTACGGAGGGTATTTTCCCAACTTAATCCTCGAAAAACAATCGCAGTATCGCCATGGTGCGGCATATCGTTGAATAGGTCTTGAAAAAATATTGTGAGTGTGTTAAAACCATTTTTTGATTAAGTGATGCGTTTGTGAAATATTCGGCTTTAAAGTGCTATTTTTTGTTAGGGTCACGTGTCCCCCCCCCCCTGCCAGCTAAATGGTGGTATTTGGAAGGCTGAAAAAATCACGGTTGTGGCATATATAACGTAGTTGAAAGGAAAACTATCACAGCTAAGAAGGCTGTACAAACTTTCGAGTAATAGGCGACCAACTTATGATGATGATTTTTCTCGAGCGGCAGGGGCGTCGGGCGGGCACGTCATACCACAGGCTAGCTAGATGCTAATAAGTCTTAGAAAGGTACTGTGGGCATCGTGAACTTCGGAACCCTATACTTTGCGCGTGGCCCGACACGCACTTGGCCGGTTTTTTGAATATTATGTTAATCGTTTCATCTGTAGTCTGTTTGAAAATGAACTTTTATCGAATCCATTTCTCTATAAAGACCATACGGTCTTATTATCTGTAAGTCTGTAAGCTCAATCTCAAGGCTCGTTTGATATTTGCTGTATAAAATATGGACTATTCGCTCGCCCACACTCAAGATCACTTCGGGACGGAGATATCGAAAATCTCGTCATCGTAACTAAAGCTATGTAATACAATCCTAGCCCGTCTGTTTGTCCATCAGTCAGTAACCGCACACGGTAAGTGCTCACCCCGAGGGCTGTCGGGGAACCCTTCACAACAAGTATTGGGCGATTCGTGATAGCTAGCTGGGAAAGTTTTCTTAATGACAAAGATTCTTAAGACGGCAGAGTTCCATTTTTGTGTTTTCCTTTTTTTCAGAGAGATTTTTTTTCTTGTTTAAATACTTAATCACACATCAACGGCACGTACTTAACATTATATAAGGAAAAAGTCCTCAGTGACCTTCAAGGTTACATCACGCACGCCACCTTTGACAAAGTTTCAAGGGTAATGTGATCATCAACATTGGCATATATGTTGTGACAGGTTGTCAGCACATCGCCCACGGTATACCGATACCCACGCATCCCTTTACTGTCTCTAATAATAATACACTATTTTACGAATGACTAATTCTAAACATCGGACTATAAAAAAAAAAATAGCATTGTGTCACTGAATATTTAATAGTACTTACCACTTACAGAATGGCCACGGAATCACCCGCCTGAGTCTAGCCGGCGCGCAACTCGCGCCCCACTCGCCTTTACCGTCATTTGTTTCATCCGGAGATGGTGAGTGAATCGTTGGCCCACGTAGTGGTACACACACATTTACAAGCGTACAGACTTCCTCGCACGCAAACATTGACACTTCATTTGAATTGTGTTCGAAATTGTCCTTTTAAAGGCTGTATCCACCGTGTGATTGTGTTTTAGTTACTGCTATGAGATCTCTCCTCGGTTCAATTCCAATCTGTATTTTTTACGATATATTTATAATAATATATGTGTAATTCATAAAACTACACTCACCTTGGCATATTCAATTTTCAATGTGCAGCATCCCGAGTATATGTCACAGCCGTGTAGTGCCTCCTTCGCTCGCGTCGCCGAGTCCACGCTTTCAAACTTGTGGCAGTGGGTTAAGGTTCATATTTCTTTAGAAATGGCACATATATACACAACAAAGGTTTAATAAATAAGTATAAAATAGATAACTGACCGAAATCCCGTCATATTACCTCCTTTCGCACATAAGTAAACTCAGAGGTGCGCGTCGGATTCGAACCTCCCGACCCTCTGCATCAGAGGGTATCTAGGTCAAACGAATTGTTCCCAGTTCTACAGATTTCTTTTACAGAATACCATGTCTACAGATTTCTATTTCTACACATTCCAAGTGTACAGATTCCCAATTCTACATAATTTAAATTTTACAGAATATTGATTCTGCATATTCACAATTCCACAGATTCCCAATTCTACATAATTGGTATTCTACAAAATAATACAAGGAATGTAACTGGGTCGACGGGTCCCCGCTACGCGGGGCCCCTATTTCTAGGTAGTTTGCCCTTCGGGCGTATATAGATAACTAACGAACCTAACCTACATTCACACCTAACGGACTGAGTGGACCCTTACCGGTAAAATAGTAGTCAGATAAGAAACTGTGGAATAAAGAATATGTAGAATTGGGAACCTGTGTAATTGGTTATCTGTTAAATTGGGAACCTGTGTAATTGGTTATCTGTTAAATTGGGAATCCGTAGATTAGAGAATCTGTAGGATTGGGAATCTGTAGTCATGAGCCCCAGTCGGTCAAACCACTAGGCCACCACGGCTTCACCGACCAAAATAAATACAGGTGAACCGATTTTAGTGAAATATGGCTAGGAAGACTCGATTACTGAACCATTTATCGAATAAAACAGATGCAACATTTTCACTAAGAAAGGGGCTTTTATAAAAATGTCCACAGCGAAGAAATGAAAAACAAATGAAAATCCAATTTATGGAGCTTCGAAAAGTCCCCAAAATCAAATCTCACTAAGCCCCACTTGCACCAAGCCGCTAACCTTGGGTTAGCCTCTTCTTAACACACGTCAAATTTATACAAATAAATCAAGGGTTAAGCGGTCAACCCAAGGTTAGCGGCTTGGTACAAGGCCTAAGATTACTTGGAAAATAAAAGCGTGATTAAGCAAGTTGGGGCATATTGATATTATTCAAATTATTTTAAATTGTTGTTACAGTTAAGAGCATTAAAATGTAAGTCTACATTTTTGGACCGTAAGACAACGGAAGAGCGACTTCATAAGCAAAACTTGGTTACAAAGAGTCCGTTTTCTTTTCAGTAATTTTAAATGTATCAAATGATAAAGGGAGAACATCTTTTATTTCTACGTCATTTATTTAAATTGAAAATAATACCTAATACACTACCAAGTATAAGTACAGAACAATGACAAAACTTTCATTCAACGCAACAATGCCAGACTAAATATCTGAGGCTTGAGTTACAAAGCAGCAATATAATTGGACGTTTGTCATTAGGTATTTTGTTTGCATTTATTTCTATAATATTATAGCAATATTCGTTGTGTATCTATTTTTCAAAAAGTTCCTGATACACATGGGGAAGCCCAAACCCTCTCCCCATGAGAAGAGGCCTGTGCCCAGCAGTTGAACGTAAAAGGTAGTTATGGTGGTGTCTATTTCAATATGAGCAATCGACGGCTAAAATCTAAAAAGTCACGTGATTTGACCAACTTCTGAGTCGATTCCCACAGCGCGCCGAAAACACGCGCCCCCACCGCTCATTTAAATAACAAGCCACCCGAATATGCCAAATTATTTCACCGAATCCCTGTTTTACATATTATATTACCGTTTAACTTTTCATTTTTACGGTCCCCAAAGTTCCTTATTGAAAATCTATAAGAGGTTCGTTATTAGACGGTGGGGCATTGAGTTCCTTAGCTAATGCAGTAAATGGTGAATATTTTTATGAGAAAACGTGTCCAAAAACCCTAGGAAAAAGTCGATTGGACTTATTTTAAATTATTGACCGAGCGAGCGATGCGAGCGGATTGTCGCCGTTTCAGCTAAGGCAAAAATGGGTATGTCCGGATATCCTGCAGAATTTCTGCTGTTCTCCTATACAGGTCTCATTTCTCAAAAGATTCTCGTGAAATTTTGTGAGCTGGTTCCAAACATATATATCTTTTTTTGGTAGTTTCAGTTTTGGGATTTTTTTTTAATGTAAAGAAAGTTATAAGCTTTGCAAACATTGATTCGCGAGGTCTACCATCTCAAAGAGCCAACTAATGAATGAGCACAAACATTTAACAAAGGCCAATTGATTTGCAGAAATTTTCAAGTGTTACTTGGCCGTAATATTTCGGATTGAACGATGGATCTTTCTAGAATGACAGTCGTGGCTGTGTTCGAATATTCTAGAACTCTGTAATAGGAGGTCACAGGTTTCTAGAAAGAATGAAGCTAGGGCACGAC
Source organism: Aethes cnicana (assembly GCA_963971205.1). NCBI lineage: Eukaryota > Metazoa > Arthropoda > Insecta > Lepidoptera > Tortricidae > Aethes > Aethes cnicana. The sequence continues at coordinate 8,838,492 of OZ020295.1, read as the reverse complement.
TCTACTACTACTACTACAGCCTATTTGCGTCCCACTGCTGGCACGACTCTTCTCGATCGGAAAGAGTTTAAGAACGGCAGATGACCGGAAAATATTGGAGTAAATGAAGGGAGAGAAGATAGCATGAAGATTGCTCTGAGATCCAAGCGGAGCGTATTGAATCTTATGGCTTGGCTCCGACTTGCGCCACCAGCAGAGGTGGCAGTGAAGGTTTTAGAAGTACCACAGTGTATCTAATAGGTACTATCGAATTAATTTTATTGTAAATCCTAATTAAATCCTTTAGTATGAAACACTTCTTAAAAAAACTCGGTAACTTTTCTATCCAATTTTAAAAACATTTAAAATAACATCTCATAAAGAAATAATTTCTAAACAGATTAAGTCTGCGAGAGTCAGCGCAAAACAAATCATCGTAAATTTCATTTCCCAACAAGAATTCTCAGTGAAATTAGCTTGAACAACATCACACCGAGCCCATAAATAACCTGGACGAAGACATATTTCTTCTGGACGATGATATTTTCATTTTAATTCGCTCTCAGAACGGCGATAAACAATTAATCATAGAGCATGAAAAATGTATAGGATTTAGTTTAATAAGTGGGCTTAAATTGTATTAGATGGTGGTGATGGATGGATAACAGATATTTTTAAAAGATTTACAACTTTAATTTTACATTTAAAATAGTGTACTATTTCAACTCTGTCTTTCTACTCTTATTCCACATTGTCCACATCCAACTAAAAAAAAAGCCAAAAAAAGAGACAATGGCGATTACTCCAAAAAGAGCATGACTCTAAAAAAAAGACTAAGCCAGGAAGCTTTGTATCATTGGAGAATAAATTAAACTACTACTACTACTACTACAGCCTATTTGCGTCCCACTGCTGGGCATAGGCCTCCTCTTACCAGCGGGTGTGGGCTATAGCGCCCACGCGGGCCCAGTGCGGATTGGGGACTTCACATACATCTTTGAATTAATTCGCAGATACGTGCAGGTTTCCTCGCGATGTTTTCTTTCACCGAAAAGCTCAAGCTCAGTGGTTAAGTGGAATAAATTAAACGGTGAATCTATAATATAGATTCTATATAGAGGCTACTTGACCAACTCATTTCTTAAACGATTCAATCTCCCAAGAAAATGGTTTACAAGTAAAATAAATTGTTTTCAAAGTGTTGTCTTCTAAGTTAATGCAATGTAAACCAAATTCGGGGACTGTGACACTGGAATATAGAATGAACTTCGGATAACTAAGTGACGTGCTCAAAATACAGCTATCCTCCCTTGAGGTATTATATCAAGAATTTTCGAAGATCCGATCATATACTGCAAGTCGAAGAATTGTTTAGAAACCCACAACAAACAACTGGAAAATATATGAATCATACAGTTAGACAAACGCACGTATAGTTAAACGAAAAAATGCGATGACAGGTAAAAAAATAAAATTGCAACTTCATCTATATTTTAGATTACATGATCCATTTATCTATCAAACATCGCACGTTAAGAATCCTAAATAAAAACTGTTCACTACAAAACTATTTCAATGTTACAATTATAGCAAACGATACACCGTAATATATTTGTCTGTCCCATAAATAACATACAAGTATGTGAGGAAAATAACTACATCCTTTACATCAATACATCAGTGGTTCCCCATTTGCATTGTATTGTGTATATCGTCTGGAGAGATATGTGTATGTTAGTATATCATTTCAAATTGTGCGTAACGTAAGGTATTTTATCGGCGCAGCATATCTTTCAGTCAGGCGGGCGGCGGGGCGACCTTCGCCGGAGCATCCGTCACACCGACCTACACTAGATATTCGGTGTTCAACAATATTAAATTGCAAACTTAGGCCGAAATCAACTTACATCGAATATATTAATTATAGAAGATTTTGCGTGATTCAATGCTTTTTTCAATTATTTTTAAAAACTATCATTTTTCTATTTACCTAGGGGTAACATGAACCCCAAGACTTTTACCCACATAGACAGAAGCCATTATTTAAAGAGAAGAAGACTTTTACCCCTAGAGTTATAAGTATTTTAAGACCTATTGGTCTTATTAAAAATAAAATACTCATAACTCCCTACCTAATTTGCATGAAGGCTCGTTTGCTTAAACAAAAATGTAAGGTCTCTCCAGTTCATGCAGTATAACAGCTACTGTAAAGATAGGAAATATTTTCTTTTACGGACAAAACTGTCACACCACGGACATGAATGTTCTTAGGACTTCGTTCTGAATAAAAATAAAGTTTACAAGCCCGGGATCATCCTTTGGGTACAGAAAAAAATCATCGGTAACTCTTTTTATATACAACTGCCAAAAGCAAAGAAGCATTCGGCTCTTTTGATTTTAATAGGTATAATGTAATTTGCATTGCATGACGCGAATTCGATTTTTTTTCAAATAAATAAAATGGATGTTAATTTAAGCGTCGGTGTGCACGGCGCCCGCGCACGTGTTCAGTAATCTCGCTGCCAACTGTTGTTGGCGTAAATCGTCTCTGCCGTTTGTTTTTTTTTTTCTTCCAATGAGTCACCGTCGCGATGGCAACCTACGTATTGATACTACAAACACAGGTCATGCCACTCGGGGCACAGAATATTTAATAGTACTTACATACAGAACGGCCACGTAATCACCCGCATGAATCTAGCCGGCGCGCAACTCGCGCCCAACTCGCCATTACCGTTATTTGTTTCATCCGGAGATGGAGAGTGACTCATTGGCACACATTTACAAGTGTACAGACGTCCTCGCACGCACACAGACGTCTTCGCACGCAAACATTGACACTTCATTCGAATTGTGTTCGAAATCATGAATAATCACGATACAATAATATACTTCGCCAGGTATGACAGTCCGGTATTCTGTAGTAGTGTGGGTGTCACCCTTACGTCATTCGCACTGCTGTGTGTTGCAAGTGGTCTATTAAAATAATCCCCGACCCCCATGTACCCTGTGTGTGTTTCATTAAATTATTACGTCATTTGTTTTGACTTGTCCCATTTTGTGTGCTTAAACAAGTAAATGACAATTGTAATGCGAAAATAATGTATTTTTCATTATAACGGCAGCAAATATTTCCTCCATTTTTGTTTTATTGCAATAAAGCGGCAACTCGACTTTGACGTAAGGGTGACACGTCACCCGGATCGGCAGACCTTGTTTTCTTAGACCATGTTCGAAATCGTGCTTTTATAGGCCGTGTCCGCCATGTGCTCGGGGCGTGTGGGTGGAATCGCAAGTGCGGATAGTCCCGTACTATTCAATGTGTAACAATGTGAATTTTAAAAAATCGCGCGAAATTTATTTCTTAGGGTGGACAGAGCCTTACATTTGTATTGAAAAATAAGAAATTTGCGAAGGCTAGTAAAAAAAAAACTCAATATGCCGCCGTACACTCGGGTGCAAAGATACGCATCTATTTTGACACCTAATTGCCTCGGGATAAGACCGCAGCATTTTACGATTGTGCCGTTAAAACTGCGCCATGTGTTAAAAGTTTTTATTATTAATAATAACAATTTACGAGCTTATTAATTCTGAGTGGTGCTAATCTGATAATAGCTTTATTATTCTTATGACGAGAGTTTTTATTATTTTTTAACTATAAAATAGTCGTATTTCAGAGCGTGATGTTTTTCATTCGGGGAAAAACACTTCATTATATCAGTTACTATAACATTAAAATACCAGTTATTTTGCGAATGCTTAAACAGTAATCTATCACTATCATACTATATTTTTTCCGTCTGTCTGTCTATTTGTTAGAGTGAACCTCCGGAACCACTGAACTGATTCGAATGCAGTTTTCAAAGGTAGATAGAGCATCATTCGGAGCTACATAGGAATAAGCATTTGAAATCAGATATCGGAAAAAAGTTATCGTCAATTTTATATACCACGCAGACGAAGTCGCGGGGCACAACTAGTATGACATATGAATATCGTTTGATTTCGCTTGTAAATTCAAATCTAACTTGCTTGTGTTTTGGCCCTTACACAGTCTAGTGAAACCAACACGACAACGATAAGTCATCCCTCAGTTTCAATGTATGGCAAATAGATTCGATATCCATACTAATGTTATAAATGTGAAAGTAACTCTGTCTGTCTGTCTGTCTGTCTGTTACCTCTTCACGCTTCAACCGCTGGACCGATTGAGATGAAATTTGGCATGGAGATAGTTGGGGTCCCGGGAAAGGACATAAGCTACTTTTTATCCCGGGAACGCGATAACCGAATTCCACGCGGGCGAAGTCGCGGGCAGGAGTAAATAATAACACTAATAAAGAAAAACCGAACGCCGTACAGTTTGCATGAAAATGGCCAGAGTAGCAGCACTTTTAGGAAGAGCGCTTATTCGTCTATCCTTTATTTCTTTTCACGTCACTAAACATAAGAGCGCAACGTAAACATCCCGTTTAAATCTTACATACAGATATTTGTAACACTTTAAAAACTGTCAATAAAAAAGTTTTTCATCATTCAAGGAAATTTAAACTCACCATCGTAACAACATAAGTCTATAAATATATTGAAAAGGATATTCGACCATGGCTTGTACTCCATTCTTCTTGAAAACTACGATCCTTTGGACTTGGCCGTGCGGCGAGCTTATTGTGTGTATCACGTCCTGAAACAAACAGAAGTAAACTTTAAAGCGGATAGGAGACAACACCAAATAAAATGAAACAGAGTTTCGGTACTAACTTAAAGGACTATCTAGAAATATAGATAGAAAGAACAGCATGACATGTATCCTGACATAATATGCTTATTCAAGTGTCCTCAATGACCATAATGATTATTATGTTGAATTTTTTGAAACTTTAAATAAATATCATGTCGGACATTGATTCTGTACTATGCCGGAAAAGCATTGATCTATTATAAGTAAGGATTCACAATCAGCCGGAGAAAAATGGCCCCGTCAATACGTGTGCCCGAACAGCTCGGGCACCCGTTTGGCCTTCGTTATAAAGAGGCGTTATTAGCATATTGGAACGTATTTTCTAATGTCAGTTTGCTCCATATATTTTGACATATTCTGTTAGGCACTGTTCGTCCATATGTTATTACTTATTATAGGTCAATGCGGATAACCCTAAGATTGCATAATTTGCATACAAAAAAGAGGCGACACCGTTATTCGAATGAATTGGAACTTTTAGGGCAATCTCTTTGTTTTTCTGACCTGAAGTACAAATCGTGTAAAAAATTGTCTAAACTACGTCTTTAAGTTTTTTTTAATTTCTGCCATTCTGTTGCTATAGACGTCTCAGCGAAGACCTCAAAATCATCAAAGGCTAGTCCCACAACCGCCTATTTGCATCCCACTTTTGGGCACAGACCTCTCATCACGAGCGAGTTCCCACGCGGGCCCAGTGCGGATTGGGGACTTCACACACATCCTTAAATAACGCGGATGCATGCACGTTTCCTGACAATATTTTTCTTCACCGAAAAGCTCAGTAGTAAATGAGGCTAGTCCCGAAAGTTCAAAACTAAGCGGTACCCCTAACAATATTCAAAACGCCCAACTAATAGCTGCAGTTACCGCTCTTCACGGCCGGTTAAAGTTGACTGTTCAGTCTCAGTTGGAGGCAGTTTGACGGCGCTGCTGAGGTTAAAGTTTACCGTTTAGCGTTAACTGGGGTTATATCAAACATCTTCATAATAGTTATTTTAGAAACGTTGAATCTAAAACTTGATAGTTTATTCAGCAATTTGGCCACATGATGAAGTTGTGGTGGCGTAGGGATTTGACCTACCGCCTATCATGCAGAGGGTCCGCGGCTTGAATTCGGCTCGCGCAGCTCCCGCCTCTCAGTTTACTTATGTGCGAAATTCAATTAGAATGTTTGGTGAAACATGAAAAACATCGCGACGCCTGCACGCAAGCCGCGCGGCTGGATTCAGGCGGGTGATTCCTTGGACATTCTGTATGTAGCACTATTAAATATTCTGTGACGTTGCAATGCTAACGCGTTTTATTCACTCTGGCAGCGGCCTGCATGCACGCAACAAGATTGCACCCGTTAGGAGCTATTCGGAGGCGTTCGGGTGTACCCGTCTACGAGCAATGGAGAACATGCAGGGAAGATTCAATTTGATATTAAAGGAAATAACAGCGTAAATAGATATTCAATTTATGTCGAAAATTTATTGAATACTAGCTCCTGCCCAAGACCGCGTGGAATTCGGTTATCGCGTTCCCGCGGGAACTCTGCCTTTTCAAGGGAAAAAAGTATTGCTTGAGTTTGTTGCGGCGCTTCTTCTCAAGCAATGGGTCTAGGAAGCGCTGGTAAATTCTTTTTCTGACGTGTAAAAGTGCCGCTATGTGGCCAATTTGCTGAATAAATGATTGAATTGAATTGAATTGTATGTCCTTTCCCAGGACTCCAACTATTTCCATACAAAGTTTCATCCAAAAGCGGTTCAAGCGTGAAGAGGTAACAGACAGACAGACAGAGTTACTTTCGCATTTATAAAATTAATATCACATTTATATATGAATAGTATGGATTGAGGCGTAAAATGAATTCATCATAATGTAAGTTGATCAGTGAACAATAATCTTCTTTGGCTAGTCTTAATAAATCTTGCATGGTTTACACATCCATTGTGAGTGCTATATTTTGAAAACACGAATATTTAAGTCACAACGTCCTTATATCGATTAACACCGGTTTAATTCCTATATCCATAAAACGCCTAGTTTTGGCTAGAACCGGTTAAAATTTGACAGATTGAACGACAAATTTCGTCAAATTTGACATTTGCTCCATAGGGTGCGTTCCATATCGCGCTCAAAGCGCTCACAACGTTCACAACGCTCATAAGTGTCCCGAATTCGTGTGAGCGCGTTTTTGATTCGGAACGATCATAATCACGCTCACGGTGCCAACTCTACTGACTGTCAATCTTTTTTTTATTAGGGAATCGTGTCTTGTCAAATGTCACTTTGACGTTTGCGCTCACAGCGCCCATGCCCCGCAGCGTGAGCACCGTTAGCGTCAATTACCTGAGCGCTGTGAGCCCGCTCACAGTGTCCCGAAACGCGCTCAAAGCGCTGTGAGCGTGATTCGGTACGACCCCATAGAGAATGTGTCAAATTTCAACCATTCGTACCCAAAACGAGGCGTTCTATGGATGGACAAAGGAACCGGGCCTAAAGGATAGAAATTTTCGTATGCACGTTCCCAGTTGCCTCGCAGATACGCTTCTACAAAATAGAACCTTACCTTGACAGACAGAAAGTGCGAGATAACAACGAACTCTTGTCGCAAAGCTTCCGAGATTGGCAGTGAGTCGATTGAAACAGGTGGAGTGTATTTGAACCAAGTACTTATTGCAATTTACATATTATCTCGTCGAACAACTTCAACTGAATTAATATGGGTAAAAGATTTACATAAATAAGGACAAAGTAGTGTAGCTACACCCAACCGCAATGAATTGGATCAATTTGTATGAAATATCCTATACAAAGAGACCCGATTTAACTGCGGTTGAGTGTAGTTGACCGACCGGATTGACTTTGAACTTGAAAAAGTAGGTATAATTTAAAAGTAACTTGCAAGTTTGAACCAAATGAAATGTTTTAGTAAGCAGTATGATATCTTAAAAATAAATGCACAATGGGGGCTATCGCATGTGAATTTGCCACTAGAGGCGCTAGTGTCGCGTGAGGTCCAATAACATTCACTTTTCACTGGTTTTGGCGGGCTTCGTGATATAAATGATAATTTCTTAATTAAATTTACCAGTTGAAAAGTTATCTCCTTCGTGAAATATGGATTATTTCGCGATCAATGTGAACGTTTTGAATAAAATGAAAAAATACCGAACAAAACGGAACTGCACAACATTGCGACATAGCTACTCGATATGATGATAGTTATTTATAATTAATTAACTTAATGAGATGCAAGATTTAAAAGTTTGTTTCGGCGCCGATCTTATAAAGTCGCCTTTGACAGCTACGCCTGGACCTTAGTCAACAGTGGCGCCAACTGGTGAGCAAAGAAATGATAGTCCCCATTATATGGCAATCATGATGTAAATGCGAAAAAACTCTGTTTGTCTGTCTGTCTGTTTCCTCTTCACGCTTAAACCGCTAGACCTTATTTAGATGTAATTTGGTATGGAAGTAATTGGAGACACGGGAAAGGACAAAAGCCACTTTTCATCCCAGAAAAAAGCACAGTTCCAGAACGCAATAACCGAATTCCACGCGGGCGAAGACGCGGGTAGAAGTTATGAATAAGTATCCCACAGGCAGAATTCCAATTAAAACTAACTGCCAACCGAAGGAGCCATATATTCGAGACGAGTAAAAAGAAAAAAATCTAATAACACCCTAGGGGAATGTCAAAAGCGGGCGCTCCTGGAATTGCACGGCAGTGTACGAGAGGATTCAATTCCAACAAGTGGCCTGATATTGTACGCTGGCTGGCAAGTTAAGTGTACACGTAAGTATTAGAATTACGGTCACGCGATGGAAAAGCAGCAGCTATGTTGAGAGCGTGCGGCGTGATATAGTAATGAATTCTTTGCTGTAAATATATCCATATTAATATTATAAATGCGAAAGTAACTCTGTCTGTCTGTCTATCTGTCTGTCTGTCTGTTACCTCTTCACGCTTCAACCGCTGGATCCATTGAGATGAAATTTGGCATGGAGATAGTTGGGGTCCCGGGAAAGGACATAGGCTACTTTTCATCCCGGAAAAACGCATAGTTCCCGCGGGAGCGCGATAACCGAATTCCACGCGGGCAAAATCGTGGGCAGAAGCTAGTATATATCTGTGGGACTTATTCTGTCAATAAGATAAATACTAAAGGTCACAATTTCGGCGCATATAAAACTAGTGAATTTCATAAAAATCTGAAGATATAGTTTGTGGAATTTGAAGCTTTTGCATTTTTAATACACTGGGAGAAATGGGAGTCCCAATGCCTTATTAGCCAGCTTGCACATGAATAAGTACTCGTGTTGTTGGCTAAGTTTCATAAAACAAATAAAAAAAGGAAAAGTCGAAATGTAGGCAAGTGTTATGCCACCCAAACCCTAAGGATTCCTGCGATAGTCACTTCACTAGGTCATCATCCACTTATCAGTCAGTGTGATGGGTACCTTCGCTCCAGGGACGACAACTCAACAACGGTAATATGTTTTTTTTCGTATTTTTTTTAAATAATTGTATTTTTGTTGTTATAAATTAAAGTGCTTATTAGTCATCACTCCATCTTGTTGGAGGCGGAGGCCTTCTAACAGGCTATTCCACCGCGAAACATAACGTGAGTATATGAAAGCACACCTACTGTTAATATCCTAAGAAATCGGATTTTATTAAAACGACAGTGTTTTTGTCCTCAAGTGCATGAATGCGGACACCTTCGCCTAAATGCATGCCGCTTGAATCTGCGCGCCAGGCACGCGTCGCATATAGATGTAGACGCGGTGGATGCATAAATACATTGCATTTTATATTCGACTCTAAACAAGCAGAAAGACTTTAATTTTGTGCTGTCGTTTTTTCCATAAATGGGTCATACACAGAACGCGAAAACAGGGGTCTTTCCTGTTTGTCCACAGGAAAGACCCCTGTTATCTGCCCCTGCGTTCTGTGCAATAGTTACCGGCTTGGGTATACTTAACTTGTGTTTTTATCATACAGGTTACAAGAGAGGATTTGTATGTACAGTAGAGTTCATTAATATACACTTTTGGACCTTATTACAACGTGGTAAGGCGCAAAACTCGACTGTACATGTATGTAAAGGCCCAGCAAGAAATTAGGCTTTAAACCCCTTAACTTTGGGCTGTCACAGGAAAGATTTGTAGCCTTAACTCATACTAAAACATGTGTATGACTCAAATACGTGACTTATCGTGATAATTACAATAAAAATACGCAAAATGATTGACTGTTAATTTTTAAATGGATACTACTACTACTACAACAGCCTATTTACGGCCCACTGCTGGGCACAGGCCTCCTCTCATCACGAGAGGGTTTGGGCTATAGTCCCCACGCGGGCCCAGTGCGGATTGGGGACTTCACACACATCTTTGAATTACTTCGCAGGTGCGTGCAGGTTTCCTCACGATGTTTTCCTTCACCGAAAAGCTCAGTGGTAAATTCAAATTGAATTTCGCACATAAGTAAACTTAGAGGTGCCAGCCGGAATCGAACCTCCGACCCTCAGCATGAGAGGCGGTAGGTCGAACCACAAGGCCACCACGGCTTCCAAATGGCTTCTTTTAAATGGATACATGAAAATTTAATTCTTCGGTTATTAAACTTTTTTAAATCAGGCCTTCATATAATTTATTCCTAGTACACTATGTCGTGTAATCCAAACAACGACGAAGGCTAACGGCTCCAACAACCTTTGAAACCTTTTAACCTAAAGGCTTGCACCCACAAAACCAACAGTAATGCCTTTTAACCCTATCACCGTTGAAAAGACTCAATGCACTGTGGGATTGCAGCGGTGCATAATCTGACCAAGTGCACAATGCATCGGGAGAATGCAGAGTATTACCTTTGAAAGGTTTAGTTTTATTTAGGGGAATGCTTTGGTAGATGTAAAGGAACGTTTGGATTATTTCTATGGTTTCGTTACTGAAATGGGACAATTAATACAATTAATAATCTTTACATCACCCTTGGCCGTAAAGTGGGATTTTCTGCCCTCTACGCGGAGAGAAAATCTCACTTCTCGGCCAAGACAAGACGTAAAACTTTTGACAAACCACGGGCGGTAATTCGTAAAGCCCCAGATCGCATATTTTTCACAGAAACCTGCGATCTGGGACATTTACGAATTCACCACCCTAGGTCTGTAATGTACTATTATCTACATCTACGCTCATCGCATCATAAACCCTCTATGATGCGTTCAAAAACCGCAAATTATGACCAGCATTAAGATAAACTGTTTAGTTAGAACAGATTTCTTATCTGTGAAAATGTTCTTATAGCCGTATTAGACCATCAAAGTCGATTGTCTAATAGCATTCAAATTTCGAATATCTTCGAACAGCAATGCCCGCCTATATTCTTCAGTCAGACAGAGTGTTCCAAATTCAAATGTCGGCTCTATTTTAGTCTATGCTTTTTGAAAATCGAATGCGAGACACTGACGTATTCGAATTGCCGCCATTGTGGACAGATTTTAAAGCATCTTAGAGGTTTTATAAAATGAGTGTAGATAAAGTTGTGTATGCAACTGTACATAATTAGGCCCTTTATTATGTAGCAGTTACATAAACTACTATTATTGAACATCAGAAACAAAACTAAAATATAGCATGAACAAGTAATATGCAGTTAGACTATAGTTAGACTGAAAATGGCTTTTCTCAAACATGCAATGAAATATTGTTATTATGTTCTTCTTATTAGCCTGGGAAGTATCACGTTTCAGGCGCGGCTATACAATTGGTATATAATGAAATTTCATACAAACGTTGCAGGCCTAAGCCGGCAACTTACTTTTTTTTAAATTTCCATTTGATATATTTGTGACACAGCATCTTGGAATTCCGCCATTTAAAAAAAGCTACAAGTAATTTTACTCTGTGATTTGCTAATACATTCTGCCAATACAGCTATTAAAAAAACATGAACTATATTTTCTACATAGGTATCGCTGTTTTATTTATGTAAAAAAGACAAAATATATAATACATAAAATATCATTTTATTTATTTATTTCATTGCATGTTTGAGAAAAGCACTATACTTACATCGGCGGGGAACGGAAGTTGTCGGTCTCGTTACTATCGTAGGTATATAATACTCGGCCTGCAACTTCCTCCTTCCCGGCCTCTGTAGTAATGTACTATTAATCATTCAGGATTGAAGGATTATATTATACGTTTTGATACCGGATTGAAGGAGATGAAAATAGGGGTGAGAGTTAATTACGAACTTCCGAGCATACGAAACCTTGTGAGCAAAAGTTGTCATATAGGTGTATACCGTTAAAGTTTTGTTTGATGAACCAATCTTGATTTTTTTTATACCAATGGTATAGGCAAACGAGCGCACAGCCCACCTGATGGTAAGTGGTCACTGCGGCGCATGGACACCGAAATCCTTTGATCCCCCATTAAGAAACCATAAGATCTCGAATGCGTAGCCTACCCTGAGGCCTAAGATGGAATGCCTCTGTACCAGAAAATTCCTCGAATAGTTGTTGCTTTAAGTGAAATGTGACCCAAATGACATCTGTATAAATAGATATATAAAACAAAGTCGTGTTAGTTGGGTCAATCAACTATTTCTTGTTGTTATTCTGTCCCGTTTTCCAGGGGACAAAATGAGACGGGTTTCTTAGAAAACGTGTTACAATATAGAATTCTAAGACGCTTAGAAAGTGATTCATTAGGGAAGGGATTGAAAATGGCAAAGAAACCCCACATTTGGTGTATTTAAACCCACAGAATAGCAGTTTTAAAAGTGGCCCAGAGGACAGTAACCATAGCAACTATTGATATAAAAAAGTTGATTCACCCAGTAACAGCACACAACTTATTATAACTCAAGAACGGCTGAACGGATTTCGATGAATTTTGATTTTTTGTCTCCGACTGATATAACCATTAACTATGAAGAAAATGCACGCAAAAACAACATGATGATTTAAAATATGATTTTAAAATTCGATTCCGTTATCTTCAGGGATTGACTGCTCACGTCGCGCATTACAAGGCGGTACAAAGTTCACCGGGACAGCTCGTATTTAAGAATAATATAATAACTACTACTACTACAGCCTATTTGCGTCCCACTGCTGGGCACAGGCCTCCTCTCATCACGAGAGGATTTGGGCTATAGTCCACACGCGGGCCCAGTGCAGATTGGGGACTTCACACATACATCTTTGAATTGCTTCGCAGATGAGTACAGGTTTCCTCGCAATGTTTTCCTTCACCGAAAAGCTCAGTGGTTAATTCAAATCGAATTTCGCACATAAGTAAACTTAGAGGTGCGAGCCGGAATCGAACCCCCGACCCTCTGCATGAGAGGCGGTAGGTCGAACCATTACGCCACCACGGCTTCTCCATTAGGCCACCACGGCTTCTATAAGAGTATTAAAAATACCTAGTATTTAACAGTGATCACTCAAAATCCCTGTTCCGGCACTCGAAAACACCCGCAGTCGGACAAAGTGGTAATTTATCCGCGTAATTAACGGACCGGTTATATTTGTCGCGATCCGCGCCCGAGGGAGGATTAATATTAATAATTAAACACGATCGCGACTCGAGAGACGTTTAATTAAATATTTTATACTCTGAACAAAACTGATGCACGATCTTGCCTAAGCGGCTTATTAAAGCGAGAAAACGACGATATAAGGGAGATATAATATCCTTTATTTATTTATTGTTATTAACGCATTCACTGCCACTTCTTTTTACGAACTTTCGCCAGGTGCCACATCTGTCATTAAGGGAACATTGCAACGCACATGTGCGTTCGAGGCACTGCGGGAAAGTCAGCAAAACGCATATATGCGTTGGTGGCAGTGAATGCCTTAATAAGCATACAACAATGCGATCACACATATAAACATGACCCTGCAAAACTGTTGAATGTTGCAGTATAAGGCAAAGCACTAAATGTAATGCAGTAGGTATATATTATTAACATACCAATATTTACCATACTTGAGATCAGTGGAATACTATGAATAAGTACTTATCTAAATTCTTATTTTAAATTATGCTCTATATTTATGGCTCTAATAAGTGTTTTTTAACTAGTTTGTTTAGTTTAATAGTACATTACAGACCTAGGGTGGTGAATTCGTAAATGTCCCAGATCGCAGGTTTCTGTGGCCCGAACCGAAGGTGATGGCCATAAATATGCGATTTGGGGCTTTACGAATTACCGCCCGTGGTTTGTCAAAAGTTTTACGTCTTGCCTTGGCCAAGAAGTGAGATTTTCTCTCCGCGTAGCGGGCAGAAAATCCCACTTTACGGCCTAGGGTGATGTAAATTTATTTAGATTGGGCTCTGATCTGATGTTCACGGGCAAATTGTTGTATATATAGGGAACGCCTTTATCTATATGTATCTCATACTTAACTTATGGTAAGGTCGACGTCAACGAGATGTTTACTCCTTTGCACAGTATTCCATCCATTAAGGTCCAAAAGTGTAAACATCTCTCGTACGTCGGTCGACTGTACAAAATCTATACTAATAATAAGTCTGTAGAAGAAGTGCCGTCTGAAACTTGATAATTTAAAGAAACTATCAAGTCGAGGGGACTATACAAACGATACTGAACACAAAAAAACGTTTTTTAGAAAAATTGTGTGTATGTATGTCCGGATTTAACTCGAAAACGTAGTTTATAACACTGGTCAACATATAGGCTACTTTTTATCCCGGAAAAATGCATAGTTCCCGCGGGAACGCTATTTCCGAATTCCACGCGGACGAAGTCGCGGGCAGAAGCTATCATAAATAAACGACTTGTCAATACCTATATAAAGAATACCAAATTACCTATATTATTTGCACACCTGTTTTTATCTGTCTTTAATAAAACATTCATTATTCACTCCAAGATAAGATAACTCAAGCAAGTCGTATCTTAATGCGGCACCCACACGATATCTCTACAATGTAGTGGCTAATTTCGAGCGACGAACACACGGCGCCGTGGCTTAGTTGGTTAAAGCGCCTGTCTAGTAAACAGGAGATCACGAGTTCGAATCTCGTCGGGGCCTATGGTGGAATGGAACTTTTTGTGTTCTTCTTTTTCAGGTTTCCTTTTTTGTGTTGAAAGAGTGTACTTATTTTTTTTTTTTTTACTTATACTTATGGAAACGTTGCACGTTGGCCCCAGCGACGAGTAGAAGAAGTTTTATTTACCTGTAACAAAAAAAGATTGTACATTAATTAGTAAAAGAGAAAGTACGTCAAAGTAAAACACAAATAAGAATGTGTGGATATCAAATATAATTAATTATATTTCAATTTAAACAAGCTCACACAAGGCACAAGGACTTAGTTCTTTATTTAAAAACATAATTCACATTTTTATGAGGTAGTCTAAATTAATTAATTAATTTATAAACATTAAAACAATGTAAGGTTTTATAATAGTTTGCAAAGAATCCACCTGTTTCAGTTGTTTTATGTGAAAATCGGAATGAATTTAAGTTCTTTGTAATGAATCACAGCTATCGCTGCCTTATTTAAGAGTAAAATGGACAGGTCCTGCAATAGTTAAGACACGCACTGACTTATTCTCCTTATTGGTCATACAAACGACCACAGTATAATCCTATGACAGGAGACTGGTCATAATTAATAAGGCATGTCAAACATTATTCATGACAGGCCTAGACCGTAATTAGTGACCAACTAGATGGACCGACACACCTGATCGCTCGTCATTAATGTATAATTCAATACACCTTTGAACACGAGTGAAGGAAGTGTAGATAAAGAGAATTTTAATTCATCACTTATACAAAACCCCGCCGCGCGTGTCAGTCAGTCTGTTGACTATAAACTCAAAAACTACTGAACCTTTACAAATGGACGGGGTGATTCATAAATAAGATGAATTTACTGGCATAGAGGCGTTTAAACTTAGTTCTCAACTTCTCAGAGTAGGCAACGCGTTAATAATTTTATGATTTCTATGTCCTGCTGTGTGCTCGTTTGCCAACCAACTTCAACAGGAAAGAAGGTTTATGTTATGTAAACAATTTGCTGCTCTACCTAAAAGCCTTGAAGCTGGGGCAGGCCGCTGGGGTTCTTCATTTTTTTTGTATTTAGTTGTCGGTTTGTTTCCCCTAAAAAAGGCTTGATCTTTTATGATAAAACAAGCTAATGAAAAATGTATTCCATTGTTCCTTGAGAAACAAAAATAAAAAGAGAAATGAGAACACTTAAAAAACGAATGTCTTATTTGCTTGCAGCTTATACATAAACACACATTTCTGTTAAATTCATTTAAAAGTGACGTGTAAAAGTGACCAGATGTGGCCTATTTGCTAAATAAATATTTTCATTTTCATTTTCATACGTGCTACAACCCCAAAAAAGCCTACCAATTGAATTTTCAAGATAAATTCAATCGGAAAGTATTAGGTATGCAAGCACGGCCCAAGGGACGGCAGCGGAGCCCTAAGTCACATGGGACTCCGGATTGCATTAAGTACGAAACGAGAATTGCGAGACAAGGCGCGCAAACAAATTTTCACTTGCCAACTTGATTTTGTAATGTGGAATTAACGGAAACGCTTTGCCCAGTGGGAAGATATAGAAAACAGAAGGGGTAATGTTTGTTATTATGAGTTAGCTAAATTATTCTTGAGTGCGTAGGCCTTTTGTCCCAATTTTCCGTTCGGGTTCGACACCTACGCGGGCTGTATAATAAAGCTTGTTCTTCGTGAATTTTACAAAGACCGAAAATATTTTAATTACTTAAATAGCACGTGAAAAATAGGGTGTAAAGTCGGTTTACGAGCGATAATTTAATATCACGTCACGCTACAACGCTATATAAGTAACGCTACAACACTACTATTGCGTCATGCTTTTTCGAGGCAGCCAACGTTCATCAATTTATAGGCAGTTATAACGTCAAAAAGGTGAACTGGAGCGACTTAGAGGGTTATGCTTGGGTTTCTAAGAAATTATGATATTCCTTAGTGGCGAACCTTGAGGAAGGGAGGGGAACTTGGTACACCAATGGACATCTTTCGGCTGACGATTATATTATTACTAGCTTCTGCCCCCGAATTCACCCGCGTGGAATTCGGTTATCGTGCTCCCGCGGGAACTATGCGCTTTTCCGGGACCCCAACTATCTCCATGCCAAATTTCATCTCAATCGGTCCAGCGGTTGAAGCGTGAAGAGGTAACAGACAGAGTTACTTTTGCATGTATAATATTAGTATGGATTCTTAGTAGTTTTATCTTTGACTGACAGACTAAATAAACTTGCAATTTGTATATTTATTATGTCAACATGTCTATTATCAGCATGAGGAATAATCATAAACATCAAAACCGTCCAAAAATAAAAATTTCGAGTTTCAAGTGTTCATAGATTTATTAAAAGCAACATCTGGCCCCAGATGGTTAATTCCTGACAGAGCGATGCGAAAAATAAAATCATTTTTTTTATAACAAAATGTGTTTTTATTCACGTAGTAGACATTAAGTTTGATTTATTGTTGAGTAGCGTAATTTATTTCAGCACCTATAACGGTAAATTGTAAGCACGCAAACGTACCTACTTTATTTTGCGCCATCTGAGAATGGCTTATGTCAATGATCTAGGGTCAGCATTGGACACTGGATAGATGGTTAATGATAAAGATGATGATGATGATGATGAAGTTGTTGAAGATGATGTTTATGAAAGCTTATCTTCACAATCGATTTATCAACCCACATTAGAATGGAGACCGGGCTCCTCCCGGTGTTAAAATAGTCTATAGGCGGCGGTGAATCGAAATATCGTCGCCAGACTGTTTGTCATTCATTACAAAAAGAAAGCAGTTCACGAAAACTGACATTTACAAGAAATACACAAACAATCATCTAAAAACAATGTAAACAAATCGCCACTGAACATAAGTTAAAACCGAATCCGAACAATAAATAATTAAGTATTCTCTAACTAAATAAACTGATTAATAAATAAGATGAATTTACTAGCATAGAGGCGTTTAAACTTAGTTCTTAACTTCTCAGGGTAGACAACACATTAATAATTTTATGATTTCTTATGTCCTGCTGTGTGCTCGTTTGCCAACCAATTTCAACAGGAAAGAAGGTTTATGTTATGGAAACAATTTGCTGCTCTAACTGCACGAAAACTGACATCTACAAGAAATTCACAAACACTCATCTAAAAACAATGTAAACAGATCGCCACTGAACATAAGTTAAAACCGAATCAGAACAATAAATAATTAAATATTCCCACAAAAAGCTAACCTGAACAAATTACCCCACGCTCCCCACGTCTTAAGTAGTCACAACATATCACCACGCAGACGTCGGCGTTTAATCACCGAACACGTGTACTTCACAAACAATTCAACAAACACGTAGAACTAACAGTTATTCAAAAATACACTGTATATCCAGCAGCTTAAAAGATGAGTGGCATTTTAATCGGTGATCGTTTAAAATGGGCGGAGATTGGTTTCTTGGTGTGTAAGGTATGTGATTTATTTTTGACCGACCCAGGTTTTGACGCATTTAATCTGTATTTATTCCTGATATATCTTTGAACATTTGTAGAGTTTTGTTTAAATATAAATGATTGCTGTTGTTGTGCTGTCAAAAGTAAGACAAAATGTCCTGCTTCATCACTTCCGATGCCTTTTCGCCTTGCACCTATAATAACATATGGACGAACAGTGCTTAACAGAATATGTTAAAATATATGGAGCAAACTGACATTAGAAAATACGTTCCAATATACTAATAACGCCTCTTTATAATATGTGTCAAGATAAATCTAATATATAAAATTCTCGTGTCACAGTGTTTGTAACGTAACCAAACTCCTCCGAAACGGCTGGATCGATGCTTATGAAATTTTGGAGTGCATGTTCAGGAGGTCTGAGAATAGAACGTAAGCTATTTTTCATACCCAAAAAAATAAATTCTAAGGCGGTACGAAGTCCGCGGGGTCAGCTAGTACGTTTTACAGACTTATTATTAGTATAGATAAAAAAAAAACGTTCATGTAGATCTATTTTAAATGGTAGTATCTTTAACGTTAAAAGACACTAAGCTTTTGTTATAAATTGCATTCTCCTCTTTAAGTCTTGAAGCTTAAATATAACGTAAGATAAAAAGGTGCAGTGGACGACGTGCAATATTAATTAGCTATTTAGAGAGGAGCACTAAATCTTGCAGTGTTAGTCCGCTCCGGCAGGTAGAGAAAAAGTGGACAAGCGAGACACGCTGGAAACTGAAGGAAGGGTTCAGTAGGGGAACTTGAGATTAAATACGTTTAAACGAAATAGGTTCGCTGTATGTTTAATTGAGTTTCAACATTGTTCTGCTGTTTAATGCAAGATGGCGTATTTGAACATTTTTCTTTATTATTATACAGCTTGCGTCATATCATAATCATAAAACATTATTGTATAAATGGTGAACAATAAATCTTGACGTGTGTGTGAAGGACGTTATGGTGATGATGGATTACGTACAGACAGCTAACAGGAGTGTATGGGAGAAAAAAAGTCCAAGACATAATGTGAACAAGAACAACTTATACGTGATGATAATGACGAAGTAAAGCTCTCAAAGCATTTTGAACAGTCGGCCATACCGTCACTTTTTCACAAACAAAGACTTCAATATTATAATTTCAACAGATAAAAAGTCTAGTAGGTAGGTAATTAATTAAAATTACAAACTCCATAGACACCCCAACTCTATTCTTTACTATATTTAACATAATTAGAAAAACGACTTCCGAACCCCGCCTCGCGCTTCGCGTTAAAATTTCACCGGCCAACTTTTACCGGGCGGTACCCTGGCGCCCGGTCCATCCGCGTCCGGAGTTCCGGGACGGATAATCCGGCGATCTCTGCCCGTTCCGGCCGGATTATAGCTTTAAAGGTGTTCTCGAAACCCTATTACAATCGGGTGGAATTTCTTTGGCCTTACATGCACCGGTAGTGTTTTGGCTCAAATTAAATAGTTGAATGGACCGTACTGTAGAAATTCGAAATTGGGCAATGAGAAATGATACCGGTCATAAAATATCAGTACACATAATAATTATGAAGACTTTAAAGGTGGTGTTAAGAAACCAACTTACTTAAATATTGGAGTTTATACTTACCCGCGTTCCGGAGAACGCACTTTAGTATGGAAGCTGCCACTCTCCTTATTTTATTCCTCTATGACTACTCAAGGACTAATGCATATTCCTTTTGATGTGTTATATTTGCATCAGACTCGCGCGGAGACTATAGACTATAGCTACACATTTTTATGATAATTGAAGCCTGAGCCCTGCATTGCATTTTATTTTTAGGGTTCCGTACCTCAAAAGGAAAAAACGGAACCCTTATAGGATCACTTTGTTGTCCGTCTGTCCGTCCGTCCGTCCGTCTGTCAAGACCCTTTTTCTCAGGAACGCGTGGAGGTATGAAGCTGAAATTTATATCAATTACTCAGGTCTACTGTCCCTTGAAGCTGTGAAAAAATCAAACTTCTAAGCCAACGCAATCAAAAGATACAGCCGTTTATGCCGCAAATTTTCGACACTTGCAAGGGAATCAAAACCTACAGGGTGCTTCCCGTGAACTCAGAATCTTGAAATTTGGTACGAAGCAACGTCTTATAGCATAGATAAAGGAAAAATTACGAAAACCATAAATTTTTAGTTACATCACATAATATATTTTTTTTTAATAATTTTAACCTTACTACCCATTTCCTCATAAACGCGTAGAGGTATTAAATTGAAATTCATACCAAATACTCAGGTCTATAATACCTTTAAGCTGTAACAAAATCAAACTTCTATGTCAACGCAATCAAAAGAAACAGCAATTTAAGCTGCATATTTTGAAACTCGCAAGTACTCGCAAGGGAATCAAAACCTAAAGGGTACTTCCAGTCGACCTAGAATCTTGAAATTTGGCATGAAGCAACGTTTTATAGCACACATAAAGGAAAAATTCCGAAAACCTTAAATTTTTAGTTACATTACAAAATATATATTTTTTAAGATCTTTGTCTTAAATTTATGCTACTCCATCTTTCCCCATTGTAATGTTATGAATTTCATTTTGCAATAAAAATACCATAGTTATGACTCGATTGTCGTAAAGAACGAACTTTGTAAACCTTACAGGTTTGTACGGAACCCTCGGTGCGCGAGTCCGACTCGCACTTGGCCGGTTTTATTTATTTATTTCAAAAGGTACATAAAACAGACAGCAATCAAAATTAACATAAAATAGGTAGAATAAACACTTAAGACTAGATTACAGTCCAAAAGTATATGTACACATCATGGCCATGAGTTATAAGTTATAATTTAAACATTAAATATACCTTATAAATATGACCATTGCATTGACATTTTGAAAGCAGAGTACCTGCCTGAAAATCGATACTGAAATTCAGGCTGGCCACAAGCTCCGACAATCCAAAAAAAAACAGTCCAAAAACAAAGAACAGGCTAAATACAGGAACCCGTGCATGGCTCATTGAGCCGCCAGTTTCCATCCTACGAGGAAATAAAATACAAAGCCACCTCACATTAGCGAGTCCCTCCTTTCCCCCATAAATTCTAATAAACGGGTAGGATTCACAATCACATGCCTCTGAATAGCAGATTAAGAAATGTGCCTTTTTCCTCTAGCACAACAGAACTTTTCCGAGAACCTTCGTGTGTAGGTAAATAAAATTTCAAACAAAATACTCTCAAAGATTTCGAAAAATAAATTACGTGCTCATACGTCGATGTTGAGTTTCTAAATTAGGTTTTGATAGATGCGCGGATAGCATGTGTTTAAAAATAGTCGTGTACAAACGTGTATATAATTGGTATTTACTAGAATTATTGACGTAAACCGGCTCGGGCAACAGAAGTAGAAGAAAATGTGATGAGCGTGTCTAAATTGAGGAGTTTCCTCGATTCCTCATTGATCCCAGAATCAGATCTTGAAAATATCTCTAGGAATGATTCATCTTTCGATCAAAGAACGAAACCTCCGGATCGGTCCAGAAATTTCAACATCACTCGATTACGAAACTAAAACAAAATGGAAGCGGATTCAGATTCCTTGTAATTTTTGACTCAATAAAAACAGATTCGTTTTCTTAGGACCTTAAACTGCGGGCTAGTTTTCGCAAGGAGAGCGCTGAGCGATGAGCGTATTAACTGTATAAGTAGTATCCTATAACAACATTCACAGATTAGGAACGCGTGAAATCTAGCACTAATAACTATTACCCAGGCTTCCATGTATTTACATCTAGAGCCCATTCAAACCCGGCAGTGATGATCTTATAGCGCTGTATTCGCACTTGAGGTCGATGGCTTGAGTATCAGTGATATCATTGCCAGTTGGAATATTGTTTTGATGTTCTATTACTGCTACTGATAAGAGGCTAAACATCTATATAAATAATAGCTTCAGTTCAAGGAGTAGCTAGGCTTGAATGGTACATGGATAGAACATGTATAATGTCTAGTTGTTTGAATAATAAAGGATGATTTAGTTTGTAGCACATAACTATAGGTAGAGATCTTCTACTTTCTAAAGTCCCGCGCCTTCACATTTCAAAACGCTTAAATGTATTTAAAAACACCACCAACACTCTCAACACATGTGTTGAGACAGCCATCAACTATGCGTTGAGAGTGTTGGTGGTGCTTTTTAAATAATAATGAATAAATTGAAGCGTTTTGAAATGTTAAGGCGCGGGACTTTAGATAGTAGAAGATCCCTATATGTGATGATATGTGGTTTGTTGCTGCAGTCAGTTTGAGTAAAAGTACAAAATATTAAAACATTAAAAGCCACGTTTTTAACCACGAAAATCGGAATTATACAACCAAAATTCAATTCAGTATTGGACGTCTATAAAACAGTTAAGGCCGTTCCTATACCCAGCTCAGCCGTCACTGTCACTCGTGCAACGAGTGAAAGAGAAAGCGCTACGCACAGAACAACCGATTTAGTTAGTATTTAACGCGTTTTAATTTCTATAATAATACCGTCTAAACATGGCATTTATAAAGCTGTGATGTTTGCATATAATATGGATAATATTTCTGTTATATTTAGTTTTACTTTGTTTGATATAACAAACTGGAATTGGATCAAAGGTCCGAGTTAGAGGTTACTTTGGAATTAAATTGTATTGAGCGAAGTTTCGTGAAACGTGTAACGAAAGCTGTCAATGTAAGGATGATATAATCAAATATAATATAACATATTTTTTTTTTAATATTTTTAACATTTTTTTTTTTGAAAAGTTAAATCTTACATGATCAATTTGACGATGCTGGGTCAGGAAACGGTCTTAACATGATGACGATTTTCTTTACAACCAAACACATGTACATACATAAATTAAGTCAGTCGTTGACAAATGTATGTGTAGGTATTTTTATATGTTGAGGCAAGACGCGGTCTGTCGTCATGCCGTTATCAGAAATTAGTCACGCGTGCGTCAAGGTCATTCAAGGAGGTCCTAAAGTGTCGGGTGATTCAAGGAGGTGTGACTTGACACAATAATATACTTCGCCAGGTATGACAGTCCGGCATTCTGTAGTAGTGTGGGTGTCACCCTAACGTCATTCGCACTGCTGTGTGTTGCAAGTGGTGTATTAAAATAATCACCGACTCGAGGACGTGAGATATTCAAAATATTTTAAATGTTATATTGCATTCAGCAAAGGAGACCGTGATCACATACATTTTTTTTTTCATACTACATATTACATATTTATTTTTAGTTGTTCTTTACAAAAACAACAAAAAGCTGCACCATACCTACTTACATATACAATCGTAGGTACATCTCCGACAACTTAGACTTATGATTGAAGTAGTCCAGACAAGCTATTTTCACTTATAATCGATGCCGATATAGCCGCTGTGCCAGGCACTTGATACACAAAGGTAATTAATATTACGTAATAGTAATAGTACATTTGGGCGACCAGCTGTAGCTCGGATGAAACTAGCTAAAATTCTTGGATATAACACCTAACTATATCGATTTTTCGCCCCCGCAAGCCTCTATATTCCAACTTTCTTCTAAATCGTAGGAGTCGTTTTAGAAAACGTCTGTCCGTAGGGACTCACAGGTCGCCGAGATACTTGCCTAAGGGTGGCTTGATTCAAACCGTCCGTTAAAGTTAACGTTAACGTTAAATATATTAAATTTCTTTTGAGAAATAAAGTTCTTTAACCATAAATATTTTACTATGGGACATAATGACGTTTCTGTATGGAATGACAGCTCGGCGGCCATATTTAACGACCAGGAGTCCGTCAACTGTACTTGAATCAACCCGCCGTAAGTATACACCTATACGTAAGTAAAAAGCACACTCACCAAAGGCCGAAAAATACGATCAAGTCTGGTTCGGTCACGATCAAGGAAAAAGAAATCACCAAATTAATAATTCTAATGTTACGGGATCTCTATTTATTTGCTATAAATGCGGACGAGCGTGTCGCGCTCGTATTGGCTTACTTGGTCATTAACGCCATTACCACAGAATATTTAGTAGTACTACTTACATAATGGCCACGCCACGAATCAACCGCTTGAATATAGCCGGCGCGCAACTCGCGCCCAACTCGCCTTATACCGTTTGTTTCATCCGGAGATGGAGAGTGAATCATTGGCCCGCGTAGTGGTACACTACACACACATTTACGAGTGTACAGACGTCCTCGCACACACACTGACATCCTCGCACATTGACACTTCCTTCGAATGGTGTTCTAAATCTTGCTTTTATGGGCCGTGTCCGCCCTGTGACGTCAGTTAAAGAGACGGCGGCTGATAGGAGCAAATGGAAGAAGACATGACATGTTGTACCGAACCTACGTAACGTGGCAAAAGGGCAAGGGAATAATGATGATGACATTGTAAACTTTACAGTTTCACACTTCCCGCTCCTCGTTTCATACTCTATAGTTGATAGCTGAGTACTTAACGCTTTTAAGTGGTAATTTCCCTCGCGGAGCGTACATTATTGTTCGTTAGTTCGCCCGATACATCAAGCTGCAACTTAATACCGACCGGCAACTTAAAATAACTTCAAGACGATAGATCGCTTCTGGTGGACCGGGAGCTGAAGCACGAAAAAAATGCATTTTTTTTAATCACTGAAGAGTTGCAAATAAGCTTACGGCACTCTACTCACGTACATGTTTGCCCCCCGCTATTCAAACGTTAGCAGGAAGACATTCCTTATAGGGAGGGATAAGGTCGCCTTTATACACGTGTCTCTTCTCTGTATTGAAATTTGTTTTTGCGTGTTTCTATTCTGTTCCTACAATAAAGTGTTACTTAAAAGGTTAAAGTAACCCTGCAGAATCGTTTTCATTGTAATTAAATGAGAGCGTTTCCGTATCCATCAACACTTTTAAGGTACTTACTGCTACTCTTTATTGCTATAACATTTTTTATTAATTCTTTAAAAGCGTTAATACTTTTTTTGAGCTGGCTATGTAGTTTTTATTTTTAGCTTAAAAAGAAAGTAACCCTCAGTAATGTTTTGTGTAACGTCATGTTCAAAATTGCATAATCTTCAAGCGGCTGAATTAAGCGAGTGGTTGCGAGAAATAGTAGGATTTTCTAGCATCCAGCTCCCGGTCCATAAACCAAGTAAAGCAAGTGGGTATGTCTCACATGACGGATTGCACCCAAGTCAAGTTAAAAAGCAATTTGCCGCGACGCCGAGCCATAAGTTTGGTTAATCTTTTAAAACTAGCGGAGTGGAGTTAACTTAGGTTTCGCTAGGTTTTATGCAGCACTAGCTTCTGCCCGCGACTTCCAGCGTTCCGTTCAGGTCCAGCTGTTGAAGCGTGAAGAGGTAACAGCCAGACAAACATACATACCATCTTACCATCGCAGTTATAATATACTAGCTTCTACCTGCGACTTCGTCCGCGTGGAATTGGGTTATAGCGTTCCCGCGGGGATTCAGCGTTAAACTATAACAAATTATATATACTAAAACCATTGACCTATAATAACATATGGACGAACAGTGCCTAACAGAATATGTCAAAATATATGGAGCAAACTGACATTAGAAAATACGTTCCAATATGCTAATAACGCCTCTTTATAATATGTGTCAAGATAAATATTTTATACAAAAGTAAACCTAACACCATAAGTTTTTTTTATGTACCTACTTATGCGATGTTTTTTATGTGTATGTGTGTGTTTGCAGCAACAAATAAATGTTTTATCTATCTATCCATCTATCTATCATTTAAGTGTCAAATTGACTGAGCGCCAAACGTTCGGGCACTCGTTTTGACGGGCCATTTTTCTCCGGCTGATTGTGAATCCTTACTTAAAATAGATCAATGACTAATACCTTCCTCTTGAATCACACTTTGTTTTATACTATGTAGTGAAGTACGTATTAAACGGATATCTTTAATTTGTAGTACAGAGCAGGATACGCTACAGGACCAGTAATAACCGCAGCGAAGGACCAACTCAAACAACGCAAGCTCAACTGCTCTGGATATTACAGGCTAAGCAAGCTGAAGTACGGTATTACTGTTAAGTTGCAAACTTTCATATATCCTGTATCGTGTTGACGTAAGACTTTAAAGATATGGACATTTGTTTAAGTAAATATTTTTGTCAAATTGTAGAATATTATTTCGATTGCACCCTTACTAGCATTGTAAATTTACTAGGTGGTGCCCGCGTCTTCGTCTGCGCAGGATTAGTATTTCGAGTAGCTTATATACACAATATCTGTATAAATTGTAACCTATTTGTTATTCTGATGTATAAGCTATATTATTGTAAAAGTTCATTAAAATCCATTCAGTCGTTTTTACGTGAAAGAGTAACAAACATCCATCCATACTTACAAACTAGTATAGGATGCTCGATAAGTTTAGGAGGTCCGTCAAATTTCGGCTCTATTAGAGATAATCTACTATAGAAAGTCCCACGCCTCCACATCCACAATTCAAAACGCGTCAAAGTAATTAAAAAGCACCACCAACACTCTCAACACATGTTTGACGGTTGTCTCAGCACGCACACATGCGTTGAGTGTTGGTGGTGCTTTTTAAAGGCTTTCTAAATACATTGAAGCGTTTTGAATTGTGGAGGCGCGGGAATTATAGCAGACTAGCTGACCCCGCGGACTTCGTACCACATAGCTTATGTCCTATTCTCAGACCTACTGAACATAGACTCCAAATTTCATAAGAATCAGTCGAGCCGTTTCGGAGTAGTTTGGTTACAAACACTGTGACACGAGAATTTTATATAAGTATTAGAAGATTATCTCTATACGCCAGAATCTACCAGTCCTTTTGAGTCCTTTTCTATAAGAACTTCAACAAGAAACTAACAAACATACCTTTTTTGGCACCAAAAAAGTTTTTCAGTACAGTTTAGAAACTGAAACATCTAAAACGGAACCATTTCTACGAAGGAAACACACAACGACCGTTTAAAAACAAAATTAGCGGCCAAATTAGTTCTGAAGCTAGAAAATTCCAGCTTCCTGGGTCCAGGACAAATGCTGTGGTTTTCATTACACGACGCCTCAGTTAAATACCAGAATAGTTTCAAAATTGCTTTAATTAACAACTTGTCGTACTAATTTACTAACTACTACTACTCATAAATGTTTCTTATTAAATATGCTATATCTGATTCTAATAAAAGTTATTCAACCTATGTAATAAATAGATCTTGCCAAAAACGGTAAGTTTACAGTAATATATTAAGCAATATACAGAAAAAAATACTTGGCGGATTTACTGAATATTATTTTGCTATAACAGGTACTAACATCGTGATTTCTTCAGTTTCCTTTTTTTCCAGACAATTTGTAAATCGTTAAAGGAATTTAAAATGCTCGCCAAACCAGAATATGTCCTTTCATCATAAAAATAAGAAATTTAATATTTACCCCAGGGCGTCTCGTCAAATGTCGCGGCGTTCATTCATTCAAAACAGCGCCGTTCATTCATTCATTCAGGTTGACGTCTAAATTGTTCGTTCCCTTAATTCATTATCCGTTTAATAAACACCAAAAATCTCTGTAAACGAGTTTAACTACACAATAGAGACAGAACTGGTAGACAGCGCTGTAATTTTGTAGCATGAAAATTTCACGCAAGTTACCTTTTATTTATTTGTTTCTGCAAAGCTTTTATAATAAGTGTATTTAGAAATAACAATGTATGCAACTGTCCCTAATGAGGCCTTAGAACACGAGTGAGGTAGAGATCTTCTACTATCTAAAGTCCCGCGCCTTCACAATTCAAAACGCTTCAATGTATTTAAAAAGCACCACCAACACTCTCAACACATGTGTGCGTGCTGAGAAAGCCATCAACAATGCGTTGAGAGTGTTGGTGGTGCTTTTTAAATACTAATAAAAAAAAATAAGCGTTTTGAAATGTGAAGGCGCGGGACTTAAGATAGTAGAAGATCTCTATTATGAAACGAACGGTAGTGCCTATTCTGAAGCAGTTGCATACACTGCTATTCCAATCGAACTAACCTAGGTACACATCTGAGTTTCACGCAAGTTTCCAAATGTGACATTTTCACTTCAATTTCAGGTAACCATAACTGAATATTCAAAGTGATTTTTCGCTTAAATTCTATCACAGTTTCACAGTCTGCAACCGTCAGGTGAAACTGCAACTTTATTAAGCTACAGAATAGGGAAGCTTTTGAAACTTTTAATAAAATAACACATCCCTAGCCGCGAACCGAGTTCACCAACATAAAACCATGAACATGTAACCGATATTCTGTAAACACAATGCACAGGACACAACTATCCAATATCGGAAACGCTCACTGGGCATACTGCGGTAACCTCCGCTTCAACTTTCATGGTAAAATAGCGACTCCATGCCCCAGTTGTAGAGTGAGATTTATGCAACTAATGAATTGATTTTGCTCACAGCTTAGAGTACTTACCTACATGGTAAAATTTAATTTTTTTTTTTTTTTATTTATTTCCAATGAAAAGTATGGTACATTACATTTTACACTTATTTCGCCAAACGTTAGGTTTATCGGCGAATTATATTACACTCACTTCTATTTTTGTACCAAGTTATCTATTGACCTTTTATTTTAACTATCCTAAGTTTGAAATACAGATGGTTACTAACTTATCTATTTAAGGAACATTAAGTATTTAACTATATCTTAGGTATTTAATAGCAACCCTTTGAGTTTGTTTTTAAATATATTTTTACTTCTACACTCGTTTTCATCAAAAGTAATAGTATTAAATATTCGCGGTGTTAAGTAGCTGCGTGTCCTTTTGCCATAGTAATTCTTGGCCATGGGTTCCGCATATTTTTGTCGCTCTAACCCTCTCTGAGGTCGTGTGTAGATTCGCGGAGTTTTAAATTCGGTATTTTTAAATTGTTCAGTTGCTATTAAGTACTTTACTTTGTCATGCACTGGCAAGACGTTCAGTAACTTGAATAACGTCGAATAATCATGATTACAGGCTTTTTTAGTTTTATTATTTATAACACTTTTTAATAATCTCATTTGTAAGTTCAATACATTATCTAAATAGGTTTTAAAAGTACGACCATAAGCTATTAGCCCATATCCAATCACCGCGTCCGCCAGCGCATGATATAACATAAGTAGTATATTTTTGCTAACTATATATTTTAAACTAATTATTTTACACAAAATGGATCTTAACCTGTTACACACTGTATCTATATGTATTTTCCAGTTTATGTGTTTATCTATAGTTAAGCCTAGGTATTTAAATTTTTCGACTACTTCTATTGTATTACAGTTACAAGCCTGTTTCTCGGTATGTAAACAATCGTATGAGTGACCAATAATTTCAATGGGCACAAGACATGTTTTAATATAAGGGGAACGTATTAGCAAAAATTTTGTTTTCTCAGTATTCAATATTATGCCATTATCATGAGACCATTTAAGTATATTTTCAAAGTCTTCTTGTATACAAGATGTTACGCAATTAATGTCTTTATCAGCGTATAGCAAGCATGTGTCATCTGCGTACATATAAGTGGAACAGTTTCGCACAACATTTGTGATGCTGTTTACGTGCATAATGTATCCTAGAGGGCCATAAACTGAGCCGGTCGGCACTCCCGTTTGCACTTGTGCCTCATCTCCGCTCACCCCGTCGACAGAGACTCGCAGTGTTCGTCCACACAAATATGTGCGAAACCATTCCAAAACCGGACCACGAACACCACATTCGCCCATCGCCTGCAGTAGCTGTTCGTGGTCCAGTGTGTCGAACGCTTTTTTGAAGTCTATGAAAAGCACCCCCACGTATTTTTTACTATCCAAGTTTCTATATACTTCATCTGTAAATCGAGCTAGAGCTGTGGAAGTACTTCTAGACTGCCTGAAGCCATGCTGTGCATCCGATATGATATTGTTTTTTTCTAGGAACGTACTAATCTGGTTTACTACTACTTTTTCCATAATTTTGTTAATAACCGGTAAGATAGCTATTGGCCTATAGTTGGAGTACTCAGTATGGCTTCCCTGTTTGTATATCGGTCTAATAATAGATTTTTTCAAAACGTTAGGGTACTTTCCGGTTTGCACACACATATTTACAAAATTTGCTAAAATGGGACTTACTTTTTCCTGTACATACTTTAAGTCTTGTATTCTTATTCCATCTATCCCCGGTGATTTTTTGCTTAATTTGCCAATAATTTTTTCAATATGTAAGTTATTTACTTTTTGATACCTAAAACTCAAGTTACATGGCTTAATATACGTTTGACGTTCCAAAAACTTTACATTACAAATATGTTTAATTTGACTTATTTCTTCAGTAAATGTTTTAGCAAATTTTGTACATATAATATCCACCGAAGCCGTTTTACCTAAATATTTTAATATAGTCGAGTCTACAGTGGGCTTGGGAGCCCCCAACCAGCTATTTATAGTGTTCCATAATTTCCTAGCATTATTTTCACAATTTTCAATTTCTTTTTGTTTATACTTTTGTTTAGACATGAGTATATATTTATTAGTTAAGTTTCTAAAGTTCGTATAATTTAGTCTATGTATACCACTTCTTGGGTTATTCTTCCACACTCTAAATAATTCATCCCGCCTTATTGTCATACTATTCACAGTGTTATTTATCCACGGTTCTGATTTTCGCTTTTTCTTACAAAACGTATTAGTTTTTGCATGCTTATAAATGTCACTAAATACACTTACTAGCTTATTGTACAACAATATCGGACAAGTAACGCTCTTGAAATCGTTCCAATTCACTTTGTCCAACATATTTTTAATTATCTTGGAGTTCAGTACACATACCGGTTTCCTTTGTATTGCTTGACCTTCAGAACAGCTGATCCCGGTCGCTACATTCGCACCTATTAGGTAATGGTCGGAGAGTTTACAGGTGAGGATGTGTGCGGCAATGCGCTGCGCGGGCGCGCGCACGCACACATGGTCGATGCACGACGTCACCAGCCGGTCGCCCGCCACCTCCTCCCGGGTGCACTCACTTATCATGCACTGTAGGCCGTGGCCACACAGGGTGCTTTTATATGCCTCAGTTACATTGTCCATCCAATAAATATTATTCGTTCATTTTCGGGTATACTTTTTAACAAATCATCGATCTCCGTAATAAAACGCAGTTTGTTTGTATTGGGCGGTCTATAAATTCCTATTATATGTATATAGCGTTTTTCTTGTTTTAATTTTGTGTATAGTATTTCCGTCGCATGCCCTTGTGTTTGTTGTACGGTTGTGTCGAGTCCGTTTTTTATATACATTAATATTCCACCCCCTCTGCGTTTTTCTCTCGTTGTGGAGAACATGTCGTATCCTTGTATCTGGTAAAGTGGCAGTTCTTCTTTCTTTATATTAATTTCGCTGAGTGTAATAACGTCTATACAGCTTTCTGTATTTTTTAGTAGACAAAGAAATTCGTTAAAGTTCTTACGCAACGATCTTATATTTAAATGGATTATTTGCAGTTCTTGAGCAGTTTTATTTATGTAGTCGCTCCACGTGTTTACATTTTGAAACTTATGAAATTCATGATTGTCAGCTAAATCTTGTATTAGATCTGTGAATGTGCTGTTTTAATAATCACCTAGTGTATCCCGGCGCTAGCGGACTTAAGCATTAGCTCGCGCTAGCCTCGTTGTCATTTCCGAGATGTCTAAAAATATCGGCTTCCGATTTAATGTTGTATGTTCTCGAGTTGTCTGCCTTTTTTACTAATATTCTTAGATCCTGAACCCATATATATTTGTAGGACCCTCTCAGGGAAGTTTTGGTATTCCAAAACAAGCTCCTTAGTTGCCTAGTAAGGTTTTCGTTTATATAAATTCGGTTGTCATTATTGCTCGCAACTACGTCCTTGTTCATTAGCTTGGATTTTTTATGTTTGAGCCATCCGGCGCGGGCGGTCTTTGAGCGCAACTTGACAACAATGGGTCGCGGGCGCTTCCCGTCTTGTTTTTCACGGCCTACCCTTCTTGCAGATTCAATATCATTAACGTTCAGCTCCAATTTATTGGCAATTGTTGTGACTACGCTTTTTATATCCTCATTTTCTACTTGTTCCACACCCACAATTTCTACTTCGGTTTCCACCTCTTTCACCTCTAACTGCATAATTCGTTCTTCTAGGGATTCATTATTTTTTTGCAAATTTACGTTCTTCTTTTCCAGAGCCGATATCTTCTTCTCCGCGATTTTTTTAAACTCAGTCATTTCTTGGTATTGTTCCGCATAGAAGTCGACAGTTTCTTTTAGACTTTCCAGTTTTTCTTCCAATTTGTAGATGATTTCCAGTTTTTTATTAAGTTCGTCTAAGATAGATTCGGCTGAAGCCTCATTGATATCGATAGAAATTTTTGGAATGCGTTGTCCCGCTGGGCTACCCTCTTTTTTGCTGCATTTTTCGCAAAATTCAGCTTTCCAGCTCGCTTTCGGCACGCACTTCTTATGAAAAGTTCCTTCACAAGGTCCTTTACATTTCATAATAGCGTCTTTTGCTGTTGATAAGAACAACTTGCACTGTTTGCACTGCGTCATCTTATATATCGGTATAGTTATTCCGGTCGGCACAATAGATACGTACACTCAAGCGTCCGCACGCAGAGCGCATTCGCGCGAGACTGATTATACTTTATTATTAAGAAACCGTTAAATTTTAGTTTGTCGCAGAGGACTCTATAGTAGCAGTAGTAATATTCCGAAATTGGTCACGTCGTGACAGGCGTTGCCTCGTGAAGGACCAAGTGTCAATCAATATATTTTGTATTCACAATGTTTTTGGTAAAATAAATAAATTTTTATTTTATTTAAAATAACTGAATTAAAAAAAAGAATCTGCATACAAACTTTTGATAAACCCAGTGTCACTCTTACAGGTTAAGAGTAATGTAACAAGAACTCACAAGCTGAAATCCATTAAGGCCCACTCCTATATCCTGGAAAAACCTCGTTTTGCCTACGAACGGTTGATTTTTGGCATTTGTTCCATAGAGAATCTGTCAAATTTGAACCGTCTGTAGGCAAAACGAGGCGTTGTTTGGATACAGGAACCGGGCGTAAGCCCTTTATAAGTTACATACTACTACTACAGCCTATTTGCGTCCCACTGCTGGGCACAGGCCTCCTCTCATCACGAGAGGTTTTTGGCTATAGTCCCCACGCGGGCCCAGTGCGGATTGGGGACTTCACACACATCAGGTTTCCTCACGGTGTTTTCCTTCACCGAAAAGCTCAGTGGTAAATTCAAATTAAATTTCGCACATAATAAGTAAACTTAGAGGCGGTAGGTCGAACCACTAGGCCACCACGGCTTACGACTTAAGCTAGATACATTTTTGTATTTATTTTAAACAATGTTTTCGGCATTAGGTAATTACAAAGTGTCCAAACTTTCAAGATCCTTTAATATCAAAAAATAAATTTCTAAGGTACCAAACACTTAGCTGACATCAGAGAACAAAGTTTTAATAGAATTTTCTTGTCTCACATTAGGAAAAGATCAAATAGCTTTTTTTCATTAAATTTTACCTAATATCATTAATATTTTTTGCCTCACTCAGAATAGAAGTTCTCAAAGATTTTAGAATTACGTACAGAGTGTAGGTGACCCAATTTTTTTTTTAACACAAAAGAATCCACTTCGTAACAATACGAATTAATTCAAAAGATATTAACATAACTTTAGAGTTTGAAACTAGCATCCGGTTTGCTAAACAAACCAAAAGACTGCGGAACCGCATGAAATCATGAAGCTACAACGACATAACTGAAAGTTGACAATAAATTATGAATCTTAATGCAGTTTTATAGACTCCATTATACAAAGCTGAGATAAGTCGGTTATTAGATATATTTTATTCAAATAGCTATTCTGGAAACTACTTAGATCCGTTTCGGAATTTGGTTTTAGCTCCTATTTAGAATTATTTGTGAGCAACGAGGATTTCAAAACGGTTCAGTATATATTCGAGACGAGATACTATTGACAACTAGTGGCTGCGGTGATGATCATAGCATGGAAGAAATAAGGCAAACTTAGAATGACAATCTTTAAATAAATCGCCGTACGCCCGAAATAAGTGTAAAATGTGATAATAGATGTCGCTGCCTAGGTAGCCTGCATACAAATTTGAACTCCATGAGCAACATCTAGATGACGCTGTACAGGCGAAGTATGAAAATTTGAAACTCCCTGGCTATTTCCGATGTAGGTACGCCGTAATGTAAGGAGATTGGCAGTCTTCTGATCATAGTAATAAACGATGGTGATGGCAAGTGATCACACTCACACATAAGTAATGACATGATTACGAATGCGTTCCCACCCTGAGGACCGAAGATCGAATGTCTCTATGCTGGTACCGTGCGTACACTGCTGCTTGGCGGCAGGTTACCAGGAAAGATGGTTGTAGCCAATTAAACGGACACTGAATCAGGTTCTATTAAAGGAATACAACCTTCTGTTAAGTATGTAGTAACGCTTCTCCATCAATAATAATCAGTCCGAAAGCGCTAGTAGATTCCTAAGTGAGGTATAAAAAGGTCCAGATGTGATGAATTTGTAGATAAGATTGCTGCGTATGGTCGAATTACATACACGGGTTCAAAAACGCTTTGTATCAAAATCTAGATAATATACTACAGCGGAAACACGTAAGCAAACAAAAATGGCTTATCTATAAAAAAATCTTTCGTTGTGCAGTCTTGAATTCCTATTGGTGTTCATCAATTGTAGGATGGATGTCTATGAGTGCATACAAAATACGACCTAAGGGGTAAAGGCGTTCATGCAGGTGATAGTACGTTACGTATACTCATATATCACAGTGGGGTTCCAAATCTACAGTACAAGTGAAGATACCATTCTTCAAAGAAAGCATTTATATGTGTAGCTAATTTAAAACAGAGACCCCGCACACCCGATGCAAATTTGAAAAGCTCGACGTTCTAGAATCTTATACAATTCAAAGGCGCTTATTTGAAATGCGCCGCACCTGCATTCAGTCTTTGTTGTTTCGGTCTTAATTCTACGGAATAAATTGTATATTCTCCTACGAAATAAGCTCGAAATACGAAACAAATGTATTTTAATTTAAACAGAAAGTATTGTTCTGTATGGAATCTAGTCTTGGCCTTTTAAATTTTGTATACGCTAAGTAATCGAAATGGTAGCTTCTACGCACAAACGTTATACCTACTATAAATGCTAAGCCAATTCTTCACCAATGTGACCTTTTAAAACTGAGAGTATATCCAAGGCAAAATATACCTACCCGATCTTAAGTATGAAATACAACCATGTTGTTATTGTAATTTGAATTTGACCCGACAATGATTTTACATTTTCCACAAAAAATCAAAATACGAAGCAGTCTTAGGTTATTCTATTGTAGTTAGAACATTAT
This sequence comes from Aethes cnicana, assembly GCA_963971205.1. Lineage (NCBI taxonomy): Eukaryota > Metazoa > Arthropoda > Insecta > Lepidoptera > Tortricidae > Aethes > Aethes cnicana. The sequence goes on along the minus strand of OZ020295.1, from coordinate 8,802,759 downwards.
TCTCTTTACTATTAATATTTAAGGGGAACGTTCAGAGAACGGCGCCCGAGTCCATTACAGAATCATCCAAAATGTACAAGGGGCGAGTGGAAAAATTGTATGGAGTAGGGGAATTTCGGACCAGCCGGCCGGGATAAATTTTTACCGCTCCTATGGAGAGTATGTTTAAAGAAGATGATTTTGACGGTTAAAAAACCGCTCAAAAAAAAAATGGGAGGAAACTTGGTATGGAGATAGTTGGAGTCCCGGTATAGGGCAAATGCTACTTTTCACCATGGAAAAACGCATGGTCCCGCATTGAACGCTCCATCCGAATCCAACGAAGCCGAAGTCGCGATCAGAAGCTAGACTTGAATATCTCCATACCTAAGAAGCCAGACTTCAATATTATCATAACTAGCTTTTGTAGGGGAATTTCGGACCAGCCGGTCGGGATGAATTTTTAACGCTCCTATGGAGAGTATGTTTAAAGAAGATGATTTTGACGGGTAAAAAACAGCTCAATACAAATTAGATGAAACTTGGTATGGAGATAGTTGGAGTCCCGGTATAGGGCAAATGCTACTTTTCACCATGGAAAAACGCATGGTCCCGCATGGAACGCTCCATCCGCTCCATCCGAAGCCGAAGTCACGATCAGAAGATATACTTGAATATCTCCATACCTAAGAAGCTAGACTTCAATATTATCATAACTAGCTTTTGCCCGCGACTTCGGCCCCGTGGAATTCGGATAGAGCGTGCCCGCGGGAACCATATTTTCCGGGATGAAAAGTAGCCTTTGTCCTTTGGACTCTAACTTTTTCAATAGACGCGAGAATTATAATTCAAACTTATCCTTTCCACACCTTGCCCTAGCAAAACATAACAAAATAGAAACTAGCTAAATACCTAGCAATTGTTATACATGTTGTGCGTTTCCTGATGCAATCATTTCTCTTTTTTCTTCGACCGCGCTGTTTTGCCCTGTGTAACGGTCGAGTGCAGCGTTTAGTTACCTTATACATGCCTCACACTGTGCAAATTCATCGAGGCCTGTATCCAATACAATGGGACCTGCAAAATTCAGCTCTGAAGATGGTGCAACTTTATATATTCGAACAATATTTTTCGTGATCAGCACATAACCTTTTGGTAGAAAAAACAAGCAGAGAGTGGATAAATATTGTGAGTTATATTATCTTATGAATTGTAAACCATGTTAGTAAAAACGTGACACTGACAGAATATCATACATACCTACATCACTCGGGCATGATGGCTAGCGTTAAGTCCCAACAGCAATGCCAGTCGAGTATTAAGGTAGCCTGTCCCAGTGGACACTCAGTACTCAGTATAGATAACCGTGATTTTAACAAAAATATTAATTACCAGAAACCAGAATAAGATGAAAGCGCGGGAGATAAGCTTGGGTAGAAGCATGTGGCATTCTGTGGGCACAACCTACCCCAACGGGAATAGAAGCGTGAGTCTATGTATGTGTATTAGTTATCAATCACACTACAACTACACTTCTGTTTGAAACCTTCATCAACATAAATAAAAATCATTCTCCAAAACGTTTGTACCAATATATCTACTACTTATAAACGCGGTAAAATAAAATTGAAAGCAAATCGACGTCACCCAAAAACGCATTTTAATATCGCTCCCGCATAAAAGCTTTCCGGGAGCACAAAGGCTGTCGGAGGCTGCAATAAGCTGGTTTTGAGAATCAACGGTCACTTGAGCGAGCTTCGCGCGGCAAAAGCTCGTGTGCAGCCAACGTGACGTATTGTGGGATATACGCTTTTGGAATTGGTAAATTGTATACTTTGAAACTTTGTACGTCTTTGTTACTCTTTTTACAGTTACATCCCTTGCTGACGAAGGCGCGGGTACAAGCTCGGCTTAAATAAAATCACAGGACGGACACGGCCTATAGAAGCACAATTTCGAATACGATTCGAATTAAGTGTCAATGTTTGCGTGCGAGGACGTCTGTACACTTGTAAATGTGTGTGTACCAACTACGCGGGCCAGTGATCCACTCTCCATCTCCGGATGAAACAAATGACGGTAAGGGCGAGTTGGGCGCGAGTTGCGCGCCGGCTAGATTCAGGCGGCTGATTCCGTGGCCATTCTGTATGTAGTACTATTAAACATTCTGTTATAAAATGGAAGGTGAAGTTGAAAGCAGTTCCAAAATATTTTGTACTACAAAGGTCTTCAGCTCAGCGTACTCGCAATGCAAGATCATTAAATAAGCATGCAATAACAGCGCCCGTAGTAAATTCAGTCTCTCATGAGAGTGAGAAGAGATTTTGGAATTACGAGACTAAACTAGAAGGAATAAACAATGAGCGGAAATGTGAACCTTCCTGAAGACCCAAGTTAGTTATCACAGATTTGTGTTCATCATGAAATGGAGCTTTGGCGAAAAAACAGCCATCGACATAATTTAAGGCGCAGGCAAGACATAAATTGACGTCATTTAAACAGTATTTGTGACGCATTGGTGACGCCTCTGGTGTTACAAATGTCTATAGGCGGCGGTGACCGCTTTCCATCAGGTGGGCCGTCTGCATGTTTGTCAGTCTATAATAATAATAAAAAAAGCCCACCCGACGATGGTAAGTGGTCTCTGCGGCCCATGAACACTGAAATCCTATGATCCCCCATTAAGAAACCATAAGATCTCGAATGCGTTGCCTACCCTGAGGCTTAAGATGGATTGCCTAGGAGGTACCGGAACACAACAATGCGAGCACTGCTATTTGGCGGCAGGATAGCGGGGAAAGACAGTGGTACCACCCCGGACGGACCCAGCACCAGGTCCTACCACTAACACTTTGGACTATAGCCCAATCTCTCTCATGACCAGAGGCATGCAGCAATGGGACGTACAATAGGGTTTTTGTGTTGGAAGTTAAATCTGCCAATAAAATGTTTATAGGTGGAATCGAACCCGCTGCGAATTCGCTGAATAATAGACGGCGGCCGGCCCGCGAAGATTGTTCGGGAATTATGCAAGCGATGGGTTACCGGTATTACCCGGATTACCTGGTTAATAACTGATGCGATCGTTTTAGGGATTTTGTTGCTTGCATGAGAAAATTACAAAGTAGAGCGCAAGCATGGCATTAATTAGATGAGAGTCTAATTAATGGACCACTATTAAAGATGCCTATTATTTTATTAAAATGATGGAGGGTTCAAATTAAAATCTGATACTTTAAAGGAACTATCTGCATTTATTTATTTATTTATATAAAAGATCTCAGAAACGGCTCAAACGATTTGGACAAAAAGGTTTACGGGGCCGACAAATCAATCTAGCATCATATTCATTATGATTATGACTATTTTTTTATTTACTGATTATTGTATTTATTAGCTTCGAATGGGAAACTTTCTCTTTAAACTTTATTCAAATACGTAAGTTTCTGTAACGATTGTCACTTTTGTCATCTTAATGTCAGGACGACCTATAAAAAGTCATTTACACGAAAACCCGCCTTCAGTTTCAAGCGCGGCTGGTAATCAAGCCGCCGCATCAAACATTCAGTGTTCGTTACCTACTGACCGACTTCGCTGCCTTGCCACATATCACACGAAGAAGCAGTTTATTTAAAGAACTTTTAACGAAAGAATACTGCAGTACCAGCCTACCAGCACAGAATATTGAATAGTAGGTACTACATCCTGGTTTACAATCTACCTGGTCTACAATCTGGTTTTAGGAAAAAACGCAGTACTAACACTGCTCTACATGACGTTGTTGGTGAAATCCTCGAGGCCCAGGATAAGGGGATGGGTACTGTTATGGTCCTGCTCGACTTTTCGCGAGCATTTGACTGCATTAACACTACTCTCTTACTATCCAAGCTGCAATATTACGGTTTTGATAACGCTGCTGTGCAGTGGTTTAGGAGCTACTTTGAACACCGTCGGCAGCTAGTTAAATTACCTCAAAATAATGGTGGAAACTTATTTTCCGAACCAACTGCAGTCACTAGAGGTGTACCGCAGGGATCGATACTGGGGCCGCTGCTGTTTATTCTTTATAGTGCAGATATTACTAAATGTATCTTGAATTGTAGATTTCATATCTACGCAGATGATCTTCAAATCTATTTTTCATTTAATCCGGATAGCACCCATTTGGCAATTGAAAAAGTAAATGAAGATTTAAAACGTATTCTTGACTGGTCAACAAATAACTGTTTGGTGTTAAATCCACAAAAATCTAAATACATGGTACTTGGATCAAAAAAACAAATAGAAAAGATTACTATCCAAAATCCACAAGTTCTCATCGCTGACGTGAGTGTTGATCGTGTTGATGAAGTACGTAACCTCGGTTTATTGGTGGATGGGAATTTGCGTTTTGAAAGCCATGTTATTAACATCGCCCGAAATTGCTTTTACAGGCTAAAAATTTTATATAACATACGAGACCTACTAAGTGTGGATCTTAGGGTTAGACTGTGTGAAGCTCTTATCCTTTCAAAGCTTAATTATTGCCTAACCACGTTCTGGCCGTGTCTCCTGGAACGATCGCGACGGCTGCTCCAGAGAGTTCAAAATGCGTGTGCTAGATTTAGCTTCAAAGTCCCCCCACGCACACACATCACTCCCTACTTAAACAAAATGGGTTTGTTAAAAATTTCATATCGTTACGACCTTCTACTTTCATGTCTGTTGTTTGATACAATAAAGTCACAAACACCTGATTATTTATATAAAAAACTACACTGGTCGTCCTCTTACATAGCAGGGACCGCTAGAGCTACACGTGCATTTATAGTGAATGTTCCTGCTCATAAAACGTGTGCTTTTCGGGGCAGTTTTAGATACCAAGCGAGCAAATGTTGGAATAATATACCTCCTCCAATCCGTGACTTAAAGTGTAAAGCAAATTTTCGCAAGAAACATAAAGAATATTTATTAACGACCCAAAAATTACTATCTTAAATTCGCCCCTTTCCAATTCCCTATTAAGCAATTTTTAAACAGTGCAAAAGTCAAAAAGTAAATAATATGATATAATAAAAATAATAAAAAAAAAACAATAATAATGAGAAATCTAAAACTTTACAAGTCAACGTTGATTAAATACCTAAATATCTTATTTAACATCTTAATAAATAAATATCATTTTTTAATTCTTTCCTTCTCAAGTCCGCATATATATAAAAAAACTAATAATAATAATAATCTGACACTATACCTAACACATAAATACAATTACCTATTAATATATATATTTTTTTATATACATTTACACAGCATTACAAAAACACGCACATGATACACACACAACACTTACACTCACATGAACCAGACGAATAAAATACACTCACACTCGCATATTTACATACATCTTGATATATGACACATTCCTACATGGATTTTCTGTCTTAAATATCTGTTAAAATGAATGGTTCGGTACATACATTTTCATTGAAAAATAGCGTCTCCATTAAAGGGTTCTGACAGAATACCAGCGCTGCGGCTCGCCGTAGCTTATGCTGAGTCAGCGCCTTTTCTTCAAGGATCGCATGGCTCTGTAACTGTATACTTCTGCCTTCTTGTAATATCTTTTATTATTAGTATTTTCCTGCATGTTAGTTTTAGTTTATATTTTAAGTTGAGCCATGTATTATTTTTTGGAGAATAAAGAGTTCATCTATCTATCTATCTATCTATCTATCTATCTATCTACATACAGAATGGCCACGGAATCACCCGCCTGAATCTAGCCAGCGCGCAACTCGCGCCCAACTTGCCCTTACCGTCATTTGTTTCATCCGGAGATGGAGAGTGGATCGCTGGCCCGCGTAGTTGGTACACACACGTTTACCAGTGTACAGACGTCCTCGCACGCACACAGACATCCTCGCACGCAAACATTGACACGTCATTCGAATTGTGTTCGAAATCGTGCTTTTATAGGCCGTGTCCGCCCTGTGGGACCAGTACGATACATATACAGTGCCACCACTAATCCACCACAACAGCTACCTCCTATACCTGCGCACACGCTTCCTATCAAGGGAGTTTGGATTGTAGTTCCTAATGGCTTCAGTCCGCGTAGAATTCGGTAATAGCGTCCCAGCGCCAGATTCAGGCGGGTGATTCCGTGGCCATTCTGTATGTAGTACCTACTATTCAATATTCTGTGCTGGTAGGCTGGTACTGCAGTATTCTTTCGTTAAAAGTTCTTTAAATAAACTGCTTCTTCGTGTGATATGTGGCAAGGCAGCGAAGTCGGTCAGTAGGTAACGAACACTGAATGTTTGATGCGGCGGCTTGATTACCAGCCGCGCTTGAAACTGAAGGCGGGTTTTCGTGTAAATGACTTTTTATAGGTCGTCCTGACATTAAGATGACAAAAGTGACAATCGTTACAGAAACTTACGTATTTGAATAAAGTTTAAAGAGAAAGTTTCCCATTCGAAGCTAAAAATACAATAATAAGTAAATAAAAAAATAGTCATAATCATAATGAATATGATGCTAGATTGATTTGTCGGCCCCGTAAACCTTTTTGGTAAATTCATTTCTGTTAAATTCATTTAAAAGTGAGGTGTAAAAGTGCCCAGATGTGGCCTATTTGCTGAATAAATATTTTCATTTTCATTTTCACCGCCTAAACCTACGTAGCTTCGTTAAATAAGCACCCCCGACCGCGGTACGTTGAATTTTTAAACAGGATGCGTTGAGGCACCATTGTAGCGTAGGTTGTTGAATTTTTGACTACCTACCCTCGAACAACATGTCTGGGCGAAATCTTGTGTAGGAGCGTAGACTTGCTTACCTGAAAATAAAAGAAGTAGAAATTATTTCTCTAGATTACCAATAACTCTAGATAAAATTACCGATTTGTTATGGTATTTGTTTGGTTGGCGAATGAGCGCACAGGCTACCTGATGGTAAGTGATGTTTGAACACGTGTGGGGTGACTGATTTACAACAACGCACAGCCGAAACTACTAGTCGTAGAGAGCTGAAATTTTGCATATAGGTTCCTTGAGGCATTCCTCAAGACCCTCCAATACATTTATTGGAGTATTAAGAGATGTTTTCCCGAAATTCAATGTATAGTCTTACAAGAGCAAGAATATTAATATTTGCGTCACACATGAAGACAGCAACAGGCCAAATTATGTCCAACACGTGGCAGCTAATGGACTACATATTGCAGTGCAGTTTGAGGTTACTCAGACAAGACATTCCCCAATGTACGACGAAATTAGACTGCAATGCAATTGAGGCTGGATACCGTCCGTATTTATCATGCATAAAATTATCAAAATTAGTCCCAAGCCAAAGGAGTTTCAATCATGATTGTTAATGTAAAATTACAACAGTTTTAGATTTATCATCATCATCTTTATTTCAGGAGTGAATCGACGTTTTATAGCCCCAATTTCTTAGATTCAATTGGGTGTCTGTAAATTTGTTAATTAATCATAACAAGTATTAAAACTACTTAAAAATAACTAAAATACTTAAAAATACATTTAAAAAAAATATACAAAAATGTTATTATACTATAGATGAATTCTTAAAGGATAAAACACTATTGGGAAATAAAGCGCTTCTCCATAAGCCTGTTCCATGATCTGCTTGTGCTTGTTAACCCTGAAAATGACAACAAACCGACAGCACCTTTCGCCATCCATGAAAAGAGCTCATGAAAAACGGATTTATTTCACTTTTACAATTGGAGAATTTCAATGCAAATGACTGACGATTTGAATTGAGCTCCATTTTGGTTTAAAACTCCAAAATAAACCCCAACTCAAAACACAGTAGTGAAAACAAAAACCCGGTACGTATTTCTCATTCATCCAATCAACACGTCACAGGCATTGGCACACACAGCACAATGCAAGCGGAATCCGAGTGAAAAATACTCGTCAGCCGGTGCGTTCTATTCTGACGGCGATGGACGACGACCATTTTGTTTTTTTATTCATAGGGCAACACCTGTCGATGTGAATAAAACAGCAGAGTATTGGAGTAATAAATAAATAGTGAAATGTAATTAGAGATAGAATGACTAGTTATCTATTGTGTTTAGAGGCTTATGCAAACATGGCGTGCAAAGTTCGAAATTAATTTACCAATGATCCTTTCGGTGAAGTAAAATACAGTGGGAACTAATTCAGAGATTCTTGTAAAGACCCGCGTGGGGACTATAGCCCAAACCTGTGATGAGACGAAAATACTTTTTGGTCGTAAAAAAAGTATCTACTTAAAATCCAATTCAGTATCGAATTCAGAGGTTCTAGTAAGTAAGCTAAATTGTCCAATTTCGAAATTGGAGAAGACTAAAAACGTGTTCGCGATTTATCTACAGATTTTAAAACAGTCAAGCCTAAACGTAAGTTTTGACAAAGAAAAGGCAGTGAAATAAAAAAAACTGACGGAGCAACTCGCTCAAAAATATATCACACGATTACAATCGTCAGGCGTGAGGGTGTCGAGTACTCCCCCCCCCCCCCCATAATTAACCCCCCAGAGGACAGCTGAGTGATCGTCGTCGAATGCTCCCTGGGGCGAAGCGTTTACGTCCTCTAAGCAGTTTCAGTGCCAACGTCTCCATTTTTCATAGAAAATGAAGCTGCGTAACGGCCTCTCGGCAGTAAGTATCAAGAGATTCGCGGCCGTCGACTAGATTAAGTTATCGGACGATATTTTTTGGAATCGATACGCCGCGCAACGTCTTTATCGTTGAAGAAGGCAAAAATATTAAGCGTGGATGATTACTGACCGCATTTGCGGCTTTATAGACATTTTTATATTGCCATTAGCAGCAGCATAATATCCTATATTATTTAATGTCGAAAACGTTGACGGATGCCCGTTCCCGTGTAACACGGCAGCGGTATTCTGGCCCGTCCGGCACTTGTAACACCTGATACGGCTACACTTATCGTAATACACGGTGATTCGATCCGCCCGTGACGTTTAGTGAAGATTCGACAGAAGAAACTTCTTTGGCTAATGACTCTTTTCTGAGGACAGGTGTCACTTGCACCAAATCATCCAGCAATAAGTTAAATCACATCTCAATTTAACAAAATTGCGTAGCTACACAACTCAGCATCATTCTGTAACCAACAAAAATAATTTTCCAGAGCCTGGTCGAACGACCACAGTGCACCGACAAATAACAGTAAACAGGGATCGCCCGTCCCTAGGGCCGCGTCTGGATCTCGTCGGAGAAAATAGCAAAATAGCGAGAGCTTTTAATTGTGAGCTATTTTCATTGCTGAGGTTCAGAGCTACAAAAATAACCTTATGACAGAGGGATTAGGTTAGAAATGTACGATGTCTGTGCCGTCTAAAGATGCACGAGCAGGCTCGCTGTGTTTGGGTTTTTTCGGGGTCGGTGGACTTGATATAGCTGAGTGTATTGGAGCTTTTATAGGCGATGTGCAGTGATTGTTAGTAGTGTAAAGTAACTTTAGCATTCTCGACTGTCAGTACTGACAGTAGACTGTCAGATGGAAAATGCTAGACAGCTTTAAGACTAGTCGTAAGAAGAAAAGGTTCAGCTAGTTTTATACTCTCCTTCATTCATATTAGTTCTTTTAAAATTTGACGTACCTATTTATTTATTTTTTTCAGATCTCACTTTCTGTTACATAGTCACAACCCAAATTACACTAAGGTACAAATGAGTTATGAATCAAGATAAATTAATAATAAAAATACCACTATCGATTAAACCGTATACTTAACAAACAAACTCGAGCGCAATTCCAACTCGAACGATAATCTATAAATCGTAGTCGAATTAAATGAATGAAACTATACAGCCATCAGAACGCAGTTACTCACCGGCGCGTTGTACAAATTGCCTTTTTTCAGTGAAACATAAACAAACTGTCGGGCGTAAATCAACCGATGCTCTGAGAGACGGTGGGTAAATCAGGTAGTTGGGAAACAGTAGGTATATCAATAACGTAGCGAAAAAAGCATTTTGTTTGCTTGACCGTGTCCTTGACATATTGATGGTATTCGTTATGGAGTGTGGAATGTATCTTGGTAAGGAGCGGCATCTTATATGGCGAAACAGTTGAAAACATGACCAGCGGATTTGATAAGCAACAAAACAAAACACCCTCCTCACAACGGTTTTCGCTGCGATTTCGCCTCAGCAGCGCCATCTGAAGGCGCTACTGCAGGTGCCGACTATCCGCCTATGTGGCTTGACACTTGTGGCCACTGCAGCGCCCCCAACCTACCCGATTTGGTCCACCTTTGGAACTATAAAGATTGCGCTCCTTTACTTCAACCCTCCATAGTATTCGTAACACGTGGTAAATGGTCATTTTGTACGATTGTGCGGTCATCCCAGGTCAACATGAAAAAGTGACGTAAAGTGAATGTTGAGAATTTTTAGGTAGGTATTCAGTTGAATAAGGAAAAATCGTTCGTAGCTGTGAATTCGTACCTATCTACTGTTGCAACGGGACTTGAACTAACTTCAAACCGAATTCCAAATAGTACAGGTTTACACAACTTAGGAAGGCGCGTGGATTTAGCAATAATAATCTCTGCGTCAACGGTTTAACTGCTTCGCCGCGCGGCTTCTAATTGTGTCGTGCTATAGGGACCTAGAGATTTTCTTAATTTGTCTAAGGAAGTCAAACGTCCATTTGCATGCACTAAGTACTGAACAGCTTTCGACTAAACACCTATCGTTACAGTAAATGCTATTGTATTGTTACGATACCGATTCGTCCACCATCTAATAGCTTAAGACCGCCGATCTCCCAAACTGCGCACCGGGCGTCGATAAGTGCGGATGACCGTGCGCGATTGTACGTAGCCTCCTGCATGAGAGCGATTAGGGAAGGCGTTAACGGCTCGGCAATTTGTATTTATCTTTTGGGTATTGGACGAGGGTTGCCAGAAATCATAGCCAGTTTACTAGCACAAAATATTTAATAGTACTACATACAGAATGGCCACGGAATCATCCGCCTAAATCTAGCCGGCGCGCAACTCGCCCTTACCGTCATTTGTTTCATCCGGAGATGGTGAGTGAATCGTTGGCCCGCGTAGTGGTACACACACATTTACAAGTGTACAGACGTCCTCGCACGCACACAGACGTCCGTCCGCGAATACGCGGGCCGATGATTGACTCTCCATCTCCGGATGAAACAAATGTCCGTATATAAGGGCGAGTTGCGCGCCGGCTAGATTCAGGCGGATGATTCCGTGGCCATTCTGTACGTAGTACTATTAAATATTCTGTGATTACGGCGTACATCGGAAATAGCCAGGGAGCTTCAACTTTCCATACTTCGCCTGTACAGCACCGTCTAGCATTAGTATAATATAATATAGGTACATGTAGTTGCGGCAACCCTAACGAACTGACCCATCAATCAAGCCCCGCTTGCCATTCGATCGCCTTTGTGCCCTGACAGATGACCTGGTTCGTTATACGGCCATTAAAAACTTTTACAACGGCTTCACACAAACCAGATTAGTAGAAAGAAGAACTTCTGAAGCGATGAGACTGACTGATCTGCCCACGTTTGGATTTACCGATTGGTATGTGAGACTGCCAAGCCGCCGTGGTGGCTTAGTGGTTCGACCTGCCGCCTCTCATGCAGAAGGTCGGCGGTTCGATTCCGGCTCGCACCTCTAAGTTTACTAATGTGCGAAATTCAATTTGAATTTACCACTGAGCCTTTTCGGTGAAGGAAAACATCGTGAAGAAACTTGCACGCATCTGCGAAGTAATTCAAAGATGCGGCGTGTGGAGTCCGCAATCCGCATTGGGCCTGCGTGGGGACTATAGCCCAAACCCTCTCGTGCTGAGAGGAGGCCTGTGTGCCCAGCAGTGGGACGCAAATAGGCTGTAGTAGTAGATGTGATACTACGAAAACATTCAGACAATGGGAGGACGCCTTTGTCCAGCAGTGGACGTCTTTCGGCTGAAATGATAACGATGATGAGTACAAATTCGGAGCTCGTGTCAGTCAGTAACGAACTCGGATAGTTTTCTTTAGCTCAGTTGTTAGAACCCAATGACGTGTCACGACACTGTAGGTACTTATTTAATAATGATAGCTTTATGGAGTTTGGAACGTAAGGAGCGCAATCTTATATGGCGAAACAGTTGAAAACGTGTCCAGCGGATTTGATAAGGAACAAAATTAAACACACTCTCCTCACAACCGTTTTCGCTGCGTTTTCGCCTCAGCAGCGCCATCTGAAGGCGCCACTGCAGACTATCCGACTAGGTGGCTTGACTGGAGTGGCGACGGCAGCGCCCCCAACCTACCAGATTTGGTGTCCACATTTGGAACTATAAAGATTGCGCTCCTTTACTTTAACCCTCCATAGATAGCTTCTTTAATTTGCACTGAAGAAAATTGACACTGATGTCACTTTGATTGTACGCTATGGAACTTCATTCCGTGGATCTTGTTCATCAATCAATCACTTGACTCGTGTCCACCCACTGCTGAGTAAAAAAAAGCCTTAAAAAGCTCGTGAATCTGGCATGGAGTCTCTAAGAGAGTATAACAAGCAAAATTTTCAAAGTAGGCACGTCTGAGATCTTTTATATATGTAAGTTACGTCAGTTTGAAATATATCAACTTTTTAGAATAATACCAATGTACCTATTTCTGAGCTGCCGCAAGAAACTTCAATTTATGCTTGTAAAAAAAATGATTTTTTTTGCATTTGTATTGTTGTTTTATTAGTATTATTTAGTACTAGTATATACTGTAGCTAACGTTCATCGACGTCGAAGACTTTCCAATCACCAAGTTTTAAAACGAAGAATGTTATTATTACCTCGATAAAGAACTACCAACTTAGACTCGCTAACGCCGGAGATAATGTTCAACATTTCTCTTACCCTAGTTAAACACGGTAGATATTCAAGACGTCGATAAAGTCGTTGGGGTAATAAATGTCTCGATATTCCTAACAGATTACCGCACTCGGGCGATAACGTCTTTCATTAAACTCTTGATAACGGTGGAATTGAGTCGGTATAAATTAAAATGAACAATTCGTCGGGAGATTCGTTCGGAGCGAAGTTTATCTTTGAAGGCATTTTTTCCCAATGAAGGCCATAAGATGTCGTTGTAGTTATACCTACTTATTCGTGACCTAATTAAAAACTGAAGCAATTCAAAAGTCTTATTTCGCGAAGTGTTTATTTTTATACATTGCTGCTGCATCTCGTAATTCTAAACAGTGAGTGCGGCGGGTCCGATCTTTGTTCGCTCGCTGCCTCCAGAACAACAGCGGCTCGGGAGCCGGTGGTGCAAGTGAGGAAATATTGCAGTACAGTTTACCCTACTTTCGCGAGACAGTACCTAGGGCAAAATAGTGTATCTTGGAAAATCAGCAGATCGAGGTATAGACTGTCAATCTCCTTACATAGTGGCGTACACAAGAAAAGCTCTATATGTGAGGCTACCTAGGCTGCGACATCTATTTTCGAATTTTACACGCATTTCGGGCGTACGCTGATTTGTAAGTAAGAAGGTTGTCATTCTAGGTTTACCGTCCTTTTTCTATGATACAAAGTTAGCTCGTTTAAAGCAAAAAATGTAGAGATATACGCGTCGAGAGCCGAGCCGTGTAAAATTACGCATGGCGGCAAACTACAAACTTACGCGTAACTCAGCATGCTAAATTATACACGAGTACCAAAATTCGAAAGTCCAACTTCCCTAACGTACAATTCACAATTGCTTTCCTCCACTGCCTTGCAACGGACAGTGCATCAAAGTCTCAGCCGACGCTCTGCAAGCCCGTCTTACGTTACGTCGCAAAATGCACTCCCAAGTCGGCTGGATTGCAATATGCTGTGGAATAATTTACATACTACACTTTGTGTAGACCAAGACCGTCTGAGCTTTGAAATCATCAGCGCAGGCTTCTTCCTTTAAGCCTCTGAAGACTTGAACATCTTATGAGAAAAATGGGATGCTTTTGAGAACGCTCTGATTTTTACTTGAGGTGTTTTCTCATGATGCCAACATTTTTTTTCTTATTTGCTACATCTATGACATGTTAAGATATCAAATGTTGCGGTATTAGGCAGAATCTATTTTTGATTTTTGTACTATAAGTTAGTTTTCCATACAGTTGAAGTGTTGGCTAACGAATCTCTGAAACGATAAAAAATATTACACCAGCTATCTTATACTTTATTTTAAACGCACTTATCATGAGAACGATTTGGAAATTTGAAATTAGGGGTGTGAAAAAAGAGATCCAGGTCTCCTATCTAAAAATGATTTCTAGTAATTTTATTCCGATTGGTCACCCAGGTAGGTAGGATTGGTACTTACTACATAAATGATAAAGATACTAAAAAGTTCTTCCTCATATTTCATTAAGAAGCCTTACTCTTGTAGGTTCAGTGTCTTAGCATCTGCCCGTTTTTCACTTCCTCACCGGCAAGTTTCGCAATTCTTTCGGCTACCCATAACATTGGTGTGAAACGTCCTAAGAATCGCCGTTAAAACCAACGTTAAGGTCAAACGACGTTGTGCAAAGTACGTTACCCCAGCGAGCTGTTTCTCGGCTCATCCGGATCAGGGCTGTCTGGGCGGATTACTTGATGTCATAGCGGTTACGCTGTACGTCAGAAAATGTTAAGAAGCTATGGACAACTGGAGGACTTATGGGATTTTGTCATTTTGTAACCGTCAGTTTCTATAATAACTTTTTTTGACAAAAGACCAACGAACACGTGTGGAACGTGGTCGTCATCACCGAAAATAGACATTTGACACATCATAGGCGAGTTATGCCGTTGAGATTCAAGCGAGAACGTAAACTAATTTCAGGTTGGATTTGCGGATTTGCTAGTCTTTTGATAAATAGGAAATTCAGTCAATTAAAAAAAAATCAATTCAATCATTTATTCAGCAAATTGGCCACATAGGGGCACTTTTACACGTCAGAAAAGAATTTACTAGTGTTGGGCTTTCACCTTTGAAGTACCTACTGAACACGACCATGATGAATTTTGCATAGACGTACATTGAAAAAAGTCTTGGAAGTTGGAAAGGACCTGTTTTTCGTTTCTGAGGGATAAAAAAACGTATGGCGCGAGTGAAAGCTACTTGGCCATGTTTTTCATGATATGGAGCGTATAATTTAGATTACGTGCTCAGGGGAGAATGGTAGACTAGTAACTAAAAAGGTCAAACTGAACTTAATATAATTAAGTTTAGTTTCACCTTTTTAGTTACTACTAGCTTCTGCCCGCGACTTCGTCCGCGTGGATTTCGGTTATATCGTTCCCGCGGGAATTGAGCGTTAAACTATAACAAATTATATACGAAAACCTTCCCCTTGAAACACTCTATCTATTAAAAAAAACCGCATCAAAATCCGTTGCGTAGTTTTAAAGATTTAAGCATACATAGGGATATAGGGACGGAGAAAGCGACTTTGTTTTATACTATGTAGTGAAGTAGTGTAGTGATCAGTTCTTCACTTCACAATCAATGTGGATTACGGAAAAAAAACAACTAAAACATGAACTGCAACAATGTCCACCAACCAATCCGCAATATTTCAAACTCGCACGCCACCGCACCGCTGACAAGTCTGACAGTCTAACAGGCTTAATGTCAGACAATCAGTGCTACCACCTTCCGCGTACATAAACCACAAACACGATCCAATAAAAAACAACAAAATCCAAACACAGAGCAAACAACACTGGACTTGATCGTGATTGTAGTAATAGAGTCTAAATTGGAATGGTCACGCGTTGAGACTTGTGACTTGGCGCTGCGCGTGCGTCAGTCAGAACGATCGATAAATCAGTTCGGCTGACGTTTAATCGCGCATTACACAGAATGTAGTTCACGTTTGAATGGGATGAACGGTTTTCCTTTGAAAAAGAACATCGAAATAGAGGCGCCTAGGACTTGAGTGAATCTCAGTCAGTAAATTAAAGAACAGCTTTTGCCCACAGCTTTGAATTAATAAATTTTAATTCTGACTGAAAGGTCTGATCTGAATATACGGCCAGTTACCGAAATATGATACAATTTGCTAAACGTTAGCTGGAAGAGATCCCTTAAAGGGATAAGCTCGCCTTTGTAAAATAGGTTTTTTAGCTAACATCGTTTCTAAGGTTTATAGACAATAAAGAGTTTTACATACATACATCCATACATTTAACTAACTATGCCCTTAATACGTCTGTGGTAAGATCAAAAGTGGTAATTTATCTTTTTTACATCAGACTGTCCTTTTACGAACGTAATAATAAACGTTTAAGCTGAATTTCATGACGACCGGTTCGATATGACGTGAACGTGTAACAAAGAAACATATAAAATTATTTTCGCATTTAATGATAGCGGGTAACCAATTCTGGCTATAATAGAGGCATAATGGGTGGAACTTTTCTGTCAGGTGTAATAGAACAAACATTGTGCATCGATAAATTTGTTATTTTCGCCCCTCATACTGACATTTTACACCTTCGGTTAACTATCTAACGAAACAAAAGACAAATAAGAAACCACAGATCATAAATCAAAGTCCCAATAAAATAGAAATAGGCATCGTTAAAAGTAAAAGCTTTTTATGCCGCGACGTGAAGTTATCGGGCATAAAAAGTCGTCCATCATTTAACACGCATCCAAATTGAACGCGTGGAGTGCTTTTAATGTTCTCAGGTGTATTTAGGCTATTTTTGTTGCTCAATAATCATGTGTTCCGATACTACATAAAAAGGAAATATGTTATGGTGCGATGACCCTAACTTTCAACAACGTAAACACGTGCAACATCATTTGATAGTAAAATCAAAACAGTTTAAAATAAATTTATAGTTTAAAATCTATAACAACGCTTTGACTTTTCCGCGCCCACCTCCAAGCTCCATCATCAGATCAGCTCGGTGGTGCCATATTATTGCAATGTCATCCAAGTTACATATACGTGCCAAGTTTCATCATGATACGATGATTAGAAGTGGGTTACATTCAGCTTGCAAGATCCTTACATAGTGTTGTTAGTTACTATAGTTACATGACGACCTAATAAAAGCGTTGTAGAAAGATGAAAAACGCTAGACGATTTCTTTTATACGAGAGAAATAATGATACTGCCAATTTATTTTCTCTCAAAGACTGCAAAACCTCACCTTCGTAAAATAAAACAGGACACATCTAATAGAGTACAGTCGTCATTAGATATGTTATATGTAAACAACAAGGTGATCATAAATAAATACCTGAACACGATCTTATTGTCAATACGTTAGAGTGCATGTTGCATGTTTAGATATTTCTGATGGTGACTGTATTTAAATACGCATTAATCAAAGAGTCTATCATAACTAAATCCAAGCGCCATATTGATGTAATCGTGTTGCTCTGGAAAAAAAATCAACGAGACAGGCAACCCCTAAACTTTGTGAACACAATACACAAAACGATACAATAAAACCACTGGAATATACGAAAATATTTCACCCGAAATGAAAACAGTAATAAGGCGTTATGAAGGACCGTAACAATAGACAGCGGACACCAAAACTGGCTATAACGGGGTCGGAGGGGAAGAAACGTAATATCCCAATTAGGTATATAGCGTCAAAGTGTTATTATAGCCCAAGTCAGAGAAGCCAGGTTCACACCAAATGCGTTCGCAGCGAATTGCGCCTATGCGCTGTATACTATTCGTTCCCGTGAGACATTACACAAATATTGCGTGCCGTTTACGAATTCGATGTGAATGTGGCCCGGGCAGGAAACGAACGAAAGAATATGCGGTTGAAACCTTACAAAAGACAACGAGGGCTAAGTCTGATAGATTTTAAAAGTATTTTTTACAAACAAGTAGAAATTTAGCTAGGGAATGAGTGTTGAAATTTATTACTAGGTAAGGCACCTACTATTCTCACAGACACGAAGTTTAACATGAAACAATATAAGTACTGAAACTTGATAAGTTCACGATATCTAATGTAACGAAGTCCTTACACAACAACAACAATATAACAGGATCACAACGTGTTTATTCAAAATTAAGTCATTACATTTTATTCGTTCGCCAAACGGGCCGCACAGATCGAAACTAACGGGCGTGTTAGCAAGAACGATACTTGTTCTGCATTGTTTCTGTTCAATTTCGGCCACTTTATATGTATGAGAGACTGTTAAATCTGAATAAGTTTTTTTTTATCCATGTATGCTTATTGACTAAAACGCATCAAAACTCAGGTGTTCCGTGACGTCGGCATTGACTACAAATACTTACCAGTACTTTTAATTCTGACTCCAAACTAATATGTAATGTAAAAAGAAAATTCGATCGAGCCGCAACTAAAAAATTGAAAGCAACCTGAATTAAGGCCAATTTGTGAATAAGTAAAAAACTACACATGTACATCGGACGGTCGCTCCGACCGCAATGCATAAATTATTCAGCCATAAGAGCTTTGCATTTGACTTCGCCTCATACCACAAAGGAAGCAAAAGATCATTTACGTCTCTCGAGTCTCGATTAACTCAGCTATCTGACAAAAAAATATCATAATTGGTTCATCCGTCGCATAGCTACGAAGCCACAAACACACACACACATGTCAAACGGTCCTTTACATCGAAATTTACACTTGAACGACAGATTAAGAGGGTTTATCCCGAAAGTTGGCAACGTCGCATATAGCTGTCAAATGTTTCGCTATTTTTATTAATTTTAAATAAACATTGACACTGCGTTAAATTGGAAATACGCTCTAAGTATGGTAAAGATAAATACCAACTTGGAAGCAGCACTCTCAGCATACTATGCTTACGCGCACGCGTGGCTGCAGTACGGCGCGGTGCTGTGGGGCGCCAGCACCGACGCGCACCAGCTGTTCGTCATGCAGAAGAAATGTATTCGCATCCTTACCAACACAAATATTCCAAATAGTTGCCGACCACATTTTGCTGAATTAAATATCCTCACATTGCCATCAATTTATATATTAGAAGCCGCGCTTTTATTAAAACAATTACTCATTAATAAGTGCTATTATTCAGTTGACGATTTCTTTAATGATGATCTTTGACATACTCTATTTTGTTTAATTTTACATTTATTCATTTATTTAAATTCCCCGAATATTGTAGCTGGCTGTCTCAGTGCGCGAACATGTGTTGAGTGTTGGTGGTGCTTTATAAATACTTTCCAAATACTACTACTACTAGGTACTACAGCCTTTTTTGCGTTCCACTGCTGGGCACAGGCCTCCTCTCATCACGAGAATTATCATCAAATACATTGAAGCGTTTTGAATTGTGGAGGCGCGGGACTTCGTATAGTAGATAAAATCTCTAATTTAATCTTATTTTATTTAAACTTGGTATACTTTTGATAACAATCCCTAGGAATTTTGACATTTCAACATTTTCAAAGCGAGTGAATGAGGCCTCTGATTAACAATTGTAACATTTGTAACCCTTCGTTTCGCTTGTCATCCAATCCAAACCAAGCGCACAGTAATTGCTGTGTAAACATACCAAATGGGGCGTGGCACCTTGTTGTCACAACAGTCACTTTAGGAAGGCGACAAACGACAGTCGTTAGGGCGTGACGATGCACAATAGGGACGACTGGTACGAATGAGGTAAGTAGGTAACTACTATTTATGAGTCTACAAATCGTAAGTTTTATATAGAGTCGTTATGGAGTATGACATCCATACTCTGAACCACAGTCTGGTAAACCATACACCAGTACCAGTCGGTCGACGAAGGCGGCATTTTTCACGAGACCAAAGGAGTGCCTACTGAACTTATTCATATACTGTGCTCTGAATATTCAGTTAATCTTATAAAATGATATATTTTTATTTACCCTTTATATTAATTTTCACTTTTTTATGTAGGTAAGTATTTTTGTTCTGTATTGCTTAGTAGTTTTGTTTGCACCACCAGAACAATTTATGTTTTTCCCAAAGGTTTAACTGGTAGAAAATGCCTTATGGCATTAAGTTCGCCATTTGTATTAGTTTTTACTAATGTGCAATAAAGTTTAAACAAATAAATACCCTTTCAAATCATCTTAAATCCTATGGCGTGGATAGCATCTGCATTTTTTTTCCTAAACGTAGTTACTACTACTACTACACTACTACAACAGCCTATTTACGGCCCACTGCTGGGCACAGGCCTCCTCTCATAACGAGAGGGTTGGGCTATAGTCCCCACGCGGGCCCAGTGCGGTGGGGACTTCACACACATCCTTGAATTACTTCGCAGATGCGTGCAGGTTTCCTCACGATGTTTTCCTTCACCGAAAAGCTCAGTGGTAAATTCAAATTGAATTTCGCACATAAATAATTTCAGAGGTGCGAGCCGGATTTGAACCCGCGACCCTCTGCATGAGAGGCGGCAGGTCAAACCACTAGGCCACCACGGCTTAGTGAACGTAAACGTAGCGTAAACGTAGTTATTTGAAGTAAATTCTGTAAAATAAAGAACGTACTGTGGAGACTGGCCGAGTATAATCGGTGAGTTGACACATTTTCTTTCAAAAATAGGTAATTTTAAGCGTAGAATTATGTTGTTCCATATATTTAGTCTTTTTATAGCCATTGTAATGCAAACATCTCTGGAAATAGATTTTATGTATATTTCATATTATATCATTTAATAGTTAGGGAAGTGTTAGGGCAGTATTAGGGCCAGTCTGCAAGATTTAGAGTTTTTAATTAGCTAGACATCGTCTTCGTGTCTTCAAATTCCACTGCTGATCTCCGTGCCTGCAGCATCTACCTGAGCTAACACCAACCCCCCTTACACCAATATTCATACAATATTCATACAATTTCCTTCACATTTTCAATTTTGTTGGTCCTCTTTCCGTATTAAGGCAGAGCAGTAAAGCCCCACCGTCTCACCCTAACTGGATTAATTCGTCTGGAGCTTGTACATTAAGCCGTGGTGGCCTAGTGGTTCGGCCTACCGCCTCTCATGCGGAGGGTCGGGGGTTCGATTCCGGCTCGCACCTCTAAGTTTACTTATGTGCGAAATTCAATTTGAATTGACCACTGCGCTTTTCGGTGAAGGAAAACATCGTGAGGAAACCTGCACGCATCTGCGAAGTAATTCAAAGATGTGTGTGAAGTCCCCAATCCGCACTGGGCCCGCGTGGGGACTATAGCCCAAACCCTCTCATGATGAGGGGAGGCCTGTGCCCAGCAGTGGGACGCAAATAGGCTGTAGTAGTAGTAGTAGTTGTTGTACATTTAGATGTCGTGGCCCACAGACAGACGTCGGAGAATTCCTTGATGTGTCAGAGACATTCAATAAAAAAATAAAGGCCATCTCACCTGATGGAAGGCGACGATGTGGCTTATGATGGTGGATGGTTACTATTAACTTGTACATAAAATGAGCAACGCTAACTTGCTGACGCATCTCGTCATAAAAGTGAAGCTATCGATGAACAGATAAACACGCGGCAGTAAAAGTAAAATTAACGCTACGTCACACCGTTAACCGCGCAGTTAACTTTAACTGATGTTTACGCTTTTACGGGGCGTAATTTTTGCACAGTCGTAGATAAGACAGATATCAATTTATCAGTAAAAAATAGGGATTCACAATCAGCCGGAGAAAAATGGCCCCGTCAAAACGGGTGCCCGAATAGCTCGGGCACCCGCTTGGCCTTCGTTATAAAGAGGCGTTATTAGCATATTGGAACGTATTTTCTAATGTCAGTGTGCTCCATATATTTTGACATATTCCGTAAGGCACTGTTCGTCCATATGTTATTACTTATTATAGGTCAATGAAAAAAACCAATATTTTATTGATAATAATTGACAAACAGCCAGAAAGCGGCCCACCTGATGGAAAGTGGACACCACCACCTATTGCACCACACAGAAGTATAACTTATAGCCTAGCGGTTTGCGAAGGCGGTCCAGCCCGGGGAAGGGTAATTAATACTACAACTACTGCTACTACAGCCTAATTGCGTCCCACTGTTGGGCACAGGCCTCCTCTCATCACGAGAGGGTTTGGGCTATAGTCCCCAAGCGGGCCCAGCGCGGATTGGGAACTTCACACACATCTTCGTCTTTTATTGTTTAGATTGTAACTTTGTCATATTCAGTCATGTAGGTATCTTAGTTTTTTTAAGCTATTATTATGGTTCCTTTTTATGCTGTTCTTGTTTTTTTTATTAGTTAAATATGTTAGTGTAAGTCGTTTGTCACGTTTGCGTTCGTGTCGCCACCGTGCAGGATGCCCCTGAAAATCAACGTCGCGGATATCATTATCCGTGGCATAATGTTGAGCGGGAACCCTTTTTGGTGCTCGTAAATACTGTTTTTCTCTTTAAAAAACATTTTTTTAATATGTATGTATCGAGTGTCCAAATAAATATTTCTATTACTATTTCTATATTTCTATCTTTGAATTACATCGCAGATGCGTGCAGGTTTCCTCACGATGTTTTCCTTCACCGAAAAGCTCAGTGGTAAATTCAAATTGAATTTCGCACATAAGTAAACTTAGAGGTGCGAGCCGGAATCGAACCCCCGACCCTCTGCATGAGAGGCGGTAGGTCGAACCACTAGGCCACCACGGCTTAATACACACACGGGGTAATTTAATATGAATCTATTATTCTTAATAATCTGGTTTGAATTAAAAAAAAACAACAATGCGACTGAAACAGTACGAGTGATACTTCTAAGATACTTAGGGGATTAAATCGTCTTTGCACATTATTCTCTATACTAATAATAAGTCTGAAGAAGAAGTCGCGTCTGAAACTTGAAAATTAAAAGAAACTAACAAGTCGAGGGGACTATATAAACGATACAGAACACAATTATTTTTATTTACTTTGAGGGATTTATTTACTTACTTCTGCAAGCTCCTATCTCCACAACACTAGCAAACACACCTTTATTCCACTAACGTAAAATCCCAAATCCAGTAGCACTGTAGGGCGGGTGTTCTCAGATCTCACGATAATTAGACACGCCCATCATCGGACGACAAGGGTTGATTAATCGTCTTGTTTTTTGCCGAAACTTGGTTGAATTTCAGATTGAGTGAAAAAACGGTTCGTTAAGTATTTTATTAACATCGGTATTTTTTTATTTTTCAAGTTAGGATGACATTTTATTTTTCAGCCGGACGACGAACAAAGAAAAATTAAAATTTCAGTACAGAAAAACAATTTAGTAACGGACGATGGTTTACTTCAGAGCAGATAACATAATCTGTTTATAACCATTAAATATTTATTTTAAATTTCAATGGACAAGAATACGCAAATCTCGACTTAGAGCGTTATCACACTTACGATTCGCGAGCGAGTTTTGTATGGAGGCGAACACGCCGCGTACGAGTTTTGTATTGAAAAACGCTTTCAACTCGCTCGCAAATCGCAAGTGTGATAAGGCCCTTAGATGGCGCTGCAAACGCTTGACCCAAACCAAAACCCAAACACTGCAGCTGTCAAATTTCTACGGTTTTTTTTTTGTTGAAATTTTTAAGTAGATTTGTTTAAAATTGTTAAATATTGACCGCAATTTTAATTTTCGTTCAGTTATTTGTGATGAAAATTTGTGTCTTCAACATCCCAGATACATATCAAGTGTTTCGGAAATACGTGTCGTCCGTTCTCATTGCACCCTGGAACTGCACAGCGCGGCATTTTTTAATAATGTAAGTAAAACCAATAACAACAAATATGTCTCTATGTAATTGACAGATGGTTTGGGTCAAGCGATCGCAGCGCCCCTAGTGGCCAAATTATGCAGATTTCTTGTCTATTAAAATGACGCAAAATTTTCCATATCATAATTTGAAAAGTGCTAGAGCTATTCAAACTGGTGAATAGTAGCCCAAACGCCAGGCCGATTTGAACTTTATGCCAATGACGACCTCCTTTTCTACATTTCTTATTAGTCAAATCAAATCAAGCAAAAAGAATTATCACAGGACACATAAACAGCGAGATCACTTGCCTCGCTCGAAATGAAATGAGCTCTGAGCTCATTTATTTAATGCTTGCTTTCAGCGCCGTTTCAATTATGGCGAGCTTCGAACAAAGCTGCGCATAAACTTGATTGCCGCCTGTCCAGAGGGCAGTAAGATACTGCACACAGTCTCCGCAGAGAACAGTATTTTATTTATGATTTTAAAACTTACGATGTTATTTCTACACTTAGAATTCATTTAAATGTAAATTCAGACGTTACATTCTTGTTTCTACAGATAAAATAATAATGCAGAATACTTTTTATGATTATGACTAACAGGACCAACAGTTAAACAAAGATATACTTGAATTTACTAAATAAATCAATAAAAAAATCTATCAATGACTCGCCAACGCTATGTATGCATAGACATTTAAATCTTAAATTCCCGTAGGAGTTTTGGCATGACCATGTGTACGTCGAGTTCATTAATATGTGTACACTTTTGGACCTTATTACAACGTGGTAAGATGCAAAAGTGTGTATATATTGGCGAACTCTACTGTACAATGCTTAATAAAAAATCTGTTCAGGAATTAAAGCGGGAGTCTGCTCTCCCGCTCTAATTTCTCCCAATAGAAAAATATGACCAGCGATTTTTAGAGTAGCACAACTACCGAAAAGTTTGTGTGTCACTACTGTTGATACGAAGTGCACTGCAGCTACACAGCTTGCATCCAGCGGGTTTTCTTGCACGACCAATTACGACGGGCGGATTACGGCGCGTTACGAGCGAGTGGCCGCGCTGTCTAAATAATTTGCGGTTAACGACGCAGTGACTACGCTGGAGTAAGATGTGGCTTTTTATGACATGTCATGTCGCTTAAGATGTCGCTTTTGTATGTTTAGTTTTTTCTATAATTTGACAAAATGTATGTCTTTTTTTAGATTAAGTTTAATTTTCAATTATTTCTAAGTAGTTTTAATTATAGTTAGACATTAATTTGTGATAATAATAATGTTATTTATTGCACAATAAAACATACATACATTTAGTTAAAATTGTACATTGTTCGTAACGTTATGATTATGATTATTTGTAGCTTGAAAATAATTTGTCAAAATTAGAATAGTAGCCATGTGAGCCTTTTCCATCCATAATGGGCATTTAAGATTGATATGTATGAGATTGATATGAAAGAAGCCGTGGTGGCCTAGTGGTTCGACCTACCGCTCTCATGCAGAGGGTCGGGGGTTCAATTCTGGCTCGCACCTCTAAGTTTACTTATGTGCGAAATTCTATTTGAATTTACCACTGAGCTTTTCGGTGAAGGAAAACATCGTGAGGAAACCTGCACGCATCTGCGAAGTAATTCAAAGATGTGTGTGAAGTCCCCAATCCGCACTAGGCCCGCGTGGGGACTATAGCCCAAACCCTCTCGTAATGAGAGGGGGCCTGTGCCCAGCAGTAGGACGCAAATAGGCTGTAGTAGTAGTAGTATGTATGAGGTTTTTTCAACATCTGTTCAAAAAAAAATCGGCCGTCTTATCTTCTTCAGATCTAAAGTGGCGTATGAAACTTGTAGCCTTTAAATATAATAATTGATTAATATGCATTCAAAACAAAATTAAATCATTATTATAACTTTCAAAGACGGTAATTATATTCTTAATTAACATTCAATTAGTAAAGGCCCCGAACACCATAGATCTCGTAATGAGGGCCGAAACACAAAGGACATAAATCGTAAAAGGAACAAATCCCAACTTGGTTAAATCTAGATTATCATTTCTTTCAATGTAAAATAGGTTCTAATGACCGGCGCATAAGATTCAGAGGAGCTGTATAGTAGATTTAATTAAAATCTCGCTGGCGATTGTAAGGGTGCGTGTCCATTGACGGGCGTCGTAATCTGATATAGGACGTCATTGACGGATCTATGTTTGTAATACAATTCTATAATTTAAGCATACAAACCTTGTATGCTTAAATATCGGTCCGTTCGCCCCAAATCTCGCTTTGGAAAATGAAAATGAAAATATTTATTCAGCAAATAGGCCACATCTGGGCACTTTTACACGTCACTTTTAAATGAATTTAACAGAAATGAATTTACCAGCGCTTCCTAGTCTAGGTCTAGTCTGGGTCTAAGACCCATTGCTTGAGAAGAAACGCCGCAACAAACTCATCAGAAGGCCTTTTTTCAAAATTTAAACATATAGACTTACATTACATTTACATGAATATGTATAAAATACATATATAGGTACATATATTTATTATCTAGGGAACTCAACCCGCCCGAACACCTGCTGCCGCGGTACGCTCGCTACACTCACTCGGCTCGTGCGTTATCTAAATATGAGTAAGTATAAAACTCGCTACAACGCTCTTCGCATCTTGGACATTTATGTACCTACTACCTTCTGCCTGCGACTCCGCCCGCGTGGAATTCGGTTATCGCGTTACCGCGGGAACTATGCATTTTTACAGGATAAAAAGTAGTCTATGTCCTTTCCCGGGACCTCATCTATCTCCATGCCAAATGCGGTTGAAGCGTGAAGAGGTAACAGGCAGACAGACATACAGAGTTACTTTCGCATTTATAATATTAATATGGATTGTATTGATCATTTAGACCCAATGAGAGAGACATGGACCGAATTGACCACTAAGCGGATATGCATCTTGGCTACTCGCTGTAGATTCTTATAAGGATTTTTAATACAATAAAAAAATTGACGTCGCGTCGTCCAACAATGCGCACGCGCTCCAAAGGAATGCTCATCCCCATTAAAGTTTGCTTTCATATTAATTTGCACAATACTTTTACTTTCTCAACCTCGCATCTTACGTTATCCTTAAATAGAAATGTAAACCTTTATACTTCATGGACACGGCTGACTTTTGTATAAACAATCTGGAATGAGACACGAGGTTTAAGATACAAAGACGATGCCAGACCGTGTGGAGGTGATAACTCACTTACGAGTTGGAACTTTCCGTAGACTGAAGACTTACCTGTGGAGAAGAAAATTAAGTTTTAGTTCTGTATTAAAGTAATTTCAATCTAGGGCATTAAGTACGCCATTTGTACATATTTCTATTAATGGGCAAAAAAGTTCAAATAAATAAATTATAAATATTAACCGTCTCAGAACAAAATTAACCATATCGCTATTTATAGTAATGACTACTTCGAGTGTGTTTCGATCCTAGAAAGGCAGAAAAATTACAAGATTCTTTAAATCTGACGATAGGAAAATTTGGTGATCATTACACGAGTTCATAAATCGGGTTTAAGATGCAACATTGCAATAGACATCTAGATATATATGCGATCTGTAGATAGATAGATAGCTACCTCTTTATGATGATTATAAAATAGGTAGTAATTTAGTCCTGTGAATCGTTCTCTGTGTTTTGTAACAAGTCGCCATGCGTAATTAAATTAAGTATGTCGCCAAGCAGACTCACGTGATCCGACATTTATAGAACGGATTCAAGTCCCTTCGTGAAATAACAAAGGTATAGTATTTATAAGATTAGTTTATAGGATTTCGGTGTCCATGGGCCGCAGTGACCACTTACCATCAGGTGGGCTGTGCGCTCGTTTGCCTATACCATTGGTAAAAAGAAATAGACCATGAAGTAATAAATTATTTACACTAACTATATCCTGATTCAGAAAGGACTAACTTCGTTAACTAAGCCAAGGCGCTCCTTTGAAGGCAGAGCGTGTTCTTGAAAATTAAAAAGATAGTGGCATAATATTGCTAGTAGAGAATTTAATAACCTGCAGACGGGCTGACAAGACGCAATATAGTCTATTTAACTGTGTAATAACTTCTTTGTGCATACTAATATGTAGCAGATTGAAATCGAAGCGATAATCCCATGCTTTTGTGATACGTAATATTAATATAACTTATAATGGGAGACTTCATTGTGTTACCTATTATGCATTATGTGTTTTTCAGTCCAGGATTTAACACAAGTCGTATTTATTTATAAATTCAAACTACTTATTCATATGAGTAAAAATTCATACCTAGTTTGAGTCTAGAGGGGAATTAAGGACCTAGGCTACTTTCACGGAAAAACGTACGAGTCTCGCGGGAACGTTTAAACGAATTCCATTCTGGTTTCTAATATGGCGATGGCGATGAAGTATATCAAACTATAAACCAGAAAAACTAAAACGAGGCGCATTGAGAACCACCTCCTTTATACCTACTATAAAGGGGCAAACACTGCAACACCCATTGACCATAATAAGTAATAACATATGGACGAACAGTGCCTAACAGAATATGTCAAAATTTATGGAGCAAATTGACATTAGAAAATACGTTCCAATATGCTAATAACGTCTCCGTATAACGAAGGCCAAAAGGGTGCCCGACCTCTCCGGCTGATTGTGAATCCTTACTTATAATAGATCAATGAAAAATATAAAAAAATGCTTTGTATAAGAAAATGTAATTTTAATAGTATTATGTGCTAATTAAACATTACTTCATTGATTGTTTGTTGTAAAACTGGAACATAATTGCCATAAATATTGACAACGGATGGGCTTAAAATCAGCATTAGCTGTGCCCATACCCTTTTTCCGTAATAAATGCCTGTTATCTGTTAAACTACAGAGTGCCTGTGAGATTTGTTAGGCTAATAAATACATGTTTAATATCATTATGGAGAATAAACAAATTTGTATTCTTGTATTTGTATAAATGGCAACACCTGAGGATTTGGAGTTGTAAATGCGTTGCCAAACTTTAAGGGCCCTCCCTGTTCACTCACTTCCAGAAAATCTTCACATCAAAGCGCGACGTTCAAAAACTTACACGTTCTTGGTAGAACCATTGATTATAATTAAGGATTCACAATCAGTCGGAGAAAAATGGCCCCTTCAAACCGGGTGCCCGAACAGCTCGGGCACCCGTTTGTCCTTCGTTATAAAGAGGCGCTATTAGCATATTGGAACGTATTTTCTAATGTCAGTTTGCTCCATATATTTTGACATATTCTGTTAGGCACTGTTCGTCCATATGTTATTACTTATTATATGTCGATGTTCAGAACGCCTACTTCGCAGTCGATTATAAATAGACTTTACCTTTCTGAAGCCCGACCCCTTTGCCAGCATCATATAAACTTGACCCTTGGATGTCGGGTTCGAATTCAAAAAACTCCGAGATCACCTGACAAGGGTAGTGCATTGTACCCTAAACGGGTAAAGGGTAGGTAAACGTATGAGATTCGTCGTTATGTAAAGTGAGATTGATTTGAATTTAGATTGACTGGGAGAAAGTTCAAGCAGTGTATGCAAAACTCACAACAAGTGTATGTCAACTCAGAATACCGTTTTTTTTTTTTCAATTTATATGGATTGTTGCGAAACCGATATGATGTGGTGAGCCCACAGAAATATTATTGAATTAGAAGAAACAAGCGGAGGCGCTTGTATGAAAACCAAGCGTGCCGATTTCTTTGACACC
Source organism: Aethes cnicana (assembly GCA_963971205.1). Classification (NCBI taxonomy): domain Eukaryota; kingdom Metazoa; phylum Arthropoda; class Insecta; order Lepidoptera; family Tortricidae; genus Aethes; species Aethes cnicana. Next base: position 8,773,298 of record OZ020295.1, on the reverse strand, counting down.
TACTAGACTTCACGAATCAATTTTGATGGGAAATATAACCGACGCGTTGGACCGATTCAAAGGGGTCGATCAGAAATCGATTCTTTTATCTTCTATTTGAGTGAAATAACATTTGTCAGCTTGAACGGCCCGACTGTGACTGAGCGGAGTTTGGATTTTTGTCCAAACTTAGTGAGTTTATGGCACGCGAAGTACGAGCGTTTATTGAGTCCACTTAATACATGGTTTGTGGGTCATACTACTTACTTTTGTGTTCATCACTCATAATAATCTAACTTTAAAAAGCTGACGGTTATTTCTAATATAATACCCGTCAGCCATTGACCTTGGACCTTGAATATCAAAGGACGGCGTCCTTAGGACGCTCACTCGGGAGAAAATAAAATAAGGCTTAACAGACAATGTTAAAATCTCTTCTTAATTAAGCTTTGTACCATTCCGTGGCTTCATACAACGCTCTTATTAGGTCGTCGTGAAACTAACACACTAAGTAACTAGGTATGTATAATAACAAACATGTCTTGCAAGCAAAATTTCACCCACTTCTACCTATGCTATAAAGATGAAACTTGGCAAATTTCGGTAGAATATGCGAACCTCAATCTTAAGAACCACCTGTATTTACCATATTCAGCAAATAAACATTTCATTTCAAGTATTGCAAGGCAAACGAGCGCACAGCGCGCACGCGCCTTATGGTTAGTGGTCACTGCGGCTCATGGACACCGAAATCCTATGATCCCCCATTAAGAAACCATAAGATCTCGAATGCGTTGCCTACCCTGAGGCCTAAGATCGAATGCGTCTGTGCAGGAAATTTCACCGGCTGCCTTAACCCCCTACCGGAACACAACAGTGCGAGCACTGCTATTTGGCGGCAGGTTAGCTAGGAAAGGCGGTGGCAATAAAATGGTATCACCGAGCTGATCTGATGATGGAGCTCTTGGAGATTTGAACACGGAAAAGTCTATGCGTTGTTTTAATTTTTTTAACTATCTAACTATTATTTAGTTAAGATCGGATGAAGAGCAAATGTCCTGTAAAATAATTTCACATGAAATTTTCGCTTCGTTTGAATATGTATCACGCCACGGACTACGAGCGCAGAGTGTAATCAGCATAACAATATTAAGGTGAGGGCATAATTCTCATGGTGAATAAATAATGCTCACTCGGAGCGGAGACGGCACGTTAATAACTAGCTAATCGGATCTAGTACTTAGTATGTGGGTGTGGTGTGGGCAAGTGAACGAGGTTAGCAGAAAGATGTTTGCTGCAGTAGGATCTCTCAGACGGCTCCGTAATTTTCTTCCGATTGCCACCAAGATTGCGCTTGCTCAAACTCTGTTGCATCCTATATTAGATTATGCTGACGTTTGTTATCTTGATCTCACCGAAGAACAGCTTAATAAGCTTGAGCGAATTCAAAATGTGTCAATACGGTTCGTATTTGGCTTGCGCAAGTACGATCATGTCTCTAATTTCCGTTCACAACTCAAGTGGCTGCCTATCCGACTTCGCCGTAACTTCCACTTATCATCGCTTCTCTTCGGTATACTTTTTAACCCTGCAACCCCCCCGCTACCTCAAGGAACGCTTCAATTTCCTATCCTCCATTAGATCTTCCAAAAACTGTCTCCTTTCTGTTCCTTCTTCCTGTTCCAAATTCTTTGGTAACTCCTTCACTTTCCAAGCTGCCATATTGTGGAACACACTCCCACAGGACATAAGATGTGCTAAGTCCCTACATATTTTTAAAGCTAGTCTTATTAGGTACTATCTGTCGTTGCCTAATTAACTTATTTTTTGTTGTTATAGACTCGTTTTTTATATATGTATGTATATTATATATATATATATATATATGTCGGAGAGTCGCGTGGGGCCGCGCGACATTATCATAGCAGGCTAGTGGAACTAGGCGCGAGCGTCTGTGCGGTATCATCTGATGGATAGGTACTTATCCTCTTTACCGTACCGTGGGCGTCTCACGTTGTCAGGAGCGTAACTGAGCAGATGTAGGAGGCACGAGGTAGTACTGTAGCTTCAATAAAACGTTACACGTTGGTCTTATTCCTTTTATTCACCTTCGCTTATGTACAGTACGTAGAACGTTACACAGTACAGACTTCATCACCGTTATTGAGATACTAGGCTAACGTTACGTCCGATTGCTACGAGAGTTAGTAACAGAATGAAGGAAGTGACAGCTTTGACAAGTACGCGTAGTCACGAGGCTGACAGCTCGACTCGACTGATCTGAATAGACTGACTCCACTACGCAGTGAGTGTCTCTTTTATAGCCTTGACGTTTAAAGGAAGTTACGTCACAGAAGGTGACCCGACCACGCTGGGAAATGCTTTATGCATACCACCTGCCATTGTGGTTATGTGGGACTCGCCGATTATTCGGAATACCCACTAAAACCCAGCGTTACTTTAATCTAATTAATTTAAATTAGATATTTCGTTCTTCTTTCTCCGACTCTGCGACGTATATTTATATGTTTATTATATGTATATTATATGTATTGTTTTGTGTATATTTTTATGTTTGTTCTTTGATTTGTTTGCATTTCTTTTATTCATTGTATGTAATTCTTATGTGCACCACCTGCCTAGTTTTACGTTTTTTTCACACATTCCACTACCCAAAGGTTGTCTGGAAGAGATCGTTCTTTAGTGATAAGACCGCCTGTTGTCACCCTTCTTCTTTGTTTATTGTATTTACTTGTGTAATTGTTTTTTGGTGTTCAATAAAGTGTATTTGTATTGTATTGTATTGTGGGTGGGCATGGTCACAATTCGCGTCCCACTGCTGGGCACAGGCCTCCTCTCGTCACGAGAGGGTTTGGGCTATAGTCCCCACTCGGGCCCAGTGCGGGGATTGGGGAATTGGGGACTTCACACACACCTTTGAATTACTTTGCAGATGCGTGCAGGTTTCCTCATGATGCTTTCCTTCACCGAAAAGCTCAGTGGTAAATTCATGGGCACAACGCGCAAAATCTAAGTGCCTCGTGTGGACTTATCGCTCATTTAAAACATTTAGAGTTGTATACTTAACTAAAGATACTAGCTGACCCCGCGGACTTCGTACCGCTTTGGTTTTTTTTTTCGGTATAAAAAATAGCTTACGTCCTATTCTCAGACCCACTGAACATGCACTCCAAATTACATAAGAATCGGTCGAGCCGTTTTGGAGGAGTTTGGTTACAAACACTGTGACACGAGAATTTTATATATTAGATTTATATTCCATACTCATAATAATAGTAGTAGGTAAATCACGTACCTATTACCCGACAAAAATACCATCCCTTTGGGAATCCATACTAATATTACTAATAATGACTGCTTGTTTATCTGTTAAGTACATTTTAACGCTCCAACCGCTGAATCGATTTAGATGAAATTTGGTATGGAGATGGTTCGTGTCCGGGGAAGGCCACAGGCTACTTTTGATCCCGAAAAACACATAGACCAAATTCCTTGAGGGGGAAGTCGCGGGCACGAGCAGAGGCTAGTACCTATCGGAATAAAAATGCCTGTGTAATTTCCTATAGAACTTATCTTGCATGTAGGTACTTACATAAAACCCGTACAAAGTCTGCATATTACGCATTTGCAATACGATTGACAAGTTAATTAAACGGTGGCAGTTAATTATCGAGTGCAGTAATGAGCGCGTGTTCGAATCGTGTGAGTGAAGTCATTCGATACCGTCACCGAAAGCCGCAAATGCTACCGAACAACTAGAATCGAGTTCACGAATGAGTATGGAAAATAATAAAACTTGTATTAAAATATATACGCGCCACTCGAGAACTTTCCGGCCCCATCGGCCATCAGTCCTGCGAGCAATGTGCCCCGCCCACTGCCACTTAAGAAACCGGGAAACCGGTGGAAGCAAGTAGCACAGGACCGGTCTGAGTGGCGAGCCTTGGGGGAGGCCTATGTCCAGCAGTGGACGTCTTTTGGCTGAAATGATGATGATGATGATGATGGCAAAAAATATCGACTTTTTATCGGTTGTCTCGTTGATACCAAGTATCAACCCTTCAGTATTCGCACCCTAAGAGCTCGATTCACAGGGTATGTTATATGAGACTTCTTACTATAATAATTTTGTCTGGCCTGAATTCGACTAATAAACATGTGTGCGCTTAAGGACTTAGTTAAAATTTGATATAGTGCGTGTTTAAAAAAAAAAGTTCGATACAAAGTAGAAGATGTAGGTACCTAAATCAATGACGAAGCTTGCAGCGGATAACGGTATGTTTTTAATCATAACTAGATCAAATTGTACATAATGACGATGCAAAAGTGATTGTAAAATCCTACTTGAATACTACTACTACTACAACAGCCTATTTACGGCCCACTGCTGGGCACAGGCCTCCTCTCATCACGAGAGGGTTGGGCTATACTCCCCACGCGGGCCCAGTGCGGATTGGGGACTTCACACACATCTTTGAACTACTTCGCAGATGCGTGCAGGTTTCCTCACGATGTTTTCCTTCACCGAAAAGCTCAGTGGTAAATTCAAATTGAATTTCGCACATAATTAATTTCAGAGGTGCGAGCCGGATTTGAACCCGCGACCCTCTGCATGAGAGGCGGTAGGTCAAACCACTAGGCCACCACGGCTTTTTTTATCTTTATCTTTTAATAATATTGTCAGTCAGATCTTCAACTCAACTGCAACGCAGTACTAATAAATCGAGCGAGATCGGTTCGCCACGCCACGCACCGGCGGCGCGTGCGACCTGTGATTACTGCTGGGAGCACTGCGCCGTAGGTCAGCCAGGGTTGCGTGATTGGTAAAATTCATAATGTTTGTAGATTTTTTGTCACGTTGGTTTACACGGATAATCACGGATCAAGCGCAATCTTAAAGAATTAGAAATCATCACAAGTTCACAACTCGACGACATCCGATGACGTCGCACTTTTAGACACAGGCCTTAACTCATCATCATCTGGAATATAGTCCTCAAGTCACATCAGTACATATCGAGGACTTAACATTGACACACTACCTCAGTTTTCCCTCATAAATCATACTATAGAAAATGTAAGTTAAACCTTCAAAGAATGACAACCAAAGAAATCAGCGTACGCCGGAAAATAGTGTTAAATGCGATAATAGATGTCGCTGCCTAGGTAGCCTGTATGAAAATTTGAACTCCATGAGCAGTATCCACGGGCCAGCCCTTGCAGCAAACCTTGTGTTCTTAGACCATCATGGGTTAAACAGCTAGACTACCACGGTTTTTCAGCCATTTTCGAAAATAGCGAACATTCGTGGCAGCCCTGAGCCAGGGTGTCTAGTGAAGCGAAATCATCGGCCGTGATATTGGCCCGACACCGGCTTTCAATTTAAAGTTGCGACTGCAATATGGTTAGCGGAAAATTAACTACAACGCCGTACCTATCGTGCACAGCACAAATGACACAATAAATACTTATTCATTCAATGAATATCCCTAGTGAATGTTATTTGCGTTTGAATCGACGCGTTTGCAACAATTTTTTATTAGTTTTATTTATAATTGTTTCTGTAGTGCTTCAACAAGATGGACAGACGACCTGGAGAAAATTGCGCGAATCAGGTAGATTTTATTTTATTTTATACATATACCTAATGCAAATGTAATATGAATTTGTATGTAATTATTATTATGTATTTAAAAAAAGGCCTTCTGCTGAGTTTGTGCGCTTCTTCTCAAGCAATGGGTTTAGGAAGTGCTGGTAAATTCATTTCTGACGTGTAAAAGTGGCCTATGTGGCCAATTTGCTTGATTAAATGATTGATTGATTAGCTGATACGAGTAGCACAGGGTCGTTTTGAACTTTTGAATGCTGAACCTGGGGATCCCTTTCAGCTTTTTTTGGGATGACAGTCATGATGATTATGAAGTCTGTAATCGGCAATCAAATAAACCCAACCTGTACGTACTGAAAGAAATTGACTTACGAACGGTACGCCCGTCAAGCCAGGATATCCATAATACATGACGTAAATCTGATATTTATATGCAGCGTCGTAACTCGTATGCATCTGATTGCAGCGAATTTAAATGCAATCGCCGGTGGATCGTGGGATTCAATTGCGGGGGTGACACGACGGTGATGGAGTCGATTTACAGGATAGCTTGATTGGTTAAAAACTCTCTCTCTTAGCGTGCCTCTTTAGTCCTGAAGGTGGGGCGCTAGCTTCTTGTGTGCCTCCCGATCCAACGCGATACTAGCCTGTGAACTCTTGACTCTTTAGGTGGACAATGGAGACAGTTTGCTGAAAATCGAAGTCAGGAAGAACCGATAATGTCTTGTTATTTTTTATTATTAGATCCTTCGGCTATTAAAGAAATAGTTAAATCAGTAGGTTGAAACTTGTCAGAAACGATCACATTAAATTCCGTACTATTTTGTATAGGTTTCGGTAAACAATGTCAAATAATACAGGTACATACCTACTTTAATAGTACATTATTGCAGAGGCCGCCAAGTAGCGCATTGCCGGACGAGTCAGTTAGAAGGCTGAGCGAAGCGAAGCCTTCTATTAGAACGAGTCCGGCAATCGCAATTGCGGCCGTGGTATATATAATGCTTTTCTCAAACAGCGAGGAAATACGTAAGGTCAGTCGGGGCAAGTGTGCCAGGATGGGGTAAGTGCGCCTAACATAAATATATCGAAACCTATAAATATTACTCAACCAGTAGTTGGCTGTTTACAAGGCATAGGGGCGAAATTAATTTAGGCGCACTTACCCCACATCATTATTTACTACTTCCATGATCGTGGATGATTAGACCATGGAAGTTGTACTTATTACCTCCATGGATTTGTCAGTTTCGGGGCAAGTGCGCCAGGATGGGGTAAGTGCGCCTAACATAAATATATTGAGACCTATAAATATTACTCAACTAGTAGTTGGCTGTTTACAAGGCATAGGGGCGAAATAAATTTAGGCGCATTTACCCCACATTAGTTTTTACTACTTCCATGATCGTGGATGATTTGGCCATGGAAGTTGTACTTATTACCTCCATGGATTTGTCAGTTTCTATACAGACGTGTCTCAAATAGCAAGCGAATTTAAAAAAAACACACACGACAATAATGTTTTTGCTGGCCAAGGCCGGCAATGGACAGCCTCGCGTCTTCTTTTTTTGAAAGTAACACGAACATTTCCGAGCATGTTTGAGAAAAAACTATAAAATGCTTTTTTTTCATGAACACCAGCTTCATCATCAGATCAGCTCGGTGCGGTGGGATCATATTATTTGAATGCCATCCAATCTTCATAGACTTGCAAAGTTTCATCATGATACGATAACCATAAGTGGGTGAAATTTAGGCTGCAACATTTGTTTACATAGTTTGTGTTAGTTTCACAACGACCTAATGACTAAAAGCGTTGTAATAATGTCCTGCTGCATCACTGAAATTAGGCTATACACGGGATTGCGAGTCATATTTTCAGTATAGAAAGAAGAAACTCGCACCTGCCATAATTACTATCAAAAATCCGATAGCATAACCAGCAGGAGTGGACACATTCGTTGGAAACTTTAATAAATCCAGTCTTCGAAGTCACGTCCATGCCTGGGCGCATCTGCGACTTTATTATTGAACTGTAGACGTCACTGCGAACGGTTGAAAATGTAATAAAAATCCAATATAAACTGTTGACAATGTAACTTATTCTCAGGTGCATTATATAAATATACATAATATCGAAGTTTCATATGACCTGTCGTAATGTATGGATCTGAATGTTAGGCGACGAAAGGGACGGATGAAAAAAATTGCACGTGGCTGAGATGGATGTGTGGTGTTACTAGAATGAATAAGATTAGAAATGAGTATATAAGGGGAAGTTTGAATAGCACCAATAACAGAAAAGATGAGGAGTAAAAGGTTGATGTGGTTTGGGCATGTGATGAGGAGGGATGAAAGTCATATTTCTAGAACAGTATTAGGTATGGATGAGGATGGATATAGAGGAAGAGGTAGACCTAGGAAGGTGTGGCTGTGGATGGATTGCGTGAAGGATGATATGTGTATGAAAGACGTTAGTGGAGAGATGACTGCTAATAGGAGCGAATGGAAGAAGAAAACGTGTTGTGCCGACCCCACATAACGTGGGAAAAGGGCAAGCGAATGATGATGGAAGTTTCATTATAAAAAAAACAACAAGTCTTTTTTTTGGCTATTTATGTTCCCAAAAAAATACCATCGAATTTCTCTCAAATTCGAGAAAGTTCTTATTCCAATAATGTTTCCACAAACTGTATCACTATCTGTATTATTATCTGTATCATTATTCATTGTCTTAAACATAGATATTATTTATTGTTTGTTACTCCTCTGCCGTGACACGGTGCCATTACATCAAATAGATCGAACTCCGTATTCAAATGAGCCGTTACCGACCGTTGCACCCGTAGCGATTCGAATTTCGAACGGTCGATATTCAAATCGCGACGCGCGATTGGACAAACAGGGGCCAATCGCGGCGCTTATCTTTGTATTCGGATATGTAAAGCTGTTCTTAGTACGTGGGATTCTATCTAGGATCTGGATTTGTTTTGGACTTTCGAATGTATATCGAATCGATGTTTATTTGTGAGCTTGTTCTAGCTCAGTTGTAGACTCCAAACGTGAAGTAGTTGGTGAGGAATGGCGACCAGACAAAAACCTAAAGCATCACCACACCAGCCTAAGTACCTACATCCCACTGCTGGGCACCTCTGGGTATCCTTTAATCACAAAGTTTGGTCTAAAGTCCACTAGTGCGGCAATCTGCGAATTCAAAGATTTCTTCTGCCTTCACACACACCTTCCTGTGATCCTTAAGATAAATAAATAATGATAAAAATTCGTTTATTTCTCTCCACCACAAAATCAACAATAAAAGGAATAAATAATAATTATCTAAAAGTATGAATTATAGTATAATAACATACATTTGAATAACGATTTATATGCGTGGTGGAGATTGGTGCCCGAACTAGGAATGAACCTGTAAGTATGTCAGGTCAGATCATTGATCTATTACAAGTAAGGATTCACAATCAGCCGGAGAAAAATGGCCCCGTCAAAACGGGTTCCCGTTTGGCCTTCGTTATAGAGGCGTTATTAGCATATTGGAACGTATTTTCTAATGTCAGTTTGCTCCATATATTTTGACATATTCCGTTAGGCACTGTACGTCCATATGTTATTACCAGAGATAGGACAAATTTGCGTCATTGCTCGCAATAATGTGGACATGACTCCAAAATTAATCAAAATGTTAATCAATTAATTAAAGCTTGGCAAGTGCCTATTTTCACCTGATTTATAATTTTGATGTAAAAAGAAATAGAGTGACTGCAGAAAATTTGGAAAAAAACATGATTATTTTCTTTAATAAATCTATACTTTAACAAACTTTTGTATTTATTGACTAGGAATAAAAATTTGAGTCAGTAAGAAATTAATTAAATGATTACATATTTGATTAATTTTGGAGTGATGTCCACATTATTGCGAGCAATGACGCAAATCTGTCCGATCTCTGGTTATTACTTATTATAGGTCAATGGGTTAGATGATTTCCTCCACCAAAGCTAGTGGTAAATTTAACTTTGACCGCCTGACGCTCTGCATGGGAAGCATTAGGTCAAATCACTGCGACACCACGACTTGCAGAGTTACTATAGCATCAATATAAATAATATATTAATTTCAAACAGTAAACATAGTAATTTATCTACGAGTAGTGTAAAGTAACCCGAGCCGTTAAAAGCGTAGATCGAGGCTGCATATGCACGCTTTGTGACAGGCGATGCTAATGCGTAACGCCGGCACGTATTACTTACGACACGGCGGTTCGCGGAAGCGGGGATCGTTCGCGCCAATATCACGAATACTACGCTAACGTAAAAACAGCTAATACAACATGACATAATGATATGATGTATAAGTCTATATAAACTATTTCTCGTCAACAAGTTTGGAGCAAACTATCAAACGAAAAAAATCCCGCGTGATCTTATCGTTTTTACGGGAGCGTATGAAACGAATTCTACTACGAAGCTATTATTCTATAAAAGTATATAAGAACTAATAGGGTGAGTGCGTTATATTAATAAAAAAGATGAAAAATACAAGTTTCTGAGGTGTCCAAAGGAAGAGCCTCTTTACCTTTCAACTTAAAGGGGGATTTCCCTCTTTTAAATGGAAACCGTAAAATAGATTATCCTCAGTAGAGCAACATTCCGCGGTCAGCGGTAGGGTGTACCTGAAATTGGGTATGTGGCGGACAAATCCACGGATTTTTTAAAAGAAAAATAATGTGAATGTTTAAAAGCAAATGAAAATATTGTGGAATCATTAAGAGCAAAAATATAGGAAAGTAAGAGAGATAAGCGTCACAAAAAATATAAACAAAAACATAAAAAGAGTGTTTCTTTAAGGAATATGAGATTCATGTCAGATACTATGAGACGCTTAGTTTCAGCGAAAAATTGTGTTTATTTTAGACATTAACGTGAGTAAAGTGTGACGATTACAAATCTAACTATTATTTCATTCAAACTTCAAAGTAACCGATGGGGCCAGAAAGTTCTGGAGTGGCGTCCGCGAACCGGTAGACGAGCTGTCGGTAGGCCTCCAACAAGATGGAGTGACGACCTTGTAAACGTCGCGGGAAGGCGGTGGATGCGAATGGCACAAGACCGGTCTGAGTAGCGTGCCTTGGAGGCCTATGTCCAGCAGTGGACGTCTTTCGGCTGAAATGTTGAATCCGATAATATATCACAGTATCATGAACTGTACCACCTACGCTTAAATTAAATTGGCGTAGCTATTCTAAATTTTCACAATACAACCCACGCCGAAATTTTCAGGGATCAGAATTTCAACAAAAACCAACCCATGAGACTTTCATATTAAAAACAGATTTGATTAATAAAAACCGGCCAAGAAGCGAGTTAAACTCGTGTGGAGAGGGTTCAGTCAGACCCTTGATTATTTTCAATGACGTCATTTTCAAACCGTTTCACAAGATAAGCTCTTTCATATGATATATTTCAAATACCATGGACTTCTTAATAATTTTCCTGTTATCTATAGGTCAATAGCTATCCTCCGTATTTTTTCAAATATTTTAGGTCCAGTAGTTTCGGACATAAGGGGGAGGGGAATGGTAATTTTTTGCCTATTTTCTTAAGTAACTCGAAAAGAAATAAAGACCAATAAGAAATAAAATATATATATTTGAGATCCTCATAAGAAGTACTTTCATTTCATATGTCACACGATATAGAAAAACTTCATTAATATTTTTTCAAATTAAGCCCCCAAAAATAGCGTCTATGTATAAAATTCATTTATTTTCGTTACACGTCCGTCTTTGGGTCACAAACTTACATATACGTACCAAATTTCAACTTGATCGGTCCAGTAGTTTCGGAAAAAATCGACTGTGACCGACGGACGGACAGACACACGAGTGATCCTATAAGGGTTCCGTTTTTACCTCTTGAGGTCCGAAACCCTAGAAACACGTTCCTGGAGGGAATTACGAAACTGAATCGTGGGCACCCTAGCGTGGGAGGCGGGCTAAGCCTTATTTGCCGAGTTATTAACACTCCAGCGAAGTTGAAGTGTTTTTTCTACGGTGAGGCTTCGCTAATGTGTACATTACGTTTTTTGGGCTAACTTTGGAGTAATCGAGGTTTTGACAGTGTCGTGATGATGGAATTTTATTATTATTATCATGGAGATCACGAAACAAAAGATATTGGTTATTCTTTTGTTTCGCACGACGCAATTTAAGGCGCGCGAATTAATAAGCAATAATAGTCTGCGTTAAAACGGATTAAGCGCTTCGCCGCGCGCCTTGTAACTTGTGGCGCGCTATACTTTCTCAGACATCGTTTTTGTTAGAGAAACAATAAAAAGAGACGTGAGAAAGGTGACGGCAAGTTAATTTTTAATTGAATTGCTCAAATATTATATTACTAGCTTCTGCCCGCGACTTCGCCCGCGTGGAATTCGGTTATCGTGTTCCCGCGGGAACTATGCGTTTTTACGGGATAAAAAGTAGCCTATGTCCTTTCCCGGGACCCCAACTATCTCCATGCCAAATTTCATCTCATTCGGTCCAGCGGTTGAAGCATGAAGAGGGAACAGACAGACAGACAAACAGACAGACAGACAGAGTTACTTTCACATTTATAATATTAATATGGATATTATATTATATTAAAAAAGTGAAAAAGATTAAACCTATACTGAGCGTATTAGGACTCCGAACTTCAAAAATTACACATATATTATAAAGTATAGTCGTTCGTTGTCAGGTATAGCTGGGTGTAAGGTGTAGGGTGACAGTGAATTTAATACATAGCAAGCTCAGCTAAAAAAGAAGGTCTAGGTCTATTCAACAATGAAAACAAACGAAAATCCAAAATGACCCAAACTTTAAATCCCTACTGAATCAAAAGGGTACGCGTCAAACATGTAATTAAGGCTTACTTAGCGAGTATCATATACCTATATCCGCCTGGGATTCAAACCCGCATCACGGTAAGTATCGTCCCGAGCTAAATCGCAGATCAGTTGCCCGCAATAAGGGACCGGACCGCAAAACTGTAGAAGCTGCTAATAAATATACCGGGATCGTGATTGAAGTTTGATAATGTTCTAAAGCGCTAAGAGGGTTTATTCCGAAAGTTGGCAATGTCGCATATAACTGTCAAATGTTTCGATGTTTTTATTAATATACTGTATATTACTGAAAAACCAGCCAAGAAGCGAGTTAAGCTCACGTGGAGAGGGTTCCGACCCTTGATCATTTTCAATAACGTCATTTTCAAGCCGTTACACAGGATAAGCTCTTTTATATGATAGATTTCAAATACCATGGACTTCTTAATAATTTTCCTTTAATCTATAGGTCAATAACTAGCCTCCGTATTTTTTCCAAAATTTTTGGTCCAGTAGTTTCGTATATAAGGGGGGGCGGGGGTAATTTTTCGCCTATTTTCTTAAATAACTCGAAAAGATTAGACCAAAAAAGAAATAAAAAAAATATATTTGAGATCCTCATAAGAAGTACTTTCATTTGATATGTCACACGATATAGTTTGAAAAACATCATTAATATTTTTTCAAATTGAGCCACCAAAAATAGGGTCTATGTTTAAAATTCATTTATTTTCGTTACACGTCCGTCTTTGGGTCACAAACTTACATATACGTACCAAATTTCAACTGTGACAGACGGACGGACAGACACACGAGTGATCCTATAAGGGTTCCGTTTTTATCTCTTGAGGTTCGGAACCCTAAAAAGGATCTCCACTCCACTCATCTCATTTCCAACAGACAATCATAACCAGAGACAATTCTTCAATGTATTAATTTAATTAATTCACGTACGTATTTCCACTCACTATTTCCAAGTCCACCGCAAACGCCGTGGTTCACCGCCGATTCGCCGCTCATGGAATTATGTCTAATGGATGCAGCGATGTGACATCTGCTGCGCGGGCTACGTCTGTGCTAATGTTAGTTTAGGGGTTATAGAGGTTAAGCGGGGTATACCTACAGCTTTGTACGGTTAGCAGTAAAAGCATATTTACAATCGAAGTGACCGTTCATATTTATTTGTATGAATTTGGCGTGGGTTAAGAGAATAACCCGAGTTTAGCGGTTTGGTACAAGTGGGGCTAAGTCACTTTTATTGACCACCTGCTTCCGCTGCAGATTGTACATTCAAAGCCAAAGATATATCTCCAATCAAAACGAATATGTATACAGCGACTAATGATGTACCTATACATATTTTGATGTTTTGGCAGAGTAGGAACATAAAAAGTAGATACGATTTATTTAAGAAGATATTGGTATTAAGACTCATTTCAGTACTACACTCATTATTTTTTACAGTCTGGTTTTTGAAACGAGAGAACTCGTTCATTACGAGTTTAACAGGTCTCAATTTAAGTACCTAACTCCAAGACCTAAATCTATTGTAATCTATGTATTAACTGTGAAAATTTATCTTTTTATCTATGATAATATCATGTCAACCTTTAATAATTTTTTCTGCAGAGCTAACTTGAACTCTGTGGCATGCCATTTTCTCGTTATTTTCTATATTTTGCCAATAAAAAAAAACCAAACCCAATTACAACTGCCTATTATCAATATAAACGGACACCCACAGCAACAGAAACCTACTAAATACTTAAATTAAAACTGGACTTTTCGACTCTTTCCCTAATAAACGTCGTAATAAATGATACAAAAATAAAACTCCAGCTTTCGGCACGTGGCTTTCCGAAGCCGGAGAGGCTTTCAGACTTGCGAAAATAAAGTCGAAAAGGGTCGAGGGTCACCCAATTAAAAGCCTTCACAAGTTTTATAATGGCAGAAATAAAACCACTTAAGAAATGTTCCGCTGCGGGTAACGATTTAATGGAATTAACCGTTTGACCTCCACGCCGTGTATTGGAATTGAAATTACATATTTTAATTTATTTGGCTGTTATCTATTTGTATGTAAGTTTATGTATAAATGTATTTAAGTATGTTTATTACATTTTGTGTTTGTTTCTTCTACACATAGGCTATTTTTATATCGGAAAATGACATAGGTACCTTAGTTCCCACGGGAACGCGACAACCGAATTCCACGCAGGCTAAGTCGCGGGCAGAAGCTATGTTTAATTATATTGCTGGAAAAGAAAGCCTTTAACTTTACTTACTCTAAATCAATACGAAAACAGTGGAAAATTGTATGTAATTGAAACTTTCTGTTCTGGTGTCCTTCCTCAACTTTCAATGCCTGCTATGTCAAGCTGGCCTATTATTTATCTTTACCGAAAGCCCCCGGTTGCATCGGTAACATCCACATCCCATTCTAACCATAGCATAGCAACATACGACTCGCTCTGGCCCGGATTCCGGATCAATCGGCCCTAGTAACGAATACCCGGCCGAGAACCGGACCGGAGGAAACGAGCCGGCGTATCGACAATACGCGCTCGTTATGATGAATTGCACGGCGAAAGATGCCGTTTCGCTCCACCGACCGGCGAATGTTCGCTGGCGGTGTGCTTGCACGTTTTATTTTCATTGTATGCGAACGAACGAGCAATATTTGTGCTCACGCTTTCGAAAACGGCTCTATTCCGATGAAATTTAGAACATCTATGTCGCCGACTCTGCAACACGGGTTTGTATTCATGATCTTTAGCTTTTCTTCGATAACAAATATATTTCACTGAAATGTTTAATGCAATAGGATCACTGACAAAGGCATAGAATAATAGATTTATAATGAAATAGTTTATAAATGGAAGAGGTCAAGTAAAGAGTCCGTAACAAACTACCTAGCTAGTAGGCCTTAAATCATTTTAGCTATTTTCGCACTCCTTTTCGAATCGGTAAAAATACGGTCCGGAGTAGGTAGTCGTAGAACTATTTTTATGGCAGTTTATAGACTAGAAAATCCTAGTTCCGACATCCACGATCCTATCTATAATGTGGAAAACATTACTGATTAGGTACTAATATCATTATCAAATCACTAAGACAATGAAGCGAAAATCAACAATCCAATTCTGAATTCAGATTCGCAATCCCAAAACGACTACTACTTTCCAAGAACAAAAATTTGAAAGCAGGATCATTAATTAATCATTTGACGCGCATCTTGCGTCGAAACATAAGTTGGGAACAGTCCTCGATTTCCAAGTTGGGGGTTCGTAAAGCTCCGACTTTGGGCGAGGGCCAAGATGCCGCGATAAACAGAGCCATCAATTGGGAAGTGGTTGGGACTTGATTAAAAATGAAAATAAAGGAGTTAAGTGAGTAAGCGAGACTCCGCTCTGCGGAAACAAAATGAGACGAGCCACTAATTTATAAATGAGTTTTGAGTAATTAACTTTTTGGCAGGTTTGACTTTGAGAGCGCATTTGCTTCTTTCGAAGCGAATTTCTTGAGCACAATCACGAGTTAAAAAACTCATCTTGAGTTTCGTTACAATTATCCTTCACCGATAAATGATAAAAGTAAAATATACATTCCGTATACGGAGTCAAGCAAACTCCTACAATTCAAGGCGTTCTTATTTTTTATTTAGTCTATTATCTGGAAAACGATCCTTGGATCACTTGACCTTAAATCTCACATTGGTGCAGTCATGCACTTGGCTATTTAGCGCTGCAGGATTATCAACCCCTTATGGGATGTCCTGTATACATCCTGAACTAGGCGGTAGCTAAAATCGAAACGTATACCGCGGTGTCCTTCCTCAATATTTTCGAGAAAATTCCACGTTCGCTTTAGCGTTGAATGAAAACATCGCTCGCTGGACAGAACAAGGTGAGAAAGATATTTCAAACCGTTTTCCTCCGACGCGATCGAATGAGGAGACGTTCAGTTTGCAACTACACGAAGGTTTATGCGAAATAAACGAAATATTGTTTGCTATTTCATTGTACACAAGTCTGATATTTTGTGCTTCTTTTACTTTAAATATAAACATCGTAAATTAGGTCCTTACGACATCGTTGCGGTATCCATTCATCTCTCGAAACTTACCTGGAACAAGCAAAGATAGAACTAGTTAAAAGTCGCAGGAAGAAGTTTTCGCAAAAGTTGTTAAAGAAAATAAAAAGCATGGTTATTTTGTGAATAATAATAATTACTGTAAATATATTATACACCGTGTTTATGTTCAATATGCGTTAATTTCAGCATAGTGCTCGGGGCAATAACAGAAACAATACCGTGAACCAATTTTAGTAGATATCGAAAAAAAAAATTAGACAAAAGTTAAGTCAACTGGGGGCGAATTCTCGGACTGTTCGAAATGTTTTCGTAAATGACCATTTGCAGCTAATGAAATTTCTAGAACTTTTAGGGCATCAGCTGACGACTTTTTCACACTGATAGACCAGCTGACGTCTTGGTTTCCATCACAGCTACCCTTGAACTATCATCTGGTGAAATTTCAGCCGGGAGGAAATAACAAAAAAAAAAACATGTTCCGGGGGCAATAGCGCCTAAACCCACCTACGGCTTGCCAGCTGACGTTCACTAGGCTATATGTTGCGACTATCTTAACCATTCTACAAAGTACTGTCCGGGAGGTGATGATACCCTTTTTTAGAAGAAGAAGAAGAAAGACATTTATTCGCTGCACAGAAGACACAGTTTTTGCGCCTGGCTCGCGGTCTATATGCTTTGTTTTACAGAAAAGAAAACTCTCGCGTTTTAAAATTGTACTTACTCACATTTTCTTTTGGCTCAACTTTATATTGCCCTTAAAATCGTGATCTTAAAGTATAAAACCAGTTTAAAAGTGTATTTTTTCTTTTAAATTCGCTCATAAGTTAGGCGGCACGCGCTCGCTCGATTCACCCTATTGTCTCGTTGGAAAGTTAACGGTCTTCACGTCTCTGCAGTTAACACGATAGTTGGAACTTTTTTACGTCAAGCTGTTAGAGCGGATTACTCGATTCCATTTAAGAGGATTTTTTATTCTTTACTGGTTGGTCCGGTGAACTTCGTATCGCCCGTAGGCGATTCTTTTTTAGCTGTTCCTTTTGACTTTACCCGATTTTTTTTCTTTCTAGATCTTCCCAGAATCACGGGGAATGAAACGAAAAGAAAAACAGCCAAATCGGTCCAGCAGTTCTCGAGCGTTAGCCAGACTAACACACGGCGATTCATTTTTCAACCGACGAAAAAAAAAGGAGGAGGTTCTCAATTCGACGCGTATATATATATATATATATATTTATGTATGACCACGCATATATCCGTCAATTGTGAACCGATTTCGATGATTCTTTTTTTAATTGAAAGGTGTACCTCCAACTTGAACCCTTTTATTAATTTGGTTTAGTTCTGATGATGGGATCCATGACAAAACGAGGGAACTCCTCGAAATTTGTTAGCATGTGTATGATTTTGGCATCAATTTCAAAGACTACAGTGAGACTTACGACCCATCGTATACATGTTTGGAAACTACACCCGAAAAAAATTTTTAAATAAAAAAATAGAACCTACTTCGGCATAGTACTTGGGGCAATAACAGGTTCGGTTTTTTACTTCATATACGCGTAAATAACATGTAAAATCATTTTTTTCTCGTTCATGTGAGAATTTCGGAAAATCGGGATTGAAAATCGGGAACCTACACGTCGAAAATTCCCCAGTAGTTATGACTCTGCGTTGACATCAGTCATTCAGTAATGGAAGAGGTTTAATCATTGATGATGGTCGAACTTATTGATAGACCTCCGCCAAACTTAGTGATGAACACACTAAGTTTGGCGGAGGTCTACCTACCTACGTAAGTATTTTTAATAGTATTTTTGGCATATGATAAGATCCCACTTTCTCGAAAAATAACTAGAAATGAAAGCCAGAATAGCCTATTCATTCAATTACCTACACGACTCAGGCGTTCTCTCATCACGAGAATGTTTGTGCTGGAGTCCCTACACCAGTGCAGATCGGGAAGTTCACACACAAATAATTGAGTTACTTCACATATGCGTGTAGCGCCTAGCCATTGACATAGAGAAAGTGGCATTACACCGTGTCGATTCTATTAAGTAACTTACTTTAAGGCGTAAGTAATTTAATTATAAATATTGTAAATCAGATTATAGTTAACATGAGTATAAATCCAAAGCGTAATACTAGACGGCCACAATGCTTCCTAAGGGCGCACAGCAGATTTATGTTTCCTAGACAGACAGACAGCTTTATGCATGTATGTGGTGATTTAGTCCGTCCGGGACGCCGCCGGTGTTTATGCTAATGGATGGTTTAGACATAGATGATTAACTTAATTAACTAGTGTAAATATTAAAGGTTGCTAGTTGTAGGGCCTGCTGCTTAGGTCCGTCCGGGGTGTTATCATCGTCTTTCCCCGCTAACCTGCCGCCAAATAGCAGTGCTCGCACTGTTGTATTCTGGTAGGAAGTTAAGGCAGCCGGTGAAATTTCTTGCATTCCATCTTTTCAGGCAAAGCATTCGAGGTCTTATGGTTTCTTAATGGAAGGTCATAGGATTTCGGTGTCCATGGACCACAGTGACCACTTACGATCAGGTGGGCTATACGCTCGTTTGCCTATACCATTGTCATAAAAAAAAATTGAAGAGATAAAAGCTTGATATGAAACTGACGTAAGGCCGTTTCTAAAGTAAATTAAGTTAAGTTAACCAACACAGCGAACCTGCTGTGATGGTTAACTTAACATATTTCACTTACTCATTCATATCACAACACAAAACTAAACATAAATTTCAATTAGAAAACCCTGATACGACCTGAGGTCATCATCATCATCATCACCATTTCAGCCGAAAGACGTCCACTGCTGGACATAGCCCTCCCCCAAGGCTCGCCACTCAGACCGGTCCTGTGCTACTTGCTTCCACCGGTTTCCCGCGACCTTCACGAGGTCGTCGCTCCATCTTGTTGGAGGCCCACCGACAGCTCGTCTCCCGGCCTCCGACCTGAGGTATTGTAAATAAAAAAATATCTTGGGACATTTCACACATAGCCCCAAACTAAGCAATGCTTGTATTATGGGTGCTAGACAACGACATAAATACTTATATAGAGAAATACATATATAAATACTAAACATACATGACTCGAGTACAAACATTCGTGCTCATCACACAAAGTTTGCGTCGAGCGGGACTCGAACCCGCGACCATCGGAACAGAAGGCAGGGACACTACCAACTGGACCAATCCGGTCGTCTTGTAACACATCTTCACTCCAAGATCTATCTATAGACGAAAGGTAAAAACCAATTGAATGTCCCTGAAAAACTCATGAAACAGAAGCAGGGCTTCGAACCTGTCTCTTGAAGCCCCCGTACACGAAGATCAAAGTCCGACCACGGCCTGAGAACTTTCGAGAGGCTACGAGGAGGCTGGACAGGTTTGAGGTGAGCTTTAAGTGGGACAAGTACACTGAACAGCAATAAAAACGGGACACTTCGTATGGAAAATCCTATACAACGCGACCCGCTTTCATTGCTGTTGAGTGTATTTACGAACGTCAATGATATACTGGGCGGATTTAAACCATTTGATGATAATTTACCCACAGTACCGGCTATCGATTCTAAGCACGTTTTTACGCTTCTGTTTTTTCTGAATGGCCAACAACAAGAAATTTATAAAATATTTCATTGGTCCACAGTAATTTTATTTTTGTAATCTTGTCTTATGTAATCAGTAATAGGTCGCTAGTAAGAGTAGAGATGGAAACAAGCTACAATAAAATAAACAAAAATGTTAAAATGCTTTTATTAAAGTACTCTAATGGACACCACCTGCCTACTTTTACGTTTTTTTCACACATTCCACTACCCAAAGGTTGCCTGGAAGAGATCGCTCTTTAGCGATAAGACCGCCTGTTGTCACCCTTCTTCTTTGTTTATTGTATTTACTTGTGTAATTGTTTTTTGGTGTTCAATAAAGTGTATTTGTATTGTATTGTACTCGTTAAGACGGATCAAACGAGTCCAGACTCGATGGGTTTGTGTCGTTTAACTTTACCGAGTTCCTATGGCCACCTTCCAGTTCCATCATCAGATCAGCTCCCATGTCATAATAACTTTGCATCGTCATCCGATTTACAAAATCATGCAAAATTTCAACTCAATAGATAACCGGGAAGTGGATCAAATTTAACTTGCAAGATTTGATTACAGAATGAATGAATGAATGATATTGGCCAAGTAACACTGATACGTTACATTCTAGCAGGTCAGACAGACACACATCGGGACAGGTGAAGTTAAATAAAAGCTTGTAATAAAGTGAGAGACTGGCTCATTACCATCTCCACAGGCCATCATTAATAACATATTTCAAGCACAAGAGTCAACACAAAGGACATTATTATTCCTCGATAAGCAAGCGTAATAAAAGGCCCTCTAATTGTCCGTGAGACGAGCCTCTTTATCCAACGAGAAATTAACATCAAACAATAATTTCTACGTCACATAATTATAATGATTTTGGGGGAGAGCAACGAAAGGAAAATGAGGTGGGGGATTAGTAACTGGGTCATGAGAAAGAATTATAGAAATGGCAGTACTTGAATTGACGTTTTAAACATAGTAAATTTAAATTGGTAACTGGGAAGGAATTTTTAGACCACAATCACATATCATCATTATCGTTTCAGTCAAAAAACGTTCACTGGAAATCAGTTAGCTCACTTTGAGTACCTATAAGATTTGCCAGGCAGAGGGAAATTGTAATTTACATTTGCAAGTTTATTCCAGTAGATAGAGCATCATTCGGAGTTACATATGAATATGACCTGTTTCATTAAAATCGGACATCGGAAAGAAAAGTTATCGTCAATTTTATATTCCACGCAGACGAAGACGAAGTCGCGGGGCACCACTAGTGAAACATTAGTCGTTGAAACGATGAGATCATGGAGAATTAAATTGTACACGCATGCCAGTCAATATTAATTGGATACTTGACAAGATCAATAAAAATTACGAAGATTAATGAAAAAAGGTCGGTAAACTGACCAGGGACTTTGTGAAAGAAAAGCAATTTTTAATTATCAATTTAACGTTCACAAGACTTGGTAATGTAATCGAAAAGTACAAATTTATGCAAAGGAGTAATTAATCCTTTCAACAGAAGTTTCCTACAGCGTATGCTCCAACAAACAAAAGCAATAATTTAGAAACCAGTAACAGTTATCTCGCTACAGCAGGATCTTCGTTGTACGTGTAGTTGCATACAGATTGTTTTAATGTGTTCCTCAATAAAAAAATATAATTAAACACATCAAGCTTAAATAAAAAAATATGTGAGATAGATAAATTTCCAAGAATTTGCAAATTAGAAGATGAGTTTTTGAGGTTTGACGCCTTCATTAGCTGATGATGTAATTTTGCAAACACATGATCAGGTTTACAGAAAAGTACCCAAGAACAAAGGATAGAAAAAGAATCGGTACCATTTGTGCAAACTACTGTCCAAAACAACTTTGTAAAAACAACCTGAACATTCCAAATACGTACAAAAGAATGAAAATTTTACAGGTCACCGGGTTGGAACAACGATGAATAAAATATATGAACGCTCGGGTGGGAAGCGTAATTAAAATTTGTGGCAACCACTAAGCCGATCCCACTTCATAACTCATTAAGCTTTACTCTGGGATACATTAAGTAGAATATTCTGGCCGCAATCGCTCCAGCAATTCTTCATTTAGAATTCCCTTTAAGTTCCTCGCGACGGTAAAAAGGAGCCCCCACCTACTCCGCACAAAACGCCTCCCCCCACTTCCTTGCATTAAAACTCTTCACAATGGCATCATTCTCATGCAAATGACCAAAAGTTGCTTTTAAAATTTCTTGCTTCGAAGCGTTCTCGCGTGAGCGATGAGGCTGTAAGAGACGGGACGTGACGTGTCGTTACATTAATTATTGACGGGAGTTACTATTAGTAAAAAAAATACAAAATCAATCCACTTCGTTTTTTTATTATTAGAACTTACGATAACATGACATCACATAGAAAAACAATATAAATAAGCCGCTATCGAAGACGGTTTGCAAAGTCATCTACTAAACAAACTTTATCAGGCGCTGACCTCATTAAGTCTAAACAAGTTTCAATACACCGAAGCCGCACCGTCCACTACTAGATTAGCAGAGTTCAGGTGCGGGAACATGTCGCTGGCTGCTAACAGTATCATCCTTGCTATCTCCTCAGGTTGAATGATTTTCTTACTCGGCACGCATTCCGCAAGAAGATTCCACGTAGAATCCACATCCACGTTTAAATTTGCAAGGTGACTAGCCCTAGTATAACCGGGCTGCACGGAATTCATCTTTACACCTTCGGGGCCTAATTCCACTGCGCTGGAAGCAGTGAATCGCGACATAGCATCAACAATCATAGCGCAGGGCACGAATCCGAGCTGCGGTCTTATGGGAGCTCCGATGACATTGACTACGTTCCCTTTCGTTTTCACCAAGTGCGGTAAACACAGCTGAGTAAGCTGAATAGGGACTCGAACGTTCACTAGGAACAGATCGTCGAAGTTACGCATGCTGGTGTCAAACAGCGAGGTAACTGCCATGTTTCCAGCACAATTCACTAAGATATCTATTCTTCCGTACTTTTCCACTGTCCGCTTCACGATTTCTTCGCAACTATTTGGTGTTCTCAAGTCGTAGAGGAGGGTAAGCGGTTTGGATCCTCGCGCCGCTTCGCAGGAGTTGGCTATCCTGTTCAATCTTTCTTCATTCCTTCCGACAATGCTCAGGGACGCGTTGTGGGCAGCAAAAAGGCACGCGGCCGCCGCACCGATGCCTGAACTAGCACCGGTCACAATAGCCACTCTCCCGGAGAAATCCATCTAATACTTACTATGTTATTATAAATATTCCATGTACGACCGTCGAAGATTACGCGCGAGCGCCGACTGCCGTATCAGTTTAATATTTATAGATATCAATACATTTTATCGTTAGCAGTTCTGGTTTCGTGACTGCTTGATAGTTCTTGTAAAATTAATCATTGCATTCGTATTTTTTGTCGATGACATACCACATTTACCAGTATGTCCCACTGCTTGGGCACAGGCCTCCTCAGTTTACGAGAGTGTATGAGCCGTAGCCGTAGTCGCCATGCGAGTCCAGAGCGGATTGGGGACTTCACAGACATTCTTGAATTACTTCGCAAATGCATACAAGTTTCCTCACTATGTTATCCTTCGCTTCTCTTGACTGAAATTGTCAGTGGGAAATTCAAATTGAATTTCGCTCATGAGTAAACTCAGAGGCGCGAGCCCGATTTGAAACCCCGGCCCTCTGCATGAGAGACAGTAGTACAATCACTGGGCGATGACTTTACAATTTAAAATAAGTAATACCATTAAATATTTAATGAAAATATACATCCACTATTGGACGTAGGCCTCAATACAATTTTAGATAATCATTTTAGGCCACTCTCAGGGCCTAGCAACGCGATGCGCGAGGCGTTGAGCGGTGCGTCAAGCGACCAAATTAAACATGTTAGCATTTATCGATAAGGAACCAAATAGCATTTTATTGTACCAAATGGCATTTATCGATAAGGATACTTAGATAGTGTTTAAGGAGTAGCGTTGTCTCGCACTTATTCCTTAAATATTATTTTACGTCACTTGACGCCCCGCCCAACGCATCGCTGGTGCCTGAGCGAAGCCTAACGGCTTGGCCACGACGTCGCGCGACAGCGGCAGCGGCGGGCATTTTATTTATTTTTCATCACACTTGCTCGAAAACGGTGTCATTACAGGCAGGCAAAGCGGTCTCTTAGGCCCAGATTATGACCAGGGGCTTTCGAGATTTCTTATGAGCCCACGGGCTTAATGTAATTAAAAACTAAAACTACTTAAATGGCGACACCATTGTGAGTGGCCAGCACGAATTGAATATTTAAAAATAAACAAAAAGGTTTGTTCGCAATGCCGATTAACCTTTCCAAGATTAAATTTTCCAAGCGCAAGTGTGATGAAAAACATTGTGTGTATCACGGGGCGGTATATGAATTGCAGTCTCGAGCCCTTTTAACGCTCGCCGCTGTCACGCGAAGTGGTGGCCGCGCCATTACACATAACATAAATCAAATACATTTATTGATTTACTTTTCATAACATTAACTGTGTTTACTTAAATGACGCAAAGAAGTTGCGAAACGGAGCCAAATAAAGGTATTTCGTTACTATTTACAACAAAATACTGTTATATTCAGACACGGGTCACACGGGGATCGTAAGATTGCAGTTACATTTTGATGAAAACCCTGAATTCCAGAACAAAATAGATCTTACAGGCATGATATACAGCATACACTTGAAGAGCATATCGTATGCTATTGCGATGATAGTAAACAATGGACGTTCATTTTTCATCAACACATTCACACTCTTTTGTCCATTTTCATTTGGTTCTTTTGAATTTAAAATTTCTATGAAAACAGTTGCGTAGCGATTTGTATTAAAAATGTAGGTATTTATTATTCAAGCGGGACACAAAATGAGGAAAACATACGTTCATAACTCAAATCGTTTATTTTAAAGTTAATTCTTAAACTAAAATTCCAACTCTACTCAAATGAATAATATAGACAATATGAGAAACTGGATGATTTCAAAAAAATACACTAGCTTACGAGATCTATTTACGCTTACAGAGGTTAGTGAACATCTTCAACTTAGTAAGACGCCTCTTTGAAGGCTACTGAAGCAGCGAAATCCACTATTAGATTAGCAGCGTTTAGATTAGGCAACATACCACTGGCTACAAAATAAACACTATAGTCCTTGCTATTTCCTCGGGTCCTATGGCAGTCTTGTTGGATAAAATATTATACCTTCAGCAGCCATTTCTACGGCGCTTGATTGAGTGAAGGTCTAGATGGCGTCGGCAAACATAGAATGCGCTACCAGACCTGGACGGACCTTCAATGGTGCTTTGAATACGTTGACAACGTGGCCTTATGCAGCCAGGTGAGGTAGGCATTTCTGCGTGAACTCATAAGGCGCTCGAACGTTTATAGCGATGAGTTCGTCGAAATTGTAGATGTAGCTCCTTCGGATCCCGCGCAGTTTATGAGCACGTCGATCCTACTGAACGTTTCAACAGTCTTCTTGCTATTTCTGCGCAGCTGTCTTTTTCTGTAAGATCCAGAAGGAGGCAGAGTGGAGCTTTGCATTTGAATGCTTGATTTATTTTCGCGACTGACAGAACTCTACCTTCGTTCCTTCCTATGATTGTTAGGGAGGCTCCATGCGCGGCGAAGAGCTTAGCAGTTGCTGCCCCGATCCCAGGACTGGCGCCAGTCACAACCATGACTTTGCTGTCGAAATCCATTTCCCATTTGATATATTCAAACGCTCGCTAGCGACTGCCTGATACCCCGCGATAATTTACCACATTTAAAGATAAGGAATCTGATAGCTGTCTAACACTTTGGTAAACAATCAAATTATCCTACATGTCTGTTAATCGAATGTTAGAAGCTATTTAAACTGAAACTTCAACATCTAAAAATCTATAATTACATAAAACAATAAAAATATCATCCAAAAACTTCTGCTCTCATAAAACTTCCTCAAAACATTTTACGCAACCGAACTGCCGCCGTCGACCACTAAACTAGCAGCATTCAAATTAGGGAAACAATCACTAGCTGCTAACAAAATCATTCTAGCAATTTCATCCGGTTCTATTATAGTTCTGTTGGGCGTCAGTGAGGCCAAAACTTCGTAAGTGTCATCTACGTCTTCATCGTCAACGTTAATGTTTTTCAAGAACCTTGTTCTCGTATGGCCAGGTCGGACGGCGTTCATTTTGACGCCCTCTGGAGCGAGTTCAACCGCGCTCGACTTGGTGAATCTTTCCATTGCGTCTGCGATCATTCCGAGTGCTAAGAACCCCGGTCTGGCCCTCATGTGAGAGCCATATACGTTCACTATGTGACCTCTCGTCTTCACGAGGTGAGGTAAGCACTTTTGGGTCAGTTCGTAAGGGACTCGCAGATTGATCGCGAATAATTCGTCGAAACCATCCATGTTTGCGTCAAAGAGCGATGTTATTCCTAATTTCCCGGCACAGTTCACTAGTACGTCGATCCTTCCGAACGTTTCCACTGTTTTTTTCGCTATTATTTCACAGCTGTGCGGGGCGGTTAAGTCCAGGAGTATCCACAGCGGTTTCTTTCCTTGTGCCTTCTCGCAGGCCGCCGCAGTTTCTAAAAGTCTCTTCTCGTCTCGTCCGATCAAAGACAGTGTTGCTCCGTGATCCGCGAACATTTTTGCCGTGACAGCTCCAATGCCGGAGCTCGCTCCCGTCATAATAACGACTTTTCCGGTGAAATCCATCTGTTCAATAATAATGACAGTTTTATCTCGCGACAACACGTCAACCACCGGCCGAGCAGCAGTCGACACTGATATAAGCATTTGTTTACACTTATCATCGCGGTATCTATAATTGAATCGTTATATCATTGTATATCATCGCAAGTCACGTTACTATTTATGCGTCTGTGCTTTAACATCTACTAAAAAACAAATATAAGAGGGTAATGATTATAAGACAGCATATTAAATTAACCATTATAACCTTAACTTTTGAGGAAGTAATGACAAAAAAAACAACCTATAGACATAAAACCGAGGTCATAGAACAATAATGTTTACATTCCACTTGTCTGTACTGTAGGTATGTTTATTGCAGTATCATTAAATTCATTAACCAATGTAAGGCAAAGTTAATTGAATGTGGAATGCAGAATTTGATAAGATACTCATTTAAATGACAGTTAAACGCACTTTATTTAGCGTAACGACCTTAAATGGCCGGTTTTATATTTAGCACCACAAACGAACGACAGCTATTATGTCATCGGCAATAGCCAAATGGTTATACAAATAATTTAAAATTGTGATGCCGAACCGTCTACGATTAAGTTTGAGGAATTCAAATTAGGTAACGTGTCACTTGCAGCGAATACTATCATCTTCGCTATCTCGTTGGGTTCTATGATAGTTTTATTGGGTAGACACCTGGCTATTAGAGCGTATGTATCGTCCATGTTTTCTTCGTCCACGTTAATATTGGCAAGGTAATTTGTTCTCGTGTATCCAGGTCTGACCGCGTTGACTCTCACTCCTTCGGATGCGAGCTCTAACGCGCTTGACTTGGTGAATCTCTCCAAAGCGTCTCTGATCATGGCGGACGGAAGAAACCCGGGCCGTACTCTCATGGGCGCACTGAAAACGTTCACTATATTGCCTTTGCTCTTCACTAGTTGCGGTAAACATTGTTGGGTTAGATTGTACGGGACGCGGAGATTCAAAGCGACCAATTCGTCGAAGATTTCCATGTTGTTGTCAAATAGCGACGTACAGCATAGCTTTCCGGCGCAGTTGATGAGCACGTCGATTTTTCCGTACGTCTCTGTTGTTTTTCTTGCGATTTCTTCACAGCTGTTTGCTGCTGTCAAGTCTAGGAGTAGGCAGAGCGGTTTGTTGCCTTTAGCTTCTTCGCAGGCTTGTGCTGTAGCGAGGAGGCGAGCTTCGTTTCTGCCGATGATTGTCAGTGAGGCGCCGTGCTGGGCGAACAGTTTAGCGGCGGCGGCACCTATACCAGAGCTGGCGCCGGTTACGATCACGACTTTGCCCGTAAAGTCCATGACCGCCACGGCTTACACCTCGCGTGTGACTGTCCGTTTGTATACAACAAAGTCAAGGCTAAATGTTTTCCTCTCCGACCGGTTCGTCATTACACGCGCGATGCTTTAGCGTGTGGCCTTCGGCGGTCACTATTCGAATGTTTGTTTCGGGCCATGTAAATTTAGCAATTTGATTATGTAACTAGGGTCCGCCGGTCCGATTGACGTCAGTGGGCTTCTTGATTGCTTTTTTCTGAGATTACTGGACTTGATGTTTTTTTTTATTAAATTTAATTATTCCATAGGTAGTGAATAAGACAGAATGTCGGTTGGCTTGTTCATGAGGCCGGAACGTCAGTTTACAAGTTATTTATACCAACTACATATATCCCGGAAACGGCTCCAACGATCTAGTGAAATTTGCAATAGGTATAGGGTTTTACGGGGGCGAAAATTCGATCTAACTGGGTCCCATATATGGGAATACAAATTTTTAGCTATAGTCACCCGACCAATGATCGTTCGCTCAGGTACCTACTTATTATAAATAAATACTAGCCGATGCCTGCGAACTTCGTCCCGCGTAGGCTTGGAATTTGCGTACCCGATGATACTATACATATAGACAGTTATAGTTATAGAAATATTGAAAAATTGGTTTGACCCGTAGAAATATCGGGATAAAAAGTATCCTATGTTATTTCTAGGGTCTCAAGCTGTCTCCATTCCAAATTTCATCCAAATCGGTCCACACGTTGCGACGTAAAAGAAGGACAAACAAACACACTTTCACATTTATAATATTAGTATGGATTGGAAGAGTAGAAGAGCGGATTTGAATAAGGTTGAAATAAATAATCCACTATTTAATTGTGTTCGCTATAACACCTACAGCTTGTGTAAATGAAACATGCCGTCTACTCTACCGTCTACTTAGGGTCATTACCATCTACTTATTGCATATCAAACATATCATTCAAATCATGTCGCAATTATGACATCCGGCTAAACATGACACGTCAGCAATAATAGTATCAATGTAGCTAAAAATAGAAATGAACATTCAGCAATTTAAAAAAAACAGTGTCGATCTAAGAGATAATTGCCACGGTTATCGTCTATACGAATGCTGTTAGTTTATGCCAGGTCATCCCGAGGTAAAATTTAGTTTAATTAAACAAATAAATTCTGTCTGAGCAAACACAATGATAGTTGAGTCTAATCTGCTGCTAAGCTGTTTGTTTACCATTGTCAATAAAAAAATGCCAACAGTGGTAGATTACTATTATGTTGAATCATGAACATTTTCTACAATGACAACCGTTTTGAACTTTCCTCACAACAGGCTTTCACTTAATCAGTTCGATTTGTCACAGATAAAGTACAATTAACGCACAAAATTTTCAGAATACCAACTCGAATACGCTTTACATAATTCGCATAAAGTTCTCGAAAATATGACAAGACTAGTTTAGACCGTTTGCCCGCGACTTCGTCCCGCGTAAACTTAGAATTTGCGTACCCGATGATACTATACATAAGTATGGACAGTTATAGTAATAGAAGTATTGAAAAATTGGTTTAACCCGTAGAAAACCCGTTCCTGTACAAATATCGGAAAAAAGTACCTACCCTATGTTATTGCCCGGGTCTCAAACTATCTCCATACCAAATTTCATCCAAAAATCGGTCCACTCATTGCGACGTGCCTTCACCCTTCACTTTGTCCTTCCTTAAGGACTAACAAATAAACAAACAAACACACTTTCACATTTATAATATTAGTATGGATTTCAGAGACGTATTCTTTGAAATTCTTTGATTTCCTAGCAGTAAATACGGATCATATCGTATCTGCTATTCGCAGCGTTGCGAAGAGCAATAAATCAGGATTCGTACGAAACAGAATAGTCCGTTGACAGCTCTCCCACAATTTATTGACAGATTTATTCACGATTATATTTTATGAAATTATGAAGGGGAGAGGGGGAGATGCCGTCGTATTGTTTGGCATTCGATTGTTTGAAGAAAATGTTGTTATGATCCAACGCCCCTTGACGTCCAATTTGACAACAGAAAGTGAACAGTCTATTTTCAACAAATGTTTAAGGAAAACGTTCACAAATAATCAATGGGTGCGGTTTATAAATTTGTGCTGATACATAAGTTAACGTACCGATAAGATAACGTGAAAAGATTAATCGCGTTTAGCCTATGTGTGTGTGTGTGTGTGGGTAGACACCCAATACAAAAGAGCTCGAATGCATTAAAAAAAAGGTTTTCAAACGGTGAAGCCATAAGGGAATTATGTATAGACGGACAAGGAAACACAATACACATTAAACTTACACGACAATAAAATATAGAACAAATTGAATCAACGTAAAATAAATGCACAGAAAAACAAAAACATTCCGAACAATTAAAGCATAAAATAAATAAGTCTGATAAGAGATAATGAGACCTTGAGAAGAGATAAATTGAACCCGAACATATAATCGAGTGGGCATAGATAAAACCTGACGTTGATAAGCGACAAACAAACACAAGCGGGCAGTGTCTTTGCCGACGTACAAGTGAACGTACGTCGAAAAGCATCCAACATAAAATAAGATCCGACAATCAATAAAATAACGATGAAGTGAACTAATAAAACCAGTTGATACGACATAGATCTTGAAAATAAAAGTAGAACAACAGTTGAAGTCAAAGCAATGGAGGACCACGATTTCTCAAACAAAGTTGTCATCATAACAGGCGCTAGTTCGGGTATCGGCGCTGAAAGTGCTAAACTGTTTGCATCGTATGGTGCTTTCCTGTGTCTTGTCGGTCGTGATGAAGGGAAGCTTATGACCGTTGCGCACGAATGTGAAACCAAGACAGGCAAAATGCCTCTGTGTTTATTACTAGACTTGACTCAACCTGGGAGCTGCGAGACAGTAGTGAGTAAAACCGTGGAAGTTTTCAACAGAATCGACGTTTTGGTGAACTGCGCTGGACAGTTGAAGCTGTCTTCGATGTTTGACGAATGTATGGATACTTTTGACGAACTGATGACACTACACTTACGTGTGCCATATCACTTGACGCAGCTAGCTTTGCGACATCTGGTGAAGACTAAAGGTAATATTGTCAATGTGGGTTTGTCGCTGGTGAAGCGTTATCGCCCTGGATTTCTGCCTTGCGTGGTGTCGAAGCTAGCTTTGGAGACGTTCACTGAATACGCTGGTCCGGAGCTGGCTGCGGAAGGAGTGAGAATAAACGCGATTAACCCGGGTGTGACAAGGACGGGGGTATTGAAGAACATGAACATTGATGAGGAAATGGTGCCGACGGTGTTTAAGTACCTAGCCGACCAGCTTCCAAACGGGGCGATCATAGACCCGAAGGAGGTGGCCATTCTGATATGTCTGACGGCGAGCGACGCGTTCCCCAGTTTGAACGGTTCCATTTTGGCGATAGATGGCGGAGCGAGCATGATATAAATAGGGACTTAATGAGGGTTTCCATTCAACCGGATTTGTCCTGACGTGTCAAGACTTTAGGGCTTTTGTCAGGATTGCAACCGGACTTGGCAAGCGTCCGTCATTTTAATACATATCTGCAATTCTGCACTTTTAAAATGTGATTTTTATGATTTGACAGTTCGTTTATTCAGACGCGTATCTCAATTATGATGAATATCAGGACGTTTTGCTTGGTGTCAGGATTATTTTTAGCAATTTAAAGTCTGACTAACGAATTTTATGTTTTTACAAAACGAAAAAGACAATTATAATATTGACAACTACACGAAAGTAGTGTTATTTCCCCCACGTACCCTACCAGTACTATAATATTACAAACCATTTAACTCCTTAGTTAACTATGGGACAATTTGTAAAATAATAGATTCCTTTGATAGCAGGTAATTTAAGGTCAAGACAAGTTTTTTACTTGTCTATTTGAGGCCTCTACTTGTATCGTTTCTATTATAGGAGACTATAATATGACGACTGGTGACAGTATTACAGGCAATAGCGTTTTTCGGATAAAACGCCGTATCAAGCCAAGCGTGGCAAACCGGAGAATCTGCCGCGCCATATCAGTGTTACCATTTATTTACATAATAACTCTAGAATAGTCGATAACAAAAGCGAAATCGCACCGAGATTCAAGTTTCAACAATAAGAATTAACAAACTGGTAATAGTTGGTTATGTAACTGCTATATAATAATGGTCCTTAAAACACGAGTGGGGTTTTATGAAACTAGCCCTTAGGCGAGTTTCATAATAATATCGCAAGAGTGTTTTAAGGCCTATTTATGTACAGTTGCATACACAACTTTATCTACAGTCATTTTATAAATCCTCTAAGATGCTTCAAAATCTGTCCACAATGGCGGCAATTCGAATACGCCAGTGTCTCACATTCGATTTTCAAAAAGCATAGACTACATATACACAAAATTCGAATTTGGAACAAACTTTTGTTCTGTCTGACTGAAGAATATAGGCGGGCATTGCTGTTCGAAGATGTTCGAAATTTGAACGCCATTACAACACCGAATTCGATTTTGTAAAATGATTTCTTCTGTATGAGTTGTATGACCACATACAGGAAATTGGCTTTGACAGAACTCGCTGTCATAACGGATGTCATTACTACCGATTTTTGAACGCATCATAGAGGATTTATGATATGATCTGTTTTACGATTAAATCTGTTTACACGTCAAATGTGAATTTGGCCGATCGCTTCTTAGACTCGTTATTTGAGATAAATGCCGAAACAAACACTAAGGCAAGCTTTTTTGGAAACATTCAATTTGCATTAATGTTAATTTTAGAGAGCCCTTAAGAATTGTAACTTTTCTCAAAAAATTCAAGTCGTTGAATGAAAAAAATAAAGAGATATTGTTTTGAAGATACGGTGGGAGCTAGATTAGAACATGTCCTGTAAAAGGCATTTTTTTTTTTTCAGAAACAAATCGCCCTTTTATACGATGCCCAGCCCAGGCGCTAAACACACACATACATTCCCTGATTTACGATCTCTTCTGCGATGGAGTGTAGGTACCTTCATTAAGGGAATTAGTATGTACATTTTGAGGGTACAATCAGCGTTCATTAATATGAAAACGCATAAATAACATGTTGAAATCCGTACGCGTTGTAAAGTTGTTGGACCTTAATGAAATAAGTAAAGTTGATTAAAATATGTACATTATGCACCCAAAGTTCTAATTAGAAGGACACTATAATAGGTCATGCCACTTACCCAAATAAAGTAACCTGCATATCATGGAGATTATTTTTTTGATTTTCTTAAAGGTACTATTTCGTTAACTTACCTGTAACAAAGACATGAACACCGTGAGATAGTATAAAATCATCATATAATCGATATAATCATTGTAAAAAAAATAACAATCAATCAATCAATCATCATTTATTTGCTTTACGTATAAAATACATGCAAATACAGTGCTAAATGTCCAACCAATGTGTGTAACCAATCGTGTTCATCATATACATATATAAATGCATCATTAAAATGAAATGCGCAATCACAAAGGCGAAATGTACCAATAAACACGTTTCTAAGAAGCTCTCCTACGAACAAAGGCGATATCGGGAGGGTAACCATGGCAACTGGCAATCGACTTCTTAAGTACTGAAAATCCTTGGTTACGGGTCTTCTATGGGGTTTAAGGACGGACGTACGTAACGTTGTTATTACTAGGACCGGGATTTTTGCTTGCGTCTATTGATTGCCCGTATACGGGCCGGCTCTACACCCTCCTGTCTTTCCAAACTCCACTCTAGGTACATTTCCGTATGTTATGTACTTGGCTCGCAGCACCGGTAGCTCAGATAGAGGCTACGTATTTTGAGGGCAAGATCTGTAGGCTCTAGGTTAGCATGTCACTAAGGCGGTATGCTGAAAAATGTACAGTAGCTTCGTTCGGCATCTGCATGTCTGGGCAACAAAGTGATAGCATTCATCTGCCAGTCATCCCCTCGATCACATAGACGGCCCCCCATCTTCAATATAATCTGACCTTGGGTCCTTGCAGGTCTTGCAGCAGATCTGCCGGCTGGTGTTGTCACAAATGAGAGAGCACCGCTTTTTATCGACTGACGGTAAGTGGTTTTATGTGGCTTGTGAACTTTGTCAACCCTATAACCTAACAAACAAAAGGTAAAATCAACAATGGATATTTTGGGCTGGTAGTCATGGCAATTAAGAATCGACTCATTAGCGAAGATCCTTGGTTACGGGTTCTCTACGAAGCTTCACAAACGCTACACAGGAAACGTGTTGAACAAAGTAATACTTAGCTCAACACGTTTCCTGTGTTATTCGTAGTACTTATTAATTATTCGTAGAAACAATTTATACTTAAAATACACTCAACCGCAATTAAATCGGGTCACTTTGTGTAGGATTTGTTCTGCGGCTTATTTATTCCGCGTGGAAGTTGGTCACACCTTTCCCGCGGGAACTATGCGTTTTTTCCGGGATAAAAAGTAGTATTTCCCGCGATTCGAACTATATATTTTTTTAATGCTGATCTAAAATAAAACCGAAAAATATAGTAAAGAACCGAATTTTACAACATGTCCTAAAAGCGAGGCTGTTTTGCGGCATCCATACTAATATTATAAAATGCGAAATTAACTCTGTATGTATGTTACCACATCACTCTTAAACCGCAATGGATGAAATTTGGCATGGAGATGGTTAAACAAGGCTTCATTTTATCCCTAAAAAAATGTTTCTGCGGGAATTCCCCGCGGGCGGATTCGCGCGCAGAAGCCGGTATTATTATAAGGGGTGTAGCCATCCAGGCGCATGAAAACTTAACAAATATACTTTCAAAACGTCAACGCGATAAAGGCGCTACAGTTACATTCATAGCATTAAACTTCACGTCACTTCAGGTGTCCGCACCATCTCATCACGCGACGAAGATTGACGACCTGGCCACAGCCGACATCATAGCACGACACAACTTAGAAGGCATGCGGCGAAGCACATAAGCCGTCGATACAGAGTCTATTATTGCTTAATCCACGCGCCTTCATAGTACAAAGCGTGTCATCTCAAAACATCATCATATATCCTTTGTATATTGCTAATTCTGCCACTCGTCCGGCTATGATTTGCGACAGTCATTATCCCAATTTTAACTCTGCGGTATGCAAGACGTAATACAGATCATCTACGAGACAGTTGTAATGATGCGATTTGTATGTGTCAGGCCACGTGGTCTGGCGGCGGATATAACTTGAAATTTATGTAACGAGCGTTCAACAGAAGTGGGTCAACAGTCAACGAACAATGGGTTGCATAAACTCCAATGTTGATGGTACATAATAATCCTATATTTTTCCAGGTGACGACAACGTTATTCTATTTTACCGTCTTCCCGGTGAAACATACTCGTGACATCTTCAAAAGATATTTGGAGAACACACCCAGTCTGTGGTTAAGTACCACGGTGACAGTGACAAACTACAAACGACTACCTAAATGACGTCTAGAATCAGATTGAGGCTATCATTGCCTAACAGAAGTGCCTACTAGGACCCTCACTAGGTTTACAAACAGTTGATGGCTTCTTATCCATACTATTCATATACTCGACCGACTCGACCCTTCTACTCCTGCTTCTACTCCTGGTTATCTCAAATCTAAATTTATCTTTGATACTCCTCGTCCCGGTTGTGATCGCGTTCCTCTCGTTCTCTTAAACTCGTCACTCCTTCGCACTCCACTGGTTTTGTTTCTAATTCTTTCACCCTTCAGGAAATCCGCCTCTGGAATTCGCTATCTCTAGATATTAGACAAGCTCAAACCAAGCTCTCTTTCAAGCGAATGCTGCGTAAGCATTTGTTTGAGCAGGTCGCGCAGATTTCGAATCCTTCATATTTTTCTTTGCTTCTTGGAGCTGGTTTATGTATGTTTATCTTTTATATAAGGTGCTAACAAATTAGTCACGCATATTTTTACAGCTGATAGTACTCGGCTCTCGAAGTACATTTAAGTATGAAACATCATTGGTTTTGTTATGTTTTTTTGGAGAAAAATAGGAAACAAATTTGCTACGTTAAAACACCCTGTTTAAGACCTGCCGTTTTCCAACAAAAAAATGGTATACAAAGGTTCCTTAATTATAGTTAAAAGTTAATTGTTTTAATGTAATTTATTATCTCTTAAAATATCCTTGACTAATTTGTTAGCACCTTGTATAATATTTATGTATGTTTGTTTATGTAAATTTATCCTGTTTTGAAATTATTTGTTATCTTCCTAGTATTTCTGTTGTTTATTTCCGATATAACCTACTCAATTTACTTTCTGTTTGGCCTTATGGTTGACTGGTAGAGAATGTCCTTAGGCATTAAGTCCGCCAATTGTATACATTTTGTATGTACAATGAAGTTTAAATAACTCTCCACTTTCATAAGGATTTTAATCGACCTTATTCTACTAGAGCAATCACGTCTACGAGTGACATTATGCGTGAGTCTATTGTCTCCTTTTGTGTTCGCATTTAAAGTGCTGAGCGATGCCAAGCCGCGGGCAGTTGACACTTATAAATAACATTGCTTAGCGAATGTGATTGTTTGTTACAGACGTGTTGGTCTAGCATAATTCACAAGATAAGGAATCTTCTGTAAAACGTTGACTTGACACACTCAACGTTGCAGTTAACTACAATCGCTAGTAAGGTAATATAATCAAGTTTTACTTACGTGGTCCTCCGAACCGGATCCGAATATCCGGCACGAAGGACCATGCCCTACGCAACAATAGAATCACAATACCCGCTTTAAAGCGTAACAAATGCAAACAAAGGCAATATGCAACCTACTCGATGGGGATGATTGGAATGGAAACCCACGGGATATCGATGGAGTGATGCCCAATATTGAAATTATACGAGCTGCGAGTTTTATTTCGATTTATCTCGCGATCCGCTTTCGCTCTGTCGTATACTATTCTGATTGTGAATTTGTTACCAAATTGAAATGCATACGAACAAGATCGATTGCAATTCAGGCATTTTAACATAAATTTTTTAGAGTTCCTCAAGCGCAACGAAATCGAGATCCCCGGCAAAAGAATTCGAGTATGTCTCTTTCAGCCCATTGTCTACGTTTTTGTAAAAAAAAAAAAAAAACAACCCCGCGGCCGTAAATTTATCAAGCTCCAAACCGGCAAGTTTCAACATGTAGTTCAACCACTACAACCAAATCTCGAAACGTCAGTTTAAAAAAATCATATAGGTAACTCCAAGAAAAGTTTTCCCACTTCTGCGAGATCAAAGCTTTTTAGCACGTCACAGCACATTCCATACAACAACCGACACACGGAACTCCAAGTCTCGCTAGAGAGGCGACAACTACCCGCAGTTGGCGAAAAGTTTAAATTTCCGGCCACTCGCGCGCCGATAAGCGGGCGTGGCGGAAATTGAATCAATTTTGTATTAAAACGCGACATCGGTATGGATAGTTTTTAAAGTGAGTCACGCGTTAATGTTCTTTTATTAATAAAAACCGGGCAGGCGGACCACCTGATAGCAATTGATCACCGCCGGGTAAAACATCCTCTATAATGCGTTCAAAAATCGGTAGTAATGACATCCGTTATGACAGCGAGTTCTGTCAAAGCCAATTTCCTATCTGAGGTCATACAGTAAAACTCATTTTACAAAATCGAAATCGATGCTGTAATGACGTTCAAATTTTGAACATCTTCGAACAGCAATGGCCGCCTATATTCTTCAGTCAGACGGAGCGAAAGTTTGTTCCAAATTCAAATGTCGGCTCTATTTAGTGTATGCTTTTTGAAAATCGAATGTGAGACACTGACGTATTCGAATTGCCGCCATTGTGGACCGATTTTTAAGCATCTTAGAATATAACACCAAAGGCGTTAGTAACGCGTTCTAGCTCCCGAAGGGGCGGTTGAAAGTCGGTCTCAAATGGTATCAAACATAACGAGATTGCCTTGCGATATGCTGGGCAGACCGGGAGTGATAGCTTAACTAGGAGGGCACGGGGTCTTACCACCTACTACTACTACTACAGCCTATTTGCGTCCCACTGCTGGGCACAGGCCTCCTCTCATCACGAGTACGAGTACCCTATAGTCCCCACACGGGCCCAGTGCGGATTTGGGACTTCACACACATCCTTGAATTGCTTCGCAATTGCGTGCAGGATTCCTCACGATGTTTTCCTTCACCGAAAAGCTCAGTGGTAAGTCCCGAAATATGCAGGTTAAGACATTGCTACGAACACGCTACTGTACTGACATGGCATAATTAATAAGGATTAACTAAGTAAACTTACCGTGAGTCACGTAGAATGTTTTAAGTAGCTTACGGACAGATTATCTGAAGCGTTTTCTATGTAATGTTAAGTGACAAGACAACACGGTTTCTAACGAGCGATGTTACTAGTGTCCATAGAGCCTCTTACCATAAGGAGAGCCGGAAGTTGTACTGTAAAACGATCGATTATGATAAAAGTATTTTTTTTTTACTATTAGCTGCAAAAATTTCATCATAGATTAAGGGGTGCGCGTTAAAGAATATCTGTATAAAAAAGATGTTATGTTGATATCTTTAGTCGAGCTTTGAACACCTTGTGGCCAGCTCTCGAGTTATAAGCAAAATCTCAAACTCTGTCAATCATGTATAGAAAACACATTACTGATCAATCTATTCACAGAAGTCAGACATATATGAACAGATCAGACATATATGATATATGTACAGTGATATATTTTGTTTCTATAAGCGAAAACCTTTAATTGGCTTTGTGTAATTATAAGTAATGTATACTCTGGTTGTATAGCTGTTGGTTTTCCATGTAATAAATAAAATAAAATAAATAAATAAATATATAAACTTGCTGATGAAGCGTCGAATTTTCTGGTCGTCTTAAACAAGGATTATACCTACAGACAGACAGACATGCCAACTTATGTGACTGTTGACGACAAGGGTTATTTGAAGAGAACAATCGGACGGGACGACTGGGTTGTCTCGAAATAAAACAGCAACAAGGAGTATGTTCCAATAACGGAAGCTGCATGGACTCTCTGTTGTATAGAGTGAGGAATGAACGGATCCGAAGGAGGAGCAAATTGATTTAAAGAGATAATTTGTGTAAATAAGGAAATATACACAAATGCCAAAATCAACAAGCGAAATAGGGCGTCCTGTAGAAAGCGATGACAGACGTAGGGTTACTGGCTGACATTGGCAAAGAATAGCTGAAGATCGAGCTGAGGTAGGAGATAAAAGAAGTGGCAGTGGCAATCGATACAATTTCTGCCATATCCACAACTACTAGGCTTGATTACAAGTAGTCTAGACTTCTCTTTTTTTGAAATAATAATGATGTTGTCAATGAAGTTGAAGAAACATCTCTCAAAGCAATGGAACATGAGAACAAACTCAAACAAGAAAATAAAACCGATATCGATATCAAAACTCTTCAATAAACAGAAAGCAAAGTTGCCAGACGAAATTGCTTTCAAAACACCGGAGCATTAGCTATACGAGACACAGAAATCAAGCATAAGTTGACATTAAATTTGAATAATATTAGAAATTCGAGTACCTACTAAATTCAATCTACCGAAACGACCGTTTACGTTGGCCTTTGATTCTCTGTGCTTTGCAAGGCATCAGAGCTCAAGTTTTATTGGAAAATGCGATCTGGCTGTAGTCCAATGGTGACAGGCTCGTCGCTTGTCGAGCATGTCATTGAATACGGAGACGCGGTGTGTTCGTAATAAAGTTGTAAATCAATCGACGCGTCAAACGGGAAGAGTTATTGGGTTTTGATAGCCGCCTGTATTCGAACGGGACGCGAGGGAAGAAAGTTTGCAACAAGGAATTTGTGAGAGTTTATTAGGAAGGTGTTTTAGCATCGAACATTGTCTTGGTATAGCATGACACAACATAGAAGGCGCGCTGAAGCACTTAAGTCGTTGATGCCGAGTTTATTATTGCTTAATCGACGCGCTTTCTAAGTTGTGTAAACCTGTAATTATAGGTCTTTATTTAATGTAGATTTTTATTGGTATAAGCTGTTTAGAAATTTGAAAATAGCTCTAGAAGTTACTAGTAGTAACAGAGTAGTTGAGCAGCAAAAGGTTGAAGTGGTTTGGAAATGTGATACCTAACTAAGGAAGTGTGAATGATGAAATTCACCAATAGATGAGTATCTGGCATGAATGCGAATGGATATAGGGGTAGATAGACCAGGGAAGGTGTGGATCCATCGTCTGAAAGATCATGCTTACAAAAAACGCTACCATACAGATCAACGTCTCGTTCCTCAGCATAGGGGAGAAAGTAAACAGAAAAATATGTTAATGTTCACAGTGAAAATATCTTTCTTATCGTCCTGTCCGAATAACAATGGCATTCCTTATTTACCGTAGGAAGCAACAGCTGAGGGGGAATAAATATTTAACTTCATTTTATGAGGAGACACGTTTGGGGGATGAAAGCCGTATACCAATGCGTTTGAGAAAGTTTAAAAAGCTTTTATAAATATACTTGTAGTTTATGTACTACAAACATGTTTATTAAAAGGTACTGGGTCCAGTTAAGAATAACTCAACTCATTCATGGAAATGAAAGAAGAAAAGAAAAAGTAAAATACGATTTATTAGAACACATAAAAAACACTTAAAAAAAAATAACATAGAAATACAAAAAAAAACTAGTGGCAATAGGCTCAGGTCTCAGCATTTGCTGTGAGAACGCAGTCTGCACAGCGCTGGTTTTCAGCCTGCACCCTCTCTCTGCTAGTTGTAAAATGAAATATTAAAGTACAGCGAGGAAGTACTTATCTTTACGCTACTCACATTGTTAAAGAAAATAAAAAACAGAAAAAATAAAATGTACATGATAAGAACAGATTGAGAATAAATATACTTGGCAGAAATCGGCAAAGCATAACAGAAGAGCATATAAGTGGGTTGGGCAGGTTGGGCTCAGAATGTCCTGACTACCATGACCACCATAATACCATGAATGAGTGTTTTAATGAAATATATATCCGAAGATTCTCCTAATTACGTAATGGTCCCCACTTTAAATTTATATAGAGGTACTTTAGATACGCTGTCCACCAAATCGTGGCAAATGCCTAATATGGCCACTTTACTTACCCGCTTCATTCGCTTAACTAAGGCTATTGCAAGATCTCGTAATAATCATGAAAAAAAAACTCTTAACACTTTAATTTGTATAGAGTCGGTAGGAATTTCAATCATTATGTGAGAGTATTTAAGGGTAAGAAACTAAGAATATATTTATTTTTATTGCTAGCAATAAAAGTAAACGCATAGTAAAAAGCATCATTCTTATCGACTGCACGGCGAATCGAATCGATTCTATTCTATTTCCGAACGTGCTGCAAATATCTAGGTTGCCACTAACAGAGTTCAGTAACATCTTTCAGTGCAGAACGTGTCCGCTATTCACACGAAATGAACCGACCTGGCGGCCTAGCAGCGGTGAGTGTCAACGCTGCTGGTTTTCTTTAAAATACATGATTTTTAAGCTTTGTAAGCGGACATTAACATGTAATGTCAATTGGCACAAACATTACGAATCCAACATACCACCAGAACAGCATCATCGTCATCATCATCATCATCTCCAGCCTTCCTCAACCATTTTAGTTTGGGCCTCCTTCAACCTCCTCCACTTTATTATATCCTGAGCTGCGTGTATCCAGTGCTTGCCAGCCAACTTCTGGATGTCATCTTTCCATCTCATCTGAGGTATGACCCACGAAACTTTGTATCCCCAAGTGCCACGCGGTTTCCAGGCCCGGTAAATACTTTCAAGAAGCCACGGACATAAAGAACAGAAAGTTGGAATAAAATGGTCCAACGTATATATAAAAAAATACAGAATTTATACAAAGAGTTCAATACGTATGCGTAAGAACCATTATTGGCTAATGTCAGTATTTGACATGACATTGATAAGGTTAATAATTGGATTCATCAAATGCAATAATTACCTGCCATCACTAACCAGCGGTCGAAAGCCCCGTCCGTCTGTCCAACTCGCCGGGAATTATCGGAACATTCGAGTGGTCTGGAAATACGTGTCCACCGCAATTGGATGACGGTTGAACGTGTTGACGTTTAGTGAGGGTTCTGGTTTGCCAATACAAAATATGATTTGCTATTGAATTTATTTGTGACTAGTTGGTCCTGTGAACTCCGTATCGCCCGTAGGCGATTATTTTTTAGCTGTTCCTTTTGACTTTTCACTATGTTTTTTCTTTCTAAAACTTCCCTGAATCACGGGCAATAAAACAAAAAAGAATCAGCCAAATCGGCCCAGCCGTTCTCGATCCTTAGCCAGACTAACACACGGCAATTCATTTTTATATATAAGAAGAAGATAAGAAGATAAGAAGAAGAAGAAGAAGATATACAAGATAAAACGTAAGCAAGTAAAATACACGAAAACGCAATATGAAATGAACTAGTAACGCATGGGCCAACTAGCGGCAACGTAACCTCGGGTTACCCAAGGCTGAGTTTGTTTGGCAATCTCGTTCACCGCAATGGGCTAACAAGAGCTTTGGTAGATTAGTTTAGATACGTGTAAATTCCAGTGACCAATTTGCTGAAAAAAAACTGAACTGTGAATTTTATTTCAATCAAAACTTCGCACATTAGTACTCAGTTTGCGTGACTCGTGAAACTTCTTTTGAACGCCTTAACGCCGCTCTCTGTAAGTTTGATATTTGAAAAATCTACATTTGAGACAAAAATACAAATAATCGACATTCATAAAACACCGCGTGCAAACGCTGGCAAATAAATAAACACACCATAACCGACCTCCTACGCATCAATCCCTATTTGAAAATGATGATACTGTGACGCGTACACTGGAGGTGCCTGAAAGTGGTACACATGAACATCGCTCCGAGGCCGCTTTGTCTTTATTCAGGCAAGACACAAATCAAGGGAAAGATTGAATTTATAGGGGTAACGTATGATGATGGAGAAAAAGGGTAAGTAATGATATGGATGGGCGTTTTAAACGCATCACGAGATTAACTTTTTTGCTATTTCGCGAAAAGGGAAAGGATAAAATATGTCCGAAGGTATTTTTTGTTATAACCGAATGTTTTTTTTCTTTCCTTTTGTTATTTCGCTTAATAGAGCTTGTCACAAAAACGTCAACGATACTTAGCATAGTTATAGGTGGGATTTTAATAATATCGTATCGATCGTATCAACAGAGTTTTGTAGGCAACCCATGTAAGGTTAGTACACTAATTCTAAGTCAGGCGCTGACGTAGAACAAAATTAAGTTTGTTCTGTGTTATATAAATAAATTTGAACTTGGCATCTGCATATACGTATGTAGATTGGTGAAAGCACATAAGGAATTTTAACATGTCAAATAAGTAACTAGCAAGCTATTTTAACATGTCAAATAAGTAAAATTCATATGATAATTTGTACCTATATTCGGAATAGCGTATTTCTATGAACGGAAAAGCTTGTTGAAGAAAACAATTTACTTTTGAACTTCACCAAACTATTCGCCAAAGCACTGGCATCTCTCACTCAAAATAATTTTCACTCGTATCGAATCACCAATATCGGCCGCCAGTGTAAAAGAAGCCATAATGGCGTACACTGGCGAGCTTATCTGCTCCCCTCCATTAGGTCGATTGGTACTGTTGTTTGCAACGCAGTGCACTGAATCGCACCCAGTGCATTGTTTCCCAGATGTAAGGAGCGGGCGGATAATGTGGGTGCAACTCACGATTTGGAGCTAAAAGCCGTGGACGTATAGGTCCGAATTGGCTTGCAGCTTTAATAGAATTAAATGTAATGTGTAGGGTATTACGTAGGAATTATGTGTTGGCTTGGGAAACACCGCGTTCAGGGGAAAAAAGCCTTTCTATTACAAACAGAGAGAACATTGGATACAATCTTGTCTGATTCTGTAGTTCCATAGCGGGTCTCGTTGTTCAAAGCTTTTGTAAAGTAGGTTTGTACCTATTTTATTCAGCAGGCTTCTTTTCCTACTTTAAAGTCAACTAGTCAATTGAATATTGTCACTTAACATCAGAGGGTGTTAAAAAAATAATGGCTGAAGGAAGTGGGTATGTTTAATCGTTTGAGTATCTCGCAATAAGCAATTCAACCCTTTCTTTGCTTCTTAGGAATTGACCAAAATTCGGGTAGACAAACAAAGAACACCTAACTGATTTTTGTGCTCACATTTATTTTGGAATGCATATTCATAAATACCGACTAAAAATTCTTCGCTGTATCAAAAATATTACACATAGTCATAGACATTTATTTCTCAATATCAAATTACAGCATATTTTACATGTCAAAATAAGAGAATTTCACATCGAGATCGTCAGAACGAATACAAAATAAAAATAAAATGAAAATAAGGAATAATGATAAATGTTTCACCGTTAGGATCGTCTTTTCATACCAAAATAAGAAATAATGTTAACAAGTAATAGGATTAATATGGTACAATTCGTATGTCAAATGATATATAACAAATTTATAAATCTAAGTTCATATTTTTTACGATTACTATAATTTGCAATGTTGCT
The DNA here is from genome assembly GCA_963971205.1 of Aethes cnicana. Classification (NCBI taxonomy): domain Eukaryota; kingdom Metazoa; phylum Arthropoda; class Insecta; order Lepidoptera; family Tortricidae; genus Aethes; species Aethes cnicana. The sequence continues at coordinate 8,728,395 of OZ020295.1, read as the reverse complement.
TGCTACTCCACAGATTAATCCGTTCTATTTTAAATACAAAAGTATTTGCCGTAATTGTCCCAACAGATGTTTGTAGTGTTGCTTTTACACAACTAAAGGATGCCATGAAGTATTAGGGAACAAGAACTTTCTAGATCTATTCCGAACAGGCGGAGTCGAGGGCGTAGCTACTAAAAAATAAAGTATTAATAAACTTTGGACTTTCTCAAAGTGCCATTAAAAACACAATCGTGGTTTAAAATAGCTTTCAAGAGCTGAAATATTTTGCGATTCGACGATTATTATTATTTTTTACTAATTTCTAAAGGGGTCTTTCGGCTTTTTAGAACACAAAGAATTATTTAACAATGCGATTCAGAAAATATTCAGATTCTATAAAATCCCTCGAAAGGTAAAGGAGTGGAGTGAATTTAATTGCTTTGAAGTTTAACTATATGATTTATTTATAGTAATCCGAATTCGGCTTTGCAGAGATCTCGCAAATTGTACCTATTTGTTAGATAAACACAACTATTGGTATAGTTCAATAAAATGTCGTTACAGAGATATACATAGGTACTCGTATTATCTTGACGAGAGACAGAAGAAGAAAAAACTAAAAACTCAGAAATAATCAGAATAATCGTAAGGTATCCGAATTACATTCGCAAAACTATTCAACTGTCGGAAAGACCATAAATTTGTCGGTCGATTCGAATTATTGCGTCTTTGTCGGAAATTTTAATTAGAGATCTCGCAAATGCTCCGAATTCCGTTGTTCTAATTCAAAGTGAAACTAACATAGACTTTGAAGGTAGAATTTCTTAAGAGAAATTTTATACAGAAGAGTTTGCCAATAGAGGTACGCAAACACTTTTGCACCCAGCTTCGTTATAATCCAAAAAGCTACACGTAAAAATTTACCTATTCAAATGTTGGTAGTTTGTGGAGTGCGCGTGTACCTATGTTTGAGTAATAAGTATATTTGATTACTTAATAAGTATTTTTTTAGATATCAGTTATCATATCTATCGCTAGTACAGACGAAGATTCAGGTAAGTACTTACCTTGATAAGCAAAGCACTAATCCGTCGAATCACGTGCAAATAATGTAACTTACCTGAAAAGGAAACATAATTTATGATGAATAATTCAATCAATTTAAAAAACATAAAAAAAACCTCGTGTAGGTATAATTTCTGTAATATTCAATTCGTTTTTTTTAATGACTTTATTGACAATAACGTTTATGAGGAGAAATGAGTTTTTTTTAGGATTCAATTCTACTACTACTACAGCCTATTTGCATCCCACTGCTGGGCACAGGCCTCCTCTCATCACAATCAATTTATTTAGCAAATTGGCCACTTTGCAACTTCAACAAATTTTCCCTCTGCGCTACAATATGGGATGTTTTAAAAAGGGTGTCATTAAATGTCTACGGGACCGGCAACGCATTGGTGTTACAAATGTCTATAGGCGGCGGTAACCGCTTTCCATCAGGTGGGCCGTCTGCCTGTTTGTCCGTCTATAATAATAATAAAAAATAAAAAAAACTTTTACACGTACTCGTACACAAAATTGCATTTAATCAGTGTCTTGGTTTTAAATATGAAAAGCTATTAAATAGAAGTTACAACTAACTTTATTTAGTGTATGAAATTAAAAATGCGTGGATATGATATATTTGAAAATATTTTTCAATAAGTCGAATTTTTTTCAATACTCTTATTTGAAGTTTCGTACACTTCAGATCGAGATATTCAGCGAGCTATTCCATCCAGATGAGGAGTTGCAGCAACAAACTTATAAAAAGCCTGCAGTTTGTATCGGAAAGGCATCTACACGGTGTAATAAGATTGTAGGATGTCTGTCGGAGCAAAACATTATAATGAGAAAGCAAGAATTGCCACGAGAACTTTCCTGGGAGAGGACTTCTGTTTGCTACTTGTTATGATAGTTACTTTATTATGATAGTTGACTAGCTTCAAAAACCAATAAAACTAATAATCAATTAGAATTTTCATCTCATGTAGATTTTCCTGTAAGCTGCATCATGCAGTGAATGAATCGGTTGTATTTTCTCATTGTATTTTTTTTAGTAGCTCAAATCGAGAACAGCCTATTGACGCCCCACTGCTGGGCGGGAACAGGCCTTCATCTTGAGCGGGTTTGGACTGTAGTCACCACGCGGTGACTTCACACACATCTTTTAATTATTTCGCAGAAGTGAACATCTCAGTGGTAAATGAAAAATTGAGTTTCGCACATTCTTGCAGGTATGTAAACTCAAGAGGTATGAGCCGGGTATGAACCACTGATCTTTTACATGAAAGGCATGATCACACCATTAGAATAGAATAGAATAGAATAGAATAGAAAATATTTATTTTCGATACTGTAACAATAATTCTTAAGGCTATAACTTATGATCTAAGAGGAAGGAATGTTACAGTTAACCGAAAAAAGGAGTCCACTCAGCAGTGAAGTCGATGCACAGGGACCTCGACGCTGATTTTCAGTGGCTCCATACAATAAAATAAAAGAAATAAAGAATATAATAAAAGTTAAAATTGAACTGTAAATGGTACATATTCAAGCTTGTACTGGTGGTAGTGGTAATTGGTGATACAATAACAAGAATGCGGTGCTAAGACTGAGTACGTAATATCAGTATTAATCAGAAAATGATAACAATGGGAACAGTTTTGCTAAGAGCTAAGAAAGGCTTTTATTTATAAAAATACTTGCAGTTTATTCCTGTTTAAAACATAACGGTGCAGTAATTACTAGGTAAAATCATCTAAAGAGACATGAAAAGAGTGAAGATAAAAATGCAATTAAATGATTATATTTATAAATGTGAATTATACATTAGACTGCACGGTTTAACTTCTATGGAAAATTTTAATAGAGATCATTATAATGTGAACAACAGGTGTGCACAATAATCATAAGTGATTGAAAAAAATATCGCAAACGGCTAAACAATCTCGTCCATGTATCTGATAAGGGCGGGTAATGTGATAGCGTACGAGATATAGGATATAAGTGATATAATTACGTTTGTGACCTAATGGGCGAGAAATACGAATCATCATGAAAAAGCGGGAATATAATAAAACAGTGATAAAACCACGCTAAGCCAGAAATAACTTATCCTAATGGGAAAAAAGCTTTCCCATTTGTTTACGGTTTCATTCACAGGGAATATAAATGTAATGGAGTAAAGAAAATGAGGCTATAAATAAGTAATACCCAATAACAACAGAATTTGCTATCCTGCAAGTTTTGTCACAATATTATATTGATCATATCATCACCGAAAACCTAAGCGGTAAAATACACTCAACAGCAATGAAAACGGGTCACTTTGTTTAGGATTTTCCATACATTGTGACCCATTTTCATTTCTACTACTACTACAGCCTATTTACGTCCCACTGCTGGGCACAGGCCTCCTCTCATCACGAGAGGGTTTGGGCTATAGTCCCCACGCGGGCCCAGTGCGGATTGGGGACTTAACACACATCTTTGAATTACTTCGCAGATGCGTGCAGGTTTCCTCACGATGTTTTCCTTCACCGACAAGCTCAGTGGTAAATTCAAATTGAATTTCGCACATAAGTAAACTTAGAGGTGCGAGCCGGAATCGAACCCCCGACCCTCGGCATGAGAGGCGGTAGGTCGAACCACTAGGCCACCACGGCTTCATTTCTGTTCAGTGTATAATATCTTTCTAAACTGTAGATATATTTGAGTGTCAGTCGTGATTCGATCCCAAGTATGTGAACGGAGGTAGAAGCTGCCACGACTGTACTGCAAGGATACAAGTTTCCGTTTCCAGTTCATTATTCTCATAGTTTTCGCGACGACACTGTCTCTAGTAGATTACACTAAAATTAATGATGGTTTTCTTTCACGAGTCAGATTAACGCTGCTGTACAACGTATACAAACAGACAAAATTAATTCCGAGCACGGACGCCTTCCCCGTAATAAATCAGCCTGATTATGTTAAGTTTTCTTCGTAGATAAGTTTTCTTGGAGAGGTGCTTTTTCCTTTGCAACAAAGAGTTGTTTTTAATGTTATTAATTTGAAGATGTTTCATGAATAGTTTTGAGAAATTCCTTTACCTACCATTCGCGTCTTAGAAGCACCTCATATTATCCATATCCATATTAATATTAGAAATGCGAAAGTAACTCTGTCTGTCTCTCTGTCTGTGTGTTGTTACCTCTTCACGCTTCAACGGCTGGACCGATTGAGATGAAATTTGGCATGGAGATAGTTCAGGTCCCGAGAAAGGACATACTTTTTATCCCGGAAAAACGCATAGTTCCCGCGGGAACGCGATAACCGAATTCCACGCGGGCGAAGTCGCGGGCAGAAGCTAGTGGGATTAAATATTTTGTTTTAATTTTTGCTTTACAAAGCTTGATATCAAACAAAATATCAAAATAACATTGAAACAAAAACCGAAAGAATAAATTACCCTTCAGAAAACTTAATTAGGTACAACATATGAGATGATGAAACAACATATGAACATTGAATAAAAAGGGACTAACTAAAAATGTCACCCGTTTACGTTTTCAAACCACATAGCTAAATGTATCTACTACAACAGCCTATTTACGGCCCACTGCTGGGCTCAGGCCTCCTCTCATAACGAGAGGGTTGGGCTATAGTCCCCACGCGGGCCCAGTGCGGATTGGGGACTTCACACACATCCTTGAATTACTTCGCAGATGCGTGCAGGTTTCCTCACGATGTTTTCCTTCACCGAAAAGCTCAGTGGTAAATTCAAATTGAATTTCGCACATAAATAATTTCAGAGGTGCGAGCCGGATTTGAACCCGCGACTCTCTGCATGAGAGGCGGCAGGTCAAACCACTAGGCCACCACGGCTTAATGCTAAATGTATCTGTACTATTATAAAGCCGTTCATAGTACAGTTTTACACAACTCAGAAGGCGCGTTGATGAAGCAATAATAGATACAGCGTCAACGGTTTAATTGGTTCGCCGCGCGCCTTCCAAAATGTGTTTCGCTATACCCAATTTAATTGAAGCTGGCATCGGCAAGTTGGCGAAAGAAAACCTCACAAACCGCTTGGTGTTCGGTTCTCGGACCCATCAACCGGCACGGCAAACATAACCGTTGTTTATATAAGGGAAAACCTTTCCGGAAGACTGTACGGGATACTTGGTGTTGTGTTGTTTTAGGGCTGAGGTAATATTGGTCCGTCCATACAATATCATAAAGGCAAGAATACGCCTTAAATGGAATGAGGCTAAACTGAACGTAGATGCTTTCTGTGAAGACGATCAAGTCATTTGAATGATGTTACAACTATAAATATCAAGGCATCTTTGTTAAATACCTGTAACTTAAACATAATGGTCCATTCTTAGATGAGGCTGGCCTGAGTTGTGGTTGATGCATCAACATTTGAAAGATTCATACATAATAGCCCCGTAATGACATTAATTTTCTCCATTCTACTAAATTTAACGAACGCTACTTGTTTGTCAGACGGATTGAAGCAACTCAACCAATTGAATAAGAAACTGATTCTAAAATTAGATCCTTGAAAATTTTCCTTCGCGACATAGTACATATTAACTAAAACTAACATTTAAAGATATCTTGCCTTTATGAAACCATGCAAGAGGTGCGTAATCTTGTCTTCTCACCAGAATCCCGAATTTTCGTGACACTTGAATAATCCTCGTAGTGAGTTTTAAGATAGTAACTCAGTGATAACTCGTGGGCCAATAAAATTCCGGACTGCTTATCTATAATTAAACCAAACATTCGATACTTCGTTATCACAGTACACACACAGTGCACGAGTAATCAACTCGTTTAGTTTTGCAGAGGCAGCGCTCGGATCATAATGGAATTCACGGGAAAAGTTGTCATAGTGACGGGCGCTAGTTCTGGGATCGGTGCAGCGTCAGCGATACTGTTCGCGAGGCACGGAGCCATGGTGACCTTAGTAGGAACAAACCTTGAGCGACTAGAAGACATTACGAAGAAATGCGAAGCGGAGAGAAGGAACCAGATGCTGACGCTCCAATTGGACCTGACACGATCGAACAGCTGTGATATCGTTGTGAAGAAGACCGTAGAAACATTCGGTAGGATAGATGTTCTAGTGAACTGCGCCGGGAAGCTGCTGATAAGCTCTCTTCTAGATGAAGACATAGAAGTGTTCGATGAAATCATTAATCTAAGCCTGAGAGTTCCTTATAAATTGACGCATCTCTGCGTGCCGCATTTGACGAAGACGAAAGGCAATGTGGTGAATATAATTGGTGCTATGTCGACGCGTGTGCGGCATGGGTTCCTTCCGTATGCTATGGCGAAAGCTGGTATGGACAGATTCACAAAATCAGCAGCAATCGAGTTGGCAACTCAGGGCATAAGGGTGAATTCTGTACAGCCAGGGTTGACAAGGACCAACATCATGTCGAACTTGGCGATAGACAAGGAAGCGGCCAATGTGGTGATGGATTCCTTGGTGAAGAATATGCCGACGGGAAAGGTCATAGAGGCTGAAGAAGTGGCTAAGATGGTGGTGTTTGTGGCGAGCGGTTTGTGTCCGAACTTGAATGGAGCCGGTATGGGGATCCATGGTGCTATGTCGTTGAGTTAAATCTTACCAATATTGTACTAGGTCTCTTTTTAATTTGAGTAAATATAAATATCTGTTCTTATGTTTGGAGTGCTAGAATAAGAATGAAATGTGTTACCAAGGCTGCTTTAATTACTATAGAAGATAATGGAATTCGTTTTAATGGTGAAATTATACGTCTGCTTTAAATAAGAAAGCCAGTTTATTTCAAACCCGGAACTAGGTAGTATTCCTAGAGTGAAATTGTGTAATTAATTGTGTGCGAGGACAAATCGCCGTGTGCAACTGTGCAAGCTGGGATGGCACGAGCCGGCGGACTAATTGCACACGTGCTAGCCCATTTAAAACACGTGGCTACTGTCCGCATCGAGAGCAGTCCGCAAAACGCTTTATTTTATTTGTACAAGCAGTATAGAGGTAGTTAGTACAGATTGTTCTATCTAATTTAAGTACTTGTATCAAAATATTACATATATTACGAAAAAAAAACGTATTTATTCCAACTTACAATGGTACAGAGGCATTCCATCTTAGGCCTTAGGGTAGGCAACGCTTTCGAGATTTCTTAGTAAGGAATCATAACATAAGATTTCGGTGTCCATTCCATGGGCCGCAGCGATCGCTTACCATCCGGTGGCCGGTGCGGTGTGCTCATTTGCCTGACGCTGTATTAATAGATTGACACAATCACAAATTTATGCAACTGATATTAATATAAATGAATCTTAATCCCAATTATCACTACATAGTATAAAATAAAGTCGCTTCCTGCTGTCTGTCCCTATGTATGTTTAGATCTTTAAAACTACGCAACGGCTTTTGATGCGGTTTTTTTAATAGATAGAGTAATTAAAGAGGAAGGTTTTAGTATATAATTTGTTATAGTTTAACGCTCAATTCTCGCGGGAATGCTATAACCGAATTCCACGCGGACGAAGTCGCGGGCAGAAGCTAGTATGATATAAACTAAAAAATTAACTGTGTTTAAAATGTGTAAGTTATACTCTTGTATGTATTACGTTGCCACGGTAATGGGTGATCGGCGATCCCTGGAACGGTGTCCACGGAAGACCAGCGTCGAGACCCTCAGGGCCTCGACATAATGCTGAGTTGGATGCCATTTCAGTGACACCATATTCTAGTTATTTTAAGTTTCTTATGTTTGTATCAGTGCCATTGAATAAATATTTTTCTATTTCTATATTAGGTATCACTACCTGACCCCGCGGACTTGGTACCGCCTTAGATTTTTTTTGGTACTTATGAAAAATAGCTTACGTCCTATTCTCAGACCTACTGAACATACACTCCAAATTTCATAAGAATCGGTCGAGCTGTTTTGGAGGAGTTTGGTTACAAACACTGTGACAAGAGAATTTTACATATTGGGTACTAGCTTCTGCCCGCGACTTCGTCCGCGTGGAATTCGGTTATGGCGTTCCCGCGGGAATTGAGCGTTAAACTATAACAAATTATATTACGAAAACCTTCCTCTTGAAACACTCTATCTATTTAAAAAAACCGCATCAAAATCCGTTGCGTAGTTTTAAAGATTTAAGCATACATAGGGATATAGGGACGGAGAAAGCGACTTTGTTTTATACTATGTAGTGATGTTGCTCACAGCCCCTCTAATGGTCAGTTCTGCATTCTATCACCGTCAGTTCTTTTCCAAAGTCCAAATTGAAGCAAGCGCTGTACCCGCTACGCTGTGCCCTGCGGCGGCGCTCCAATTGATCGGCTTAGTTCAGAACAGCGCCGGTCGAGTGATCCACCTTACATGGTTACATGTTCGTGTAGAATACGGAATGTATGTGCATCCGGAATCTGATTAACGGAGCGTACGGTCGACGGAGGGAATGGTCATTTAAGTTAGGCTAAGAGTAATGAAGCAGTGTCTTTTCGTCCAAATTACCGCAGTGTCTCAAGTCGAAAGTCTTCGACCAGTGTGTGTTGGCAGTGATGACTTATGGTTCCGAGACGTGGGCGCTTACGATGGGTCTCATAAGAAGGCTCAAAGTCACTCAGAAGGCAATGGAGAGGGCTATGCTCGGGATTTCTCTGCGTGATAGAATCAGAAATGAGGATATCCGCAGTAGAACTAGGGTCACCGACATAGCCCGAAGAATTGCGAACCTTAAGTGGCAGTGGGCGGGGCACATTGCTCGCAGGACTGATGGCCGATGGGGCCGGAAAGTTCTCGAGTGGCGCCCGCGAACCGGGAGACGAGCTGTCGGTAGGCCTCCAACAAGATGGAGCGACGACCTCGTGAAGGTCGCGGGAAACCGGTGGAAGCGAGTAGCACAGGACCGGTCTGAGTGGCGAGCCTTGGGGGAGGCCTATGTCCAGCAGTGGACGTCTTTCGGCTGAAATGATTTAGAGTAATGAAGTATGCACCAAATTAAAGTAGCACAAAGAGCAATGGAGCGGGCCATGCTAGGGATAACACTGCTTGATCGAGTACAGAACACCGACATACGGCGCCGAACCAAGGTTGTCGATGTCGGTCTAAGAATAGCACAACTTAAGTGGAGATGGGCGGGACACTTGGCAAGACGGGTTGATGGCAGATGGTCAAAGTCCGTTACGGAATGGTGGCCAAGATTGGGTCGACGATCAGCAGGCAGACCATCAGCTCGCTGGTCGGACGACATTTGGCAGTTGGCAGGGAAGCGGTGGATGAGACTGGCTCAGGACAGGGTAGAATGGCGTAAGAGTGAAGAGGCCTTTACTCAGCAGTGGGTGTATATATGCTGATATATAATTAAGAGTATGGCGCGCGCGGCGAAGCACTTAAGCCGTTGACGCAGAGTGTATTATTGCTTAATCCACGCGCCTTCTAAGTTGTGTAAACCTGTAAGTGTAAGGGTTCCCAATACTGGGTCCGCGTGGGGACTATAGCCCAAACCCTCTCGTGATGAGAGGAGGCCTGTGCCCAGCAGTGGGACGCAAATAGGCTGTAGTAGTAGTAAGTGTACATGTGTCATGTGTCAACTTTTGAAGCGAATCTCTTACGACGATACTGATTAGGATCACAAGATAGGTTTAAAAGCTTCGAAAGACCTAGTTTTTAAATTGATGTTCCTGAAGAGTTGCAAAACTGGAGATTTAACTATTCACCGAACAGTAATAAACTATGATCCAATTTACATATAGTTTTTTTTTCATGTCGATGGTATAGGTATAGGTACAACGGATATGTAAATTCCATACTCCGCTATGGTTTAGTGATATGGGGTAACTGCACTAATAAAGAGAGAGTGTTCCTCGTTCAGAAACGCTGTATTAGAGCCATCTTCAATATAAAGACAAGGGAATCATGTCCGCCATACTTCATCGATCATAAGATTCTCACTTTTGCTTCTTTGTACCTACATTTTGGAAGTTGTTACATTTGTCCACAAATATTTATTTCTATTTATAAGAAGGCAAGATGTTTGTTTTAATAAGGTTCGGACCCAGTATAAGCACAAGCTGTCAAAGCCCTTAGTTAGGTTAGCTATGAATTTTAAAAATTCCCATATGATGTGTATTGACATTTATAATAAGTTACCTGACATTTTTAAAGAAGATAAATTATTTGTATTTAAGATTAGAGTAAGGGAATGGCTAGTAAATAAGTGTTTTTATTCCATTAATGATTTCTTTTTATGTACTGACATATAAAATTGACCTGTGTAAGTGTATTGTAAATTAAGTTAAATAATATAATATTATATGTAGTATTAATAACCAAAATGTGTGTACACCTGAGAAGGTAGTATTTAGTGTTTTCATAATTTTGTACATTTTATACAGCTCTGTACTTGACCTAAATTACCTCACACAATAAATCATTTATGATTTAGGCAAACGAGCGCACAGCTCACCTGATACACCAAATCCATTCATCCCCATTAAGGAACCATAGGATCTCGAATCCGTTGCCTGCCCTGAGGCCTAAGATGAAATGCCTCTGTGCCAGTAATTTCACCGGCTGCGTTAATTAACCCCCTGCCGGAACATAACAGTACGAGCACTCCTAGATATAAATGTAATTCATAGGAAACTAGCTAATGTTCGCGTGGGATTCGAGTACTTATGGCGTTCTCACGGGACACGTATGTCTCCAGGACGAAAAGTAGTCTATGTTCTCGAACAACCATACCAAATTTCATCTAAATCGGTCCAGTGGTGTAAGTATAGCTACCTACTTTTGTCAGTCGTTCAATCTGTCTGTTACCTCAGTCTGTCTGTCTACAACAGACAGATTGAACGACTGACAAAAGTAGGTAGCTATAGTTTTCTGTTTTCCGCTTGTATTTTTAAGTGACAAATAAATTATTCCTTATTCAAAAGAGTTACTTTAGCATTTATAATATTAGTATGGATTGCGCACAATAAAAACTTAAAACTGAAATCTAAAGTTCTATGCAAAGGAATGGGGGATTAAAAGGCTTTTCATTGTAATATTAATGTGCCCTACTTCCTCAAGATGCTAGAAACTTAGTTTTCATACTGATTACTCATCTCGGTAACTATTATTGCAACAGAAACTTAATACTCTTAAGTAACCGCGCAAACGAGAATCTTTCCGCCTTCACGAACTATTCAGAAACCAACTCAGTAACTTGATCATAAAATTGAGAATCATTTGACTGCGTTTCAACGCTTCTATGAAATCGATGGGTAAATGCTCGCACTTAAAGACTGGGTTTTAAGACAATGGCGTTAAAGTCGGATTTAGCGTGATAAAAATCGATAAATGGATTTATAAACGAAACTGCACGAGCGACACGTGGGAAGAGTGAAAGTATGGAAAAACCGCGGGTTTCGTGTGTGGTTTAAGTTAAAAGATATCATTAAGTGCCAATCACTTAACCTGAGCTAAGTGAGCTTTGCGGTGAAGGAAAACATCGTGAGGAAACCTGCACGCATCTGCGAAGTAATTCAAAGATGTGTGTGAAGTCCCCAAACCGCACTGGGCCCCGCGCGGGGACTATAGCCCAAACCCTCTCGTGATGAGTGGAGGCCTGTGCCCAGCAGTGGGACGCAAATAGGACGTAGTAGTAGTAGTATGGCTAGTACAACAGCTTAGTTTTCCGTGGTATCACCAAAATGATCCTAACGGAAGATCACCGCTGGCGTCAATGCCAGCACATAACGAGTTAGTACTATTTCGTGACCAATCACACACATACCTAATCGTTCTTTATTTCTGTTCCTTTGTGTTTATTATTTTGTATGTTGTGAGCAGTAATTAATGAGGGTCACCGTATTCATGATCATGTTCACCAATTGACGCCGTTGTCGTGTGATGTTTGGCTGTCAATGTCACTGTGACATTTGAAGTTTGGGAGACCTCAGGCCCATGTAGCGTATAATAGCGGTCATCAGAAAGGGGCCCTAGCACCAAGTTCTGTTGTCTAGTAAAAATATCACTTATACACCAAAATAGGAACAAATTATACACCAGGAACCCTCCTCATAATATCCTATAATGAAAATCTGTTCAGTTTATCGTGAACAGACGGACGCGGCGGGGCAACTTTATGATATACGTATAATATGATTACTAAGTTCACATTTTCCTTGCACCACCCGCCACGGTGCACGGCGGGTGTGAATATTTTTTATCGTCCCTATTACGCGAACGCGCGTAACTATGGAAATCGAACGCCCCGATCGTTCTCCTACGTGCATGCACATATTGTTATAGCATACGAGATTGTGAGAGGATTGTTCGTTTTTCTTTGTCCGTCACAAACCAATGAACAGCCGTTAGTAGCTGCTATCCGGAATAAAGTGTATCCCAATTCCGAAGAATATTCACAAACGTTTGGTTTTGGAAAAAAGTGAATATACTTATATAAATAGAAATGCAAGGTCCGCAACACACTGGTAGCTCTTTTTGAGCTGCTGGTGTCCATGGTCTGCGGTGACTACTTAACATCAGGTGACATGCATGGTATATTGTCAACTTTAAATGAAAAAAATATATACAATATAAAATTATTCTAAGCGTGTGAAGTCCCCAATCTGCATTGAGCCTGCGAGGGGACTAATAGCCAAAACCCTCTCATTATAAAAGAAGGCCTGTGCCCAGCACTGGGACCAAAACAGGCTACTGCTGCTTTAGCGTAAGTATTAATGTAAGGCGGCACGAGAAAAAACTTTAAAAAGCATGAACCCAATTACACTTTTCCGGACCATATCAAATGTTTTCAAACATGCCTTTCTAACACGAAACATGCTGAAAATTACGGTTTACCATTTTCCGTGTTCACTGACAGCATGTTAGATTCGACCTATTATTTATTACGACTGCAATATCAGCTGACGATGCAGCTTGGATGTTACGGGTTGCATGCTCCGGCGCAATGGCGTTTGACTGATGGTTATGTATAACTGCTTAGAATAAAAATAGCATGAATGACTGTAGAATGGAATATGCAGAACTGGGTTTTAGAGGTACAACTCCAAATTGTTTTTAAGAGGGTTTATTCAGAAAGTTGGCAACGTCGCATATAGCCGTCAAATGTTTGGCTGTTTTCATGATTTTTTCAATATTACCGAATTAAAAGAGAAGAAATCTATAATAGAAATAATAAGATTACATTAAAATGCATACAAAATGCGACGGAAAGTTTTCAAAAGATATTACTTCCATAATACTAATAATTTCAATCCATACTTAATGTTTTATTCAACCATAGAGCGATAATCATGTTTTCATTCAGTAATATAAGGAAATTAATGAAAACAGCGAAATATTTGACAGCCATTTGCGACGCTGCCAACTTTCGGAATAAACGCTGTTAAAGCTGATAACACACATTTACACAAGTTTCTAGTTTTAACGAAATCTTACTGGAAAATAAAAATTATCTTAACGTTACCGTATCGTTATTAAATGAAAGTACATTAAAACGTTTGTAATAAAACAGCAGAAAACATCGTTTTCTCCTCGAGAACAAGTTCTCAAGTGAACAATAAAATGAGAGTTGCAGGCTTTGTCCTCCGGCGGCCAACAAGCGAGCAAATTTGTACGTTTCTCAGTTTATACAGTTTTGAATCGAAGAACTGATAGTGGACCTTTAAGTTTACATTCGGTAGTGGTGATTCAAGGATAACTTAGTGTGGGTTGTTCTAAGAATTACTGTTGACGTGGGTTTGATGTAAAATTTGTGAAATAAGGAAAGAGAGATTATTAAGATTGAATTATTAAAACGCGTTAATTGTTGTACATTTATAATTAGCACTCACAAAAAGTAAATACCAAGCTGAATTTTAATCGACTTGTAAAATTTCTGGCACAGAGGCATTCTATCTTAGGCCTCAGGGTAGGCAACGCATTCGAAATCTTATGGTTTCTTAATGGGGATCATAGGATTTCGGTGTTCATGGGCCGCAGTGACCACTTACAATCAGGTGGGCTGTGCGCTCGTTTGCCTATACCATTGGTATAAAAAAAAAATAGCAGGGCAGAAAGATAATATCAATTTTTGAATTGCGTTTGCGGGAATCATATATATTTATTCACCAAGAGGAGTAAGGCATTGATTAGTCGACGAGTGGTCCTTTGACAACACGAGTTGAGTAATCTATACTTACTAGGGCTTCCAATCCCGGGATCCCGGGATCCCGCCTATTTTTAAGGGTTTTTTCAATCCCGGGATTTCTATTTCAATCCCGGGATCCCGGGATTGAGATTTCTATCAAAATAATCGGTCTTCATCTATGATTTAAAGATAATTTACTGAGGTATTCATTCATCATATCAGCCACAAGACCGATCTTGTGCCATAGAAATCCGCGGGACCCTTCGGACCTTCATCTGGTCGTCACAACATCTTATTTTCACGGCTTTCGACATCTTCTCTCCCGGTTTGCGGTTGTCATTTGAGAACGTTCTCAAATATTAGAGTTCACTACTGAAGTTTCGCAATTCTTCCGATTCTTCTGACCATGTCGGTGATCCTAATTCTCTGGAGGATATCATCATTTTTGATTATATCAAATACAAATTAGCCCTCTACATTGAATGAACTTGAGTTTTTTTTTTTATGAGACATCATTGGCGCCCACGTCTTTTTAGTTTAATATCACAGTAGCCAAATACTTGAGACTGAGAAAATTTGGACGAAAAAATCACTGCAATGCTTCCCGAATTCCGATCGATGCTCAGCCGAGTCTAAAACTTAAGTACCTCATTGAACTAACTAAACATAACTAACTGCACTTTTTCTTCCTGATGTACATAATCGTCCCCTTTCGAGCACAGAACCCGACTGTTACGGGAGTTGGTAAGGTACCTACAACATGGACATTAGAGACAATTTTCGTCTTGTCCATGTTCATTTTCAGACCAAGTCGGTTGGAGAACCTTCTGAGATTAATAAATATAGCACTGAGATCTTCCAGGTTCCAGGGGTTTAGGATTTACTACCTATAATATTATCGGTAAGACTAACTACCAACTCCTCATGTAGATTATTGATGCCTCGTCCTTTTCAGTTCATAACCATGATAGCATCCTCGACTGCAGCTGTAAACAGCTTTGTGTAATCCTCCGCATCAGAGGAATAGGATTTGTGCTCTCCTGTGTCGAACGGGCAGTGGCGTTTTCGTACAGATACTTCAACACTTCGAAATAGTGAGTGGTACAGTCAAAGAACCAGAGCCAGGCTGTTGTGGATTAAGGGATCAACCGAGTCAGATGATTTCTCGTTATAGGCGTAATCGACGAATGCCATGTAATGTGGGAGGTTTTATTCGCTTCGCTCTTCTGTATGACCGGCCGGCCGGTAAATCTAACTAAGTACTATAGCTCTTTCTGAAATCGACTTTTTTGGTAGTCTAGAAGTAGTCAAACCTGCGCGAAAGATGGTGGGTGATACGATAACTCTCAATAACGGTAGGATGGATCTATAATCCTTCAGGAAGGTTATTAAGGTTTTATGTAAGCCATCTTGTAAAACTTCTGCCTGAACTGTTTAAAACAATTTGCGATTTGATTTGTATTAAGATGTTTTGTGTACGACTTAAATTTGGTATTTTTTTGCGTAATGAAACTCCCATCACATACAAGCAGTACCCAATCCCGGGATCCCGGGATCCCGGGATTGACTGCGGCAATCCCGATAATAATCCCGGGATTACGATAGTCCCGGGATTTGGAAGCCCTAATACTTACCCTCGAGGGATGTATAATATTTTGTGTTCAAATGTACATAATTTCTTCATATTGCTCACAAGTTGTAGTTTGTACCTATAACGAATGTCTCTCGAATCCCTCCATGACCAGTATCCTTTCACTAAATATATTATCACTTCAATAATTAATTTTATTAAATACAAAACGACCACCAACCGAACACAAAATAAACAAAAGGCTTTATTCTTTCGTCAAAGTAAAAATGGCGCTTAGCAACTTTTTTTGTGTCGCAAGCTATGACAAATATTGTTAAACTAATTGAGCGATAGTAGCGATATTCAGCGACTTGATAATATCCAGTGTTAACGAAAGAATTAATTAAGTCCCATGTTTATCCGCAATATCCTTTTCCTCGTTCTCATCATAGCCCATAGACACAGACATAACCGTTGGTATACACTATTATGTTGGCACGTGTGCGGGACGTCACGTGCAGACTGTGACGTCATGGGGTGTGCGAGTCGGGACAATGAAAGAAAAACACACATTTTTATGGACATTTATTTTATTTATTTATTTAAATTTTACTGCACATAAAAAAGCTTAGTGTACAAAAGGCGGACTTAACGGATATTTCAATGTTGGTTAAGAAAACCGTTGAGCATTAATGACAGTAATGCTTTACACTGACGCGGATTGGAATCTTTTGCATAACATTTTCAATTAGTTTGTAATTATAGATGCGTTTTCATTGCCACCAAATTGAGCGGAGTACGGAAGTTTGTAACCCAATGACCCAATGCTAAATAATGTGTAATTTATTTTTATTTTTAAATGTACAAATGTGATGCGACGTTCCATATGCTTTAATGACGAAGCCTGTAGCAGATAACAGGTAAATAATATATCAATTGTAATTTACATAAATAACGATGCAAAAGTTAAATGACAATCTCGTCAATCCGCAATTATACCTAATAAATAGAAAACAATGAATCAGTCACATTGCACAAAAACATATAAACAAAGACTTTCTAAAGTGAACAACGTAAACAGCAACATAATAAGAACGTAAACACCTTTTAAATGAACAGAAAACTCAATTCGGCTGACTCGGGGAACAGTTCCGGAAGTATCTGCCCAATTAACTTCCGCTCCCGAGGGATCTTAGCGCGCTACTTTCAATTCAAACGCCAATTTGAAAATTGAATAAAAACACTTTTCGAGGCTTTCAACTCGCCTTAGTAGTTGTGGGGTGTAGCTTATTTATAGTAGTTTTTTTTTCCGGAATGACCGTCAGGCTGAAAAAAAGAAAAAAAATACCCTCTTCCTCCCGTATTACACACAACTTAACTAGTTAGCAGTCATTCAAGAATGCTGTGTTCTGTGTTACCATTTTCTGCTTTGAAAATTAACGGTTAGACAAGCAATTAAAGGTGGAGAATGCTACAAAGCCTTAGGGCCGCCTCTTTGACACAAAGATTTTTTATTTGTCTAAACATTTCCGCTAACAAAACATTCTACTTTATCTTATTTTAATAGCTGTATACAGTGGCCCGTTGTGTACATGCCTTATTAGTGTCACGTCACAGTAGAACCTGCAACGAGGCTGACCTAAACAGCTGCCATTTGACAAGCAATTATAGAACCTATTGCTAGGAGCAAGAAGCTAGTGTTAAATTATATACTTGGAATTATAAGGAACGGTTTATGA
The DNA here is from genome assembly GCA_963971205.1 of Aethes cnicana. Lineage (NCBI taxonomy): Eukaryota > Metazoa > Arthropoda > Insecta > Lepidoptera > Tortricidae > Aethes > Aethes cnicana. Next base: position 8,710,923 of record OZ020295.1, on the reverse strand, counting down.
AAGGTGTTGAAAGATTTAGGGATAATTTTGCCAGCTTCTTTTTGTGGCCGTTAATAGAAATAATAGAACTTTTTTGTTATATTGGTCGAAAACTGCCTGATATGAACATTTATCTATTTCGTTTGAGTTAGGAATAAATGCGAAAGTAACTCTGTCTGTCTGTATGTTACCTCTTCACGCTTCAACCGCTGGACCGATTGACATGAAATTTGGCATGGAGATAGTTGGGGTTCCGGGGAAGGACATAGGCTACTATTTATCCCGGAAAAACGCATAGTTCCCGCGGGAACGCTTTAACCGAATTCCACGCGGGAAGTCGTAGGCAGAAGCTAGTATTATATTAAACTATAAATTGATAAAGTATTGGTGATATACTGAAGAGAGGCTACATTAAAAGTGCTTAAGACCGACGAGCTTGCAAGACGAGATAAATTGTGGAGGAAGCGAAGAAGGTATGCTTGGAATAGAAGCTGGTGGCATTGTGTGTTCTCTGTCTACCCCAACGCGTGACAGGCGTGAGTTTATGTAAGTATGATGATAAATATAGCATTAAAATGTAAATATAGCCGTGGACTATCTAGTGGCAATAAACTGGGGTGGCACAGCGTGGCACACTGCGTGCGAGGCTAGAGCGGATAAGTCATAAGCGACCGGCGATTTAGTCTCGTTTGTATAATGACTAGCTTCTGCCCGCGACTTCACTCGCGTGGATAAAAAGGAGCCTATGTCCTTTTTCGGGACCCCAACTATCTCCATGTCAAATTTCATCTCGATCGGTCCAGCGGTTGAAACGTGAAGAGGTAACAGACAGACAGACATAAGACACTTTCGCATTTATAATATTAGTATGGATGGATAAACGAGACTAAATCTTAAAAAGTTACCCATACCGCATTTTGTGCAATTCCCAGCGGATTTACGTGGAATTTTTCTAAAGTAAACATAACGTTTTGTAAACGATGCTACTACTAAAAAAACATGGCACTGGTTGTTGGAAATTAGCAGCGGACGAGAATGGTTAATTACTATGCGCAAACGCAAGACACCACTCCGAGTAGCGAGGCTTGCCCATGATCATCATACTGATGCTGTTGATGGCCCGATATCAAAGAGTAATGTTTACGCTGAAATATAGCTTGGTTATAAACCTATTCTCTCATACTCACACTCATATAGTTTATTGCTTTACAAATGTCATAGTTACATTCTTTCGCAATCGCTGACCCAAAGACGTGACCTTACCCATCGGAAGCGTGTAACTGTGAATCAATACGAATTTCCCTTACCGACTGACAGAGAAATTACCGTGATTGCTAATCAAAGTAGACGTCTACTCATTAAAACTAAACATAGCAAAATTGAATGTATCCACAGAATATTTAATAGTACTACATACAGAAATGGCCACGGAATCACCCGCCTGAATCTAGCCGGCGCGCAACTCGCGCCCAACTCGCCCTTACCGTGATTGGTTTCATCAGGAGATGGAGAGTGGATCACTGGCCCGCGTACTGGTACTCACACATTTACAAGTGTACAGACGTCCTCGCACGCACACAGACGTCCTCGCACGCATTTCATCCGAATTGTGTTCGAAATCGTGCTTTTATAGGCCGTGTCCGCCCTGTGGTATTACTTCAAAGAACAACCTTTCCAAAAACGTTTGTACAGTCCCAAAAGTTGCCTAGCCTAGCAAAGATTTGCTGCTATCGGATAACATAAATTTAAAAGTCTCCACAATACTTGTAGCTGCCAGTAGCTCACACTAGTAGTCAGTCAATCATGTACCTCCTGGAATTACAGTCACAGACATATGTATCACAGGCCTAAACAATGTCCAGCGTTAGAACGGATCCAATCATAAACCAAACTCCAAAAGGCATTACAAGTAATAACGAAGTGAAAACATCTACCGCGTAACACGCGCCGAACATGCCCTAAGGGCGACAACTTTGATTCCCGTAACTTATTTACAAGATGAAAAAGCGTATTACCAAGTTTTCGTTTCTGGAATGTTCGACGCCGGAACGTAATCAAAGGTAACCGACGAATCGAAAATTTAGAGATTTTTATTAAGAGGGTTTATCCCGAAAGTTGGCGACGTTGCATATAGCTGTCAAATGTTTCGCTCTTTTTATTAATTTCTCAATATTATTGAATTAAAAAAGAAGTTATCATTCTATGGTTGAATGACGCGTCTCGTTTTATATTTGTTGGTTAGGCATTCAAATGATAATATTACATTAAAATGCATGGACAATGCGATGGAAAGTTTTCAAAAGATAGTACTTCCATAATCCTAAAAATTTCATGTTCCTAGGATAATTGTTGCAATCTCTACTTAATGTTTTATTCAACCATAGAGCGATAATTCATATTTTCATACAATAATATTCATAAATTATTTGACATATTTATTTGACAGCTATTTGCGACGTTGCCAGCTTTGGGAGTACACCCTCTTAAGGCGCTGACAAGACCTAAATTAACATCATTTAAACAGTATTTAAACGAAAACTATTTGATTTCGCAAGGCGAGTAAAATATATGTTTATATTCACTATATAGTTTAAAAACTTGCTATTACGTAGAAAGGATTTCTTAACGCAGATTTCTATAAAATTACATACACTTTTCCGTCATACCAAAAAATTTGCTAATTTATATTGTTCATGCAATGTGTGTTTTTTTAATATTATTTTTTCTGATTTTCTACGTACATCGCCCACACCACATGCCGCTGTCGTGCTTCTCGCTCCCTCCAATGCAAACAGACATTGTCTGCTGAGACAGACAGTTGATTTGATTTGATTTGAAAAGTTAGCAAAGCAAAATGTAAGCATTCGTAAGTGACACCGTAGGAAATCTGCCTATGGTGCTGTTTCTCGGTTTATCCGAATTGAAGAAACGGTTTTGATTTTTGGAAGTTTGTCTTACCAACTAAATGAAAGAGAAAGCCACGTCTTAATACGAGCCATGGCTATTACTTCCAACGACAAGAAAACGGCTTTTACATAAAAGCAGGAGCTTTTTTTCAACCTGATCATATTGGTAAGGATCAAATCCAATCTAATATTTTGTGACCTTGAGTCTAAAGTTTAACCAACACCCGTGTAGATTTTTAGCTCTTTCCTTACCTACCGAGCCTTTCCTAACTGCATATAATCAAAGGTGGTGCATTATTCACAGGTATTGGTCACTAATTAACAGGTCCCCAGCGTGGTTTAGTGAACGACCGGTCCGATGGGGGTAATAATTGAGATTTATCCCCCGGACAACCCCCGAGCGGTTCGTAATGCACTGTTTAGAATTTACGGGGGTAAACGCGCAGCGGTAGGAGGAATAATGTTTAAAATGCATTGGGACTGAACCGAAAGAATAAAAAAAATGCTCATTTTTTTACAAACTTGAGAATTTGGAACGCGCTAACATCCAGCTATGAATCAGTACCTACGGATGTTGATGAAATAATTCTTACTACAATTTAAAAAACTGTTCTGTTTGGTCTCCTTAAACGGAAAACGAATACGAAGTATGGAATTCGTTTTTAAAATGTTTAGACAGGTTCATAAAGTTAATATTGTTAGAGTACAGTTCAATGAATCTTTCTTACCTTTAACTAAGAAATTGACCAAAAAACGGTGTTCAAAAGTTGCGAGACGTTACTCGATTCCTCTTGGCTTGACTACTTGTTATTCTGATACCAAAATTATAACTTAATCTTCCAAAATATGGAAAAATCCAAACAACGTTAATTCAAGCATCAGTTGGTATCAAAATTAAAAAGTTAAAATTGAAATATTCCACCCCGCGTGGGCGACCTGTTCGGAAAAGTTTCACTTACATATCATTCTCATTCAAGTTTTAAATTAAAACCGATGATCTCTTGGGGGATGGAATCTGTTTAAAACTTGGTAGCCGGTACACTCAGGTGCGAAAAATGTTCGGGTAAACGCCAGAAAGTTCTGGAATGGGAATGGCGGCCGCTTAACGACGCGCTGTCGCCTCCAAGACGTTGGAGGAACTTCGTGAAGCGAGGGAGCCCGATTCATGCTGGTGGCGCAAAGCCGATCCCCGTGGCGAGATTTGACTGAAGCCTACATCTCAGCAATGGACGCTCTTAAGCCTTGTAAAAAGTAATATTATTGACTGAGCCATTCTAAGTTTAAGTTATGTATTCCCCAAAAAAATAAGAAAATTGTAAAACTCTCGGAATCAATACAGTGAAGCCCCATTTGATAATACAAGAAATCTCATTTGAAATTTAAATAAAATTCATACCGAAGCCAGGACTCTTCAAATGAATATTGAACTAGCAATAAGACTTGCAGACATTGAGTTGTCGCGAGTTTTTATGACGGTTATTGGGACAATTTGTGAAGTTATCTTGCTGCACCTATATACGATGTGTGCGGTAGACATCTAAAAACTGTTCACTAAACAAAATCTTGATTGCTTGATTTGTCATAGAAGCATAAATTGGTGACAAAATATATAAGAAAATTTAGTTTTTTCATTCTCATCATCATCATCATCATCATCATCATCATCATCATCATCATCATCATCATCATCATCATCATCATCATCATCATTCTCATCATCATCATCATCATCATCATCATCAGCATCATCATCATCATCATCATCATGATCATCATCATCACCATTTCAGCCGAAGGACGTCCAGTGCTGGACATATGCCTCCCCCAAGGCTCGCCACTCAGACCGGTCCTGTGCTACTTGCTTCCACCGGTTTCCCGCGACCTTCACGAGGTCGTCGCTCCATCTTGTTGGAGGCCTACCGACAGCTCGTCTCCCATCATCATTTCATTTGTTTTCATTCTAGGTATAAATAATTCCCACGTATTTCCTTCTACCATCTCGTAATAATCCGCAATGGGGTGATCAGGCAGAGAACGAGTTGTCGACATAGCCCAAAGAATAAGCTCTTTGAAGTGGCAGTGGGCCAGTCACATCGCGAGAACTGCGGATAGTCGTTGGAGTAAAGGCGTTCTTGAGTGGAGACCACGACAAGGCAAGCAAAGTGTAGGGCGCCCCGTTGTCAGGTGGAGTGACGATTTGCGCAAGGTGGCCGGTGAAGATTGGATGCGGCACGCCTTGGACAGAGCTCATTGGCGTGCATTGGGTCCTCACCCAATGCACGCCATGCCTACGTCCAGCAGTGGACTACTATGGGCTGTTGATGATGATGATGATGATGATGATCTCGTAATAAAAGGAGGACTGTGCCGGCACTGGGACGTAAATACATTTGCTCAGTCATCAAGCACTGCCAATACCATATGTACGCTGACGACACGCAGCTCTACCTGTCTTTTGATCCTAAAGATACCTGTATAGCAGTGGAATATATAAATAAGGATTTAACTCGCATAGCAAACTGGTCAGAATCCAACACATTGGTTCTTAATCCCAGGAAGACCAAGTTTATGGTGCTTGGGTCTCCCAATCAAGTACTTCATATCTCGGCACAGAATCCCACTGTATCTATGTTAGGTGAACGGGTGGAATTTGTGTCAGAGGCTCGCAACCTTGGAGTGTTGATGGACGCAGGTCTGCGCTTTGAAAATCACGTACTGGAGTGCGCCAACGCTTGCTTTTACAGACTCAAAGTACTATACCGGATTCGTGATTTTCTGAGCGTAGAACTTCGTATCAAACTGTGTGATGCATTAATACTATCCAAACTTTCTTATGCAGACTTAGTGTACGGACCGCGGCTGCTGGCTCGTACAGATCGTATCGTGCAGCGCGTTCAGAACGCCTGCGCCCGATACTGTTTCAATGTTCCTCCACGCACACACATCACACCGTACCTAAATTCCAACGGAATTTTAAAAATGGCACTTCGTCGTGAACACCACTTCGCTACGTTACTATTTGGAGTCATCAAAACCGAAAGACCCAAGTATCTTTATGATAAGTTGAAATGGAGATTTCCCCGCATTGTCCCTTGCCGCACCACAAACTGGCAACTGCTTGTGCCTAAGCACCATTCTGCCGCTTTCCGTGGCAGTTTCAAATATGCTGCCTCCAAGTGTTGGAACAACCTGCCTCCTCCGTTTCGTAATCTTTCCTTCACCTCGTTCAAAATTAATTTCAAAAAATATCTTTTAAACTATCAAAAACAATTTCCTTTAGGTGGCAGAGTTGTTCCTACCTATCTGTATCCGTATTAAAACGTAATCTTAAGGTAAAGTATATTTATAACTTACAAATGTACATTCTAGTATCTTCTTATTGTATTTGTTTTTCCTACTTCGTTTGGTTCCTTTCTTATATCTATTCTGTTAATTCTCGCTCCTGGCTACATTTATTCACACTTTTATTACTATCCATTAAATATATATTTAACTATAATTACATTTACAACTTTCACCTTTTCCCTTGTCCCCCTTTTATGATTTTACCTTCCTACTTCTGTTCCCAGCGTAAGCACACATGCTTTTTAGGGCTTCGGCTGAAAACCAGCGCTGTGGCTCCTGCTGCAGCACATGCTGAGCCGAGTCCTTTTTTGACTGGCACTACAGCGTAGCGCAGCGTATTTGCACGTCTTTTTAATACATTTATTTATATCATTATCTTATTTTCTTTTTCTTTATTATCTGTATTGTGTCTTCTGTATTTTAACTCTGTTACGTTGTAGTGTGTATTTTTATGTCAAAATAAATGTTCTGAGTTCTGAGTTCTGAGTTCTGAAATAAGCTGATGTTGATTCATTATGATTATAAACAGTACTACTACTACAGCCTACTATTTGCGTCCTACTGCTGGGCACAGGCCTCCTCTCATCACGAGAGGGTTTGGGCTATAGTCCCCACGCGGGCCCAGTGCGGATTAGGGACTTCACACACATCTTTGAATTAATTCGCAGATGCGTGCATGTTTCCTCACGATGTTTTCCTTCACCGAAAAGCACAGTGGTTAATTCAAATTGAATTTCGCACATAAGTAAACTTAGAGGTGCAAGCCGGAATCGAACCCCCGACCCTCTGCATGAGAGGCGGTAGGTCGAACCAGCGGCTTATAAACAGTACTATTTGAAATAAGTTATCAAATGAACCCCTAGAGGAAGTTATCATCCATAAAAACCCTCAATCTTGAATATTCTAAATACAAATTGTACATACCGAAATGTACCTTACATTGGGCGTAAAAACTACAACACAAATTACCTCTATAATAGCTCCTTTAGGCCGTCATAAAGCATATAAATACAAACTCGCAGTCGACTGTACCCAGCCGGCCGACATAATCCGCCGTGACGGCCGACAGTTTTTGTCGGGATTTCCCGCGGGAACTGTACGGGATTAAATTCACGTTAAAAAAAATTACACGCGAAATTATACCGTAATTAAGTTTGAATAATGGCCGCTCGACTCAAGATGGGAATTTTAATGGCATCAAAATGTTGTGCAATGAATTTGCAAGTTTGCGAGTTTGTTTTATTAGTGTCGGTCGTTTATGTTTTTACTGTATCATTTATCTGTAGGTAGCTATATCACTTGTTACAACTCCAACACTTTACAGATTTCATTCTTGAATTGCCAGAAAATACATTTTTAAACAGAAACCTTTTGAGTTACGACCTTGAAAGAGCTTAATACTTTTCTGGCTATTTTCTTCTGGCAGTGAATTTCGTATAGCGAGCGCATTGGTGTACCTACCTGATACATCAGACAGACGATTGGCTTTCTCTTGAAGCTCATCGTTATCACAAAAAATTTACAATCGATTGAGACTCTTAAGCTTTGATCATTCGTTGGTTCAGGTTCCACTTCCTACCTTACGTTACGTAGCTAAGGACATGTGATACGAATATCCACCAATTAGAAGCGTTCCACGTCGCCCATATATAAGTATGATACAAAAAAACTATCTCATTAGTGAATAATTGGATATTGTTCACAGCCTGAGCAACGTAGGCTCAGTCAAATGGAACGAAAGTCTCAGACTCGTGTATCCACCAATTAGAAGCGTTCGACGTCGCTTATATATGTATGACTAACTTCTACCCGCGACGCTATCTCAATACCACATCTAAATCGGTCCAGCAGTTGAAGCGTGAAGAGGTAACAAACAGACTAGAGTTACTGCCGCATTTACAATATTAGTATGGATAAACATTGTTTATTACACAACCAATCTCATTGGATATGGCGCACATCCTTAGTTCAGCTAGGCTCAGTCAAATGTAACGTCAGTCTCAGACTTAAAGCGAACATGAGCTGCATGTTGCCTGGAGTGAAGGCAACGTAGAATGCAACCGCACTGGACTGTCCGACTGATGGGTCAGGTCGCGTCTCGGATGCAGCGGGAGCGATTTCACATAGATATTATGTGTAAATAAGTTGCATGATTATATTAAAGTACGTGGTTTCTTTTTAAGTTACGTTAAGGTGCATGTTATAGTGTAAAGTGAGTGCAATACTCGCCAATAAACATTAGTTTGGCGAACTTCTGTCAAAATTTGTAGGTACCACATTTTTTCATGAGAAAAAAAAAGATATACCTTATTAGGTATATCTTCCTTATTGGCGTTCTTTACTGCAAAAGCCGTGGTGACCTCACTAGGCCAGCCACTCATGCAGAGGGTCGGAGGTTCGATTCCGGCTCGCACCTCTAAGTTTACTTATGTGCGAAATTCAATTTGAATTTACCACTGAGCTTTTCGGTGAAGGAAAACATCGTGAAGAAGCCTGCACGCATCTGCGAACTAATTCAACGATGTCTGTTAAGTCCCCAATCCGCACTGGGCCTGCGTGGGGACTATAGCCCAGACCCTCTCGTGATGAGATGACGCCTGTGCCCAGCAGGGAGAAACCAAGTAACAGACAGACAGACAGGCAGATAGACAGAATTACTTTTTGCATTTATAATCCGTATCTATACTAATATTATAAATGTGAAAGGTGTTTGTTTGTTTGTTTGTCCTTCGTTCACGTCGTAACGACTAGACCGATAGGGATGAAATTTGGTATGGAGATAGTTTTAGACCCTGGGAATAACATAGGATACTTTTAACCCGATATTTCCAAGGGAACGGGTTTTCTACGAGTCTAACCAGTTTTCTATAACTATAACCATCTATAGGTATAGTCCAACAAGATGGAGCGACGACCTCGTGAAGGTCGCGGGAAACCGGTGGAAGCAAGTGGCACGGGACCGGTCTGAGTGGCGAGCCTTGGGGGAGGCCTATGTCCAGCAGTGGACGTCTTTTGGCTGAAATGATGATGATGATGATGATAGGTATAGTATCATCGGGTGCGCAAATTCTAATTCTTCGCGGGACTAAGTCGCGGGCAATCGGCTAGTATAATCTATAAAATTCTCATATAACAGTGTTTGTAACCAAACTCCTCCGAAACGGCTCGACCGATTCTTATCAAATTTGGAATGTATGTTCAGCAGGTTTGAGAATAGGACGTAAGCTATTTTGCAATACCCAAAAAAAAAACTAAGGCGGTATGAAGTCCGCGGGGTCAGCTAGTATTAATCAATCTTATCATTCCTTTACATCAGCCTTGGCCGTAAAGTGGGATTTTCTGCCCGCTACGCGGAGAGAAAATCTCACTTCTTGGCCAAGGCAAGATGTAAAACTTTTGACAAACCACGGGCGGTAATTCGTAAAGCCCCAGATCGCATATTTATGACAGAAACAGAAACCTCCGATCTGGGACATTTACGAATTAATGTAATGTACTATTAATGCAAAATCAATGCTTAAGAAGTGGTTGTATTCATTCTGATGACTTTCTCTCACTATTCTAAGCCCGCTGTCATCGCATAAAAGGCCACAGGATGACTTCAGCCGCAGCACCAAACTCTAATTTGTTACTCTCGTATTCAACCGACCGTTTACATCCCGTTTCATTTCTAAGCAGAACTGGTATTTACCCCGAAAACTACTAAGTATATACACGGTGGGTCAGAAAATATCGCAAATAATTAACCCACAGTATCGGCTATCGATTCTAAGTATATTGTATAGGTCTTTAATTTTTTTTGAGTTGGTAAAAAAAAAAATGTATAGGATTCATGCGTCGCTCCAATCCAATCCAATCCAATCATTTATTCAGCAAATTGGCCACATAGGGGCACTTTTACACGTCAGAAAAGAATTTACTAGCGCTTCCTAGACCCATTGCTTGAGAAGAAGCGCCGCAACAAACTCAAGCAGAAGGCCTTTTTTCAAAATTTACACATAGTTATAACATTTACATTACATGTATAAAATATACATACACACAACCAATCCCATTTACAATTTTTTTTTACTAACTCGAAAAAAATTAAAGACCTATACAATATACTTAGAATCGATAGCCGATACTGTGGGTTAATTATTTGCCATATTTTCTGACCCACCGTGTATACAGTGCTAGTTTCTATATTGTTATATATAGTTCGGAAAGGGCGGGCTTCTTCTAAGACTTTTGTCTTTTGAAGTGGCGATTGAAGATAGAAGAGAAAATAAAAGTATTCTACGATATGGCCAGGGTCTCGAACTATCTCCAAGCCAAATTTCATCCAAATCGGTCCAGTCCTTTCGACGTGAAGAAAGGACAAACAAACAAACACACTTTCACATTTATAAAATTAGTATGGATTATTTTTAAGAAGGAAATCCTTCTTGTGCCAATATTTATTCTCCCCCGGCCTGTGAGACATTATCTAATGGCTTAAAGGTTGCTATCGAGCCTTAATTGTTTCTAATCCCTGCAGGCTTTTCGTTTCCTTCTATTGGATTTGCGGGGGGTTTTTTAAGAGGAAAGATATTGTCGGCTGGACAGACAACTAGAGGAGATTGCAGTACCCACTACTACTACAGCCTATTTGCGTCCCACTGCTGGGCACAGGCCTCCTCTCATCTCAAGAGGGTTTGGGCTATAGTCCCCACGCGGGCCCAGATTGCAGTACCTAATGTAGCATTACTGTAAGTATCAAGCAAAAAGATTTAAAAGGATGACTATCAGTAATATTAGTAATATTTATTGCTATTTAACATTTAAAGTAGAACTGAAAGATAAGGAAATAAAAACAATTATTAATTTAGAGTCTATGTATCCCTGTACTCCACTGACCCTATTTAATAAGTAGTGTGCGAATTTTTGTGGTCATTCCGTCATGTTTTTTTGGGAATAACGCTCTCTTGATAAATAGTAGGTACATTTCGATACTAGTGCGGAAAGTGTGTCATTACCTCACGAGTAACGAGATATCTTGCCACGAGCCGCAGGCGAGTGGCAAGACTCGGGACGAGTGAAGAATGACACTTCCGCACGTGTATCGAACGACGTTTTTTAATACAGTTGCGAAAAAATAAGAAAAAACAACAAGTAAGGAATTAGAAACGTTTATATTATTAATTTTGTAATTGCAATAGAACTGAAAAACAATAAAGTTATACAAAAAAAAAACTCCTAATAAAAATCTATTCTATCTTTATTTATTTATTTTTTATTTACATAATAGTTAATGGCACAATTTGTACAATTATTGAGTGTGATATTGAACATGGAAAAATGAACTAGGAGGAAATGTCAAGTGGGCGTTCCCTGCGCACCAACATTGAGCCATATATGGCAGCTTTGAAGTAGATTGAAGCGCGCCTGACGTTAGTCTGCTTATCACTGCCGTGACAGATATACGCCAACGTTAGTTGCAAAAAATATTAATATCGCTTTGAAAATGCCATATTGTACAATATTGGCGTGTCGAAATCATAGTAGATAGAAAAATTTAGCTTCAAGCAATGATTCATATCACAGGTGACCTTATTTTTTATAATATTGAATAAAAATAGCGAGACGTTATTTTTGACAATTTCACGCCAAAGTGTCAGGCTAAATTCAACCGTATTGTGCAAACGCTAAAGTTTTCTATCATTTGTTTAAAACACTTATCGCCATCTTTCGTCCAGTAACCGTATTACAACTGGGGTTGCCATTAACTAAATTAAAAAAAACCTGACAAAACTATCTTGATTGAAGTTTTGGTACCTTTATCATGTCTGGTGTTCAATAAAGAATATTGTATTGTATTATTTGTATATCCTTATATACCCTGTTCGCGTTAAGAAAATAGTGACTCATCACCGACTGCCGGCCAAGCCACGCCCCCTAGCCAATTAGAACGCTAGAAATTAGTAAGGCGAGTTCACAGTGCTCAGTTGCAGTCAGACCTTCGAAGAGATCGGTTGTGTATTTTGCGTATTACTTGTTTAAAATTTTTGGAAAATGGATATCTCACCCATTAAAAAAAATAAAAGTGGATCAATTATACATAGCGGAGAGAGACGCGTAATTTACAATGTTTTTAAGTATTTCAAAAAGACTGATTTAAATGAGACTGTGGAGAGCATAGTAATTAAAACTGCAAGTGCATGCGGTGTGTCCGAAAATACTGTTTATAAAATTAGAGTAGATGAGACTGCTAAAAAGAATGGCATTACAATTCTTCGTCTGCCGCCTTACCATTGTAAATTAAATCCGATCGAAATGGTGTGGGCCCAAATAAAAAATTATATTGCTGCGAATAATACTACATTCAAAATGAGTGACGTAAAAAAATTATTTTATGACGCAATCGCGTTAGTAGACGCCGATCGGTGGAAGAAATGCTGCGACCACGTGATACGCGAAGAAAATACCATGTGGAATTTGGATGACGTCATGGAATACGCAGAACAAAATTCATTTGTAATAAATGTAAGGGACGAATCTAGCGATAGTGATTAGCGATTTAAGTACTTAGTTTTAAGACAATTTTGTATTTTTATTTATTTTAGTATTTATTTTTTTACCATTTGTTGAAATGTGTTACTCTACTAATATAGCGTTTAAGTTGACATTAAAAAATACTAATATTAGTTTAAATTGACATTTTTAATTATTAATTATAATGAATATTTTATAACATGTGTAAAATCACTGATATTTTATTATTTTTCTATTACACTTATTTAAGGATTTGAAAAAAATGTTTAATTTCTCTCCATTATGAATACGCCCTTACCCTGCAGTTGCACTGATGAGTCACTATTTTCTTAACGCGAACGGGGTATAATGTGTTTATATTTTTTCTTAAGTTTTTACAATATGAATATTAAAAGTAAAATACAAATAATAATACAAAATATAAACACATTATAAGGCGGTTCATAGACTCAGCCGTCACTGTCACTCGTGGGACGAGTGAAAGAGAAAGCGCTACGCACAGAACGCCCGATTTTGTTACTTTTTAACACGTTTTAATTTCTATAAAGATACCGTCTAAAAAATGGCATTTATCAAGCTGTCGATGTATGCATATAATATGGATATTTTTTGTGTTATAATTAGTTTTACACTGTTTGATATAATAAACTGGAGTAAAGTTGGATTAGCGGTCCGAGTTAGAGGTTACTTTGGAATTAAATTGTATCGAGCGAAGTTTCGTGAAACGTGTATCGAAAGCTGTCAATGTAAGGATGGTATAATCAAATATAACATATGTTTTTTTCATATTTTTAACTTTTAACATTTCTTAGAAAAGTATGATCTTAAATGAGCAATTTGACGATGCTGGGTCAGGGAAGGGCCTTTAAAACCCTAACCTAGAGTGCCGCCGGCAGCGAAGCAGGAATCAAGCTACCGGTGGTGACAGCTACAGAGAGAAGAATCTTCTGACTAATATTTACCGTGTCTAATATTAAACGAATCACTACTACTACTACTACTTCTACATCCCATCTTATTATTATTATATTCCTTCCTCCTTATTGTTTATTATTATTATATGAGCCTGTAGTGTCCCACTTTAGCTTAGCGGGGTGCAAGGGCTACATCGGCGACTATAGTGTCTTGGAGCTTAAGATGGTATTTCTGAAGCGGTATGTGAGGTTTATCCCCAGTATGCTGCGCTCCATCGTCCGTGATCGTCCTTTGAGCAAATACTTCTGAGCATTTGTCAAAGACCAAGTTTGTGCACCATACGTAAGAATTGGACTAAATATCTTAAAATGGCTTATTTTCTTAAGTACGATTTCATAGAAACAAAAGCAGAAAATATTTAATACTAGAAATTCCTGATTACTGTTATAAGTACCTATCCCCTTCGAAATCCAAGCATTCCGGCTAATAGCGGAAAGTTGGCAACACAAATTACGTAAGTACGACAAAGTTAATAAAATGCGTATATTAAGCAATAATGGACTCTGTTCGAAAGGGTTATGGAAAGGATATTAGTTGTGTCATGCATAGTGCCATCTGTCGTCGAGTAGCCGTACTACGATGTTTTCAGCCGTCAAAGCTATGAAAGAGAAAATGGTTCCTAATTCAACTATTAGTGAATGGTAATTTAAACCTTACTTTGGACAGATAGGGCAGGAATTTGCACTAATTTATTTGATGACGTAAGTCTCAAGTCGCTTCAAGACTTACGCCAAATCAGCAGCAAGATAGCATAGTGTTGTAGTGTAGTGATTAGTGTACAGTAGTGTGAGTTTGGCGACAGCGGTTTTCATATTAAGATCGCAAGATGACATTTCCTCCTACACTACAAGTGTAGTTCATTCTTCCATGATATTGAAAGTGTTTGCTGGTAAATTAAGTGTTTGGCTGACTGAATTATTAATCTCACATGTCTGTGAAGATTGAGTCACTGGAAAAGAGAAAAACACTAGTTCGCAAAAACCAACTTTGCGCACGCTAAACAGCTACGTAAAGTAGCACTTTTTGAGCAACTGTATTAAAAGCGTTATTTTCACCCGTGTTAAATATACACTGTAAATGTGGCCAATTTGCTGAATCATTCATAGAATCTCAAATCTGATTATAGAGCAACTGATTTTATAAATACAACTAGCTAACCCCGCGGACTTCGTACCGAACTAGATTTTTTTGATATGAAAAATAGCTTACGTCCTATGCTCAGACCTACTGAATCTACACTCCAAATTTCATAAGAATCGGTCGAGCCGTTTCGGAGGAGTTTGGTTACAAACACTGTGACACGAGAATTTTATGTATTAGACTAGCTGACCCCGCGGACTTCGTACCGCCTTATAAATTTTTTTGGGCATAAAAAATAGCTGACGTCCTATCCTCAGACCTACTGAACCTACACTCCAAATTTCAAAAGAATCGGTCGAGCCGTTTCGGAGGAGTTTGGTTACAAACACTGTGACACGAGAATTGTATTAGAAAGACTAGCTTTTCCCCGCGACTTCGTACGCGCCTAAACATTAAAATGTAAAAATCCCATTTTTTCCTCGTTCCCGTGGGAATTTCGGGAAGTGCTTTCTTAATGCTCCCCTACGCTCCCCAAGGAACCAGCATGCCAAATTTCAGATCCTTACGATGTTACCCGCGACTTCGTACGCGCCTAAAAATTTAAATGTAAAAATCCCTTTTTTCCCCTTTCCCGTGAGAATTTCGGGAAATCCTTTCTTAGTGCTCCCCTACGCTCCCCTAGGAACCTGTATGCCAAATTTCAGCTCTCTACGACCAGTAGTTTCGGCTCTGCGTTGCTATGTCAGTCAGTCAGTCAGTCATTCAGTCAATCAGTCAGTCAGTCAGTCAGTTTCTTCTTTTATATATTTAGATAATAGTCATTAACCTCACTAGCCCTCTAGAATCTGCTTAGAAAGTCAACCTCGATTACGCCTAACCGCCGAACTAGGAAATACGCGGGAAAACAGTGGGATCGTTAGATAACTCGCCTCACTCTAGAGCAGGAAGTAGGGTTGCCGATGCATTGTACGAAATTAAAAAGTGTTCCACTAAGATAAAAGCCAAGTGTGATGCTGTGCTAAACCTAAACTTGAAACCCAAATCTGTAAACGAAATATACAAAGAGACGGAATTAAAAAAAAAAACATTTTATCTTTCTCCACTTTTGTGTAGAAAACTGGAACAAACAACAGAATTTATAAATACTTATTTTCTAAATGCGAAAGTGACCCCGTGTGGTGCCGGGTCAGAATTGCACCACCCCATCTCCTCCCGTGGGTTTCGTAAGAGGCGAATAAGGGAAAAACCGGAGGATGGGCAGCAGCGTCCTCCGCGCACTACGCAAATCTTACTGCGGTCGCCAACCCGCCTGCCAAGCGTGGCGACTATGGCAATCCCCCCCCAAGGGATAAAATTGGTAACATGAGGCCACAAAATAAACCCAGACCCCCAGTCCCCGGCGGCCCCGCTATTCCTGGCTCCGGTAGCGGCCATGGTTACGGCGGGGCAGGGGGTGCTAAAGTTAATCTCCGGAAGAGACCCGGCTACCAAAACCGAAGACCCTTGGCCCTGGCAACATACAACTGCCGTACGCTGCGGACTGACGAAAAGGTACTGGAACTGGAGGAAGAATTGAGCAGGTTACGTTGGGGAATCATAGGGTTATCAGAAGTCCGGAGAGAGGGGGAGGACATGATAACCCTGAAGTCCGGTAACCTGCTCTATTTCCGGGAGGGCGACCAACAGTCCCAGGGAGGTGTCGGGTTTATCGTCCACAAGTCCCTCGCAAACAATGTGGTGAAGATCGAGAGTGTGTCGACCAGGGTAGCGTGCCTTGTACTCAGAATAACCCAACGATATTCGTTGAAGGTTATACAGGTTTACGCTCCGACCTCGACGCACTCCGACGATGAGGTGGAGGCTATGTATGAGGACATTTCTAGAGCCATGCATAGCTCCAAAACTCACTTCACAGTTGTTATGGGGGACTTCAACGCGAAATTGGGCAAACGAGACGGTGAAGAGCTGAGAGTGGGGCAATTTGGAGTAGGGCGTAGGAATCACCGGGGCCATCTACTGGCTGGTTTCATGGAGAAGGAGGGACTCTATATGATGAACTCCTTCTTCAGGAAACGAGAGCACAGAAAGTGGACCTGGATGAGCCCTGATGGTGTAACGAGGAATGAGATAGACTTTATCATGTCGACGAGGAAGCAGATATTCAATGATGTCTCAGTGATCAATTCGGTTAAGTCCGGGAGCGATCACCGTATGGTACGAGGCACATTGAATATCCAAGTGAAGCTTGAGAGATCTCGACTGATAAAGTCTACGCTCCGCCCGGCACCGACCCAGCTCCAAAACCCCGGGAGCTTTCAGCTCGAACTCCAAAACCGTTTTGCTTGCCTAGAAAGCGACGTGGACGATTACAACGACGGGTTTGTGGAAGCTGTCCATACGGTTGGGTCCAAGTTCTTCAAGACCCGCCGTACAAGAACCAAGAAAATCTCAGACTCAACCCTAAAGCTCATGGAGGTGAGGCGTGAGATGATTCTGCAGTCTTCAGGTGACGCTAGTCATTATCGGCAGCTCAATAGGCAGATCTCGAAGTCTCTGAAGCGTGATATACGCCGATTCAATACCAACAGTATTGAAAAGGCTATTGAGCGTAACAGAGGCTCGAAGGTGTTTGCCAAAGATCTGTCTATTGGCCAAAGCCAATTGACAAAGCTGAAGACCGAAGACGGCAGGATCGTCTCATCCAAACCGGAGCTGTTGGGAGAAGTCGAGAAGTTCTATGGGCAGTTATACACGACAATCCGAACACCCGTCGCTGATCCAGCTAAAGACCCTAGAGCTAGATTAACCCGACACTATACCGAAGATATCCCGGACGTCAGCCTGTACGAGATTAGTATGGCTCTCAAACAGCTTAAGAACGGCAAAGCCCCCGGTGATGACGGAATTACAGCTGAACTCCTGAAGGCGGGTGGTAAACCAGTCCTTAAGGCCCTTCAGACGCTGTTTAATTCCGTCATCCATGAAGGGAAAACGCCGCGAGCATGGAACAGAAGTGTGGTGGTGCTCTTCTTCAAAAAAGGGGATAACACCTTGCTGAAGAATTATAGACCCATCTCACTTCTGAGTCATGTCTACAAGCTGTTTTCGAGAGTCATTACGAACCGTCTCGCGCGCAGGTTTGACGAATTCCAGCCTCCCGAACAAGCCGGTTTTCGAAAGGGCTATAGTACCGTAGACCACATACATGCGTTGCGGCAGGTTATACAGAAGACCGAAGAGTATAACCTCCCCCTTTGCCTTGCATTTGTGGACTACGAGAAAGCCTTCGATTCGATCGAGACTTGGGCTGTGCTGCAGTCTCTCCAGAGGTGCCAAGCTGACTACCGGTACATCGAAGTGTTGAAGTGTTTGTACGAAAATGCCACCATGTCCGTCCGACTACAGGACCAGACCACGATGCCCATCCCACTGCAGCGGGGAGTCAGACAAGGAGACGTAATCTCTCCGAAGCTGTTCACCGCTGCATTGGAGGATGCCTTCAAGGTGCTGGACTGGAAAGGACGAGGCATCAATGTAAATGGCGAGTACATCACTCACCTTCGATTTGCCGACGATATAGTAGTTATGGCTGAGACCATGGAAGACCTCAGTGCTATGCTCGTTGACCTCAGCAGAGTTTCCGATCGAGTTGGTCTGAAAATGAACATGGACAAGACGAAGATCATGTCCAATGTCCATGTTGTGCCAACTCCAGTAATAATCGGAGGCTCTGCGCTCGAAGTTGTTGACCATTATGTATACCTGGGACAAACAGTCCAGTTAGGTAGGTCCAACTTCGAGAAAGAGATCAATCGTCGAATCCGACTCGGCTGGGCAGCGTTCGGGAAGCTTCGCAGTGTCTTTTCGTCCAAATTACCGCAGTGTCTTAAGTCGAAAGTCTTCGACCAGTGTGTGTTGCCAGTGATGACTTATGGTTCCGAGACGTGGGCGCTTACGATGGGCCTCATAAGAAGGCTCAAGGTCACCCAGAGGGCAATGGAGAGGGCTATGCTCGGGGTTTCTCTGCGTGATAGAATCAGAAATGAGGATATCCGCAGTAGAACTAGGGTCACCGACATAGCCCGAAGAATTGCGAACCTTAAGTGGCAGTGGGCGGGGCACATTGCTCGCAGGACTGATGGCCGATGGGGCAAGAAAGTCCTGGAGTGGCGTCCGCGAACCGGTAGACGAGCTGTCGGTAGGCCTCCAACAAGATGGAGTGACGACCTTGTAAAGGTCGCGGGAACGCGGTGGATGCGAGTGGCACAGGACCGGTCTGAGTGGCGCGCCTTGGGGGAGGCCTATGTCCAGCAGTGGACGTCTGTCGGCTGAAATGATGATGATGATGATGAAAGTGACTAGCAGTCTGTCTGTTACGTCTTCACGCTTTAACCACTGGACCGATTGAGATGAAATTTGGCATTGAGATATTTGGGGTCATGCTACTTTTTATCCCGGAAAAACCCATAGTTCCCGCGGGAACACGATAACCGAATTCCACGCGGGCGAAGTCGCGGGCAGAAGCTAGTACATATTAATATTACAAATGCGAAAGAACTCGCCGTTTGTCTGTTACCTCTTCACGATTTTACCGCTGGCCCAATTAAGGCGAAATTTTGTATTAGATAATTTTAATCCCGGGGAAGGAAACTGGATGCTTTTTAGTCTGGAAAAAACGCATATTTCCCGCTCTATAATAACCTAATTCCACGCGTATATTAAAGTATCGGGCAGAATCTGGTTATTGATAAGAAATAGAACAATTTATTATCCAAATTTAAATCCTACCCGAGGGTGACAACCCTGAACCGCAGCCTCTTCAGTTTCTAGCATATTAAACGAGTCCAAGTCGAGAACTGCTCAACTCGCGAGGCCTTAAGTGTTGTCGTAGTCTTGGCGCTTTCATTAAAACAATTATTGAGCTTCACGAGTACTACGAATATCTAATATATAAAATTCTCGTGTCACATTGTTTGTAACCAAACTCCTCCGAAACGGCTCGACCGACTCCGCCGCTTTTCCGCTCCGAAATTTGGAGTGTATGTTCAGTAGATCTGAGAATAGGACGTAAGCTATTTTTCATACTCACCCGAAAAAAAACCAAGGCGGTACGAAGTCCGCTGGGTCAGCTAGTATTATTATAAACAAACTGTTTACTTAAACTTGTCGTTTTTGTCAAATAAATATTTTTCTTCTTCTTCTTCTTCTTTATACTAGCTTCTGCCCAGTACTTCTTCCGAGTGGAATTCGGTTATAGCGTTCCCTCGGTTTTTCTGGGATAAAAGTAGCCTTTGTGCTTTCCCAGGACTCCAACTATCTCCTTACCAAATTTTATCCAAATCGATCCACGTTGAAACGTGGAGGTAACAGACGGACAGACAGACAGATAGACTTAGTTACTTTCGCAATTGTAATATGAGTATGGGTTACATCTTACACTTACCATCAGGTGGGTTGTGTGCTCGCTTGCCTATATTGGCATGAAAAAAAAATGTACTGGGTTCATTAAAACTATTTGACGACCGACAGAATCATCGATTCTAAGCCTGTTTGAGGATTCGAATAGAGCCCCAGTAGTTTCTGTTGTGCATTGTCATCAGTCGGTCAGTAACGGAAGAGTTCTAGATACTGATTGAAGATAAAATAAATCTAAGTGCACCTGATGCTTGATGTCACCTGAGGCTTGTTTTTTCTTTATCCCTCGTTATAAGGTTAGATAAAGAGGGAATCCTCGCATGTCGAAAACAATAAAAACATCAATATTTGAAAGGGCATCCATCGAGTACAACACAAATTCGAGTCCGCATTGCCATCATAACGCAAAGGACACCAAAACGTGTATAGTCGACGTCAAACAGATATTTACATTTTTGGACCTTAATACAACGAAATAAAGTGAAAAAGTGTAATCATCTCTTTGACGTCGACCGTACAAAGGCTTGAATATCAACTCAATCATGTAAAACCGTCGACGTGGAAGTCAAACAACGGCCGAAAACAGGGCAACCCGGCCCAATTAGAAGATGGTTCGATAACAGACTCATTATCCAGTTGCGAGAAAAGGCTATCGGAGATTAACTGGTGGACTTCTTAGGCCTGTTTGCAAGAAGCAAGGTTTTGTTGGTTATGTTTGTAGCCGAATCTGGGTTAACATTGGGGACTTCAAACACATCTTTGAATAAGATCACGATGTTTTTCTTCACCACAATACAAAATTGAATTCCGCATATAATTTTACTCAAGAGTCGCAAGCATTAGAGGTCAATCAAACCACTAGGCTACCAGAACTTCTGTAGAATTTTCACTTTATTAGGTCCGGGGTCTGTGATATGATAACCAATATTATTGGATTAAAACAAAGCTTGCGTGTGCAGTGTTGCCATATTAAGGTTACATTTTTGTAATAAAAAAATTAATGTAGAGAGAGAGAGAGAGAGAGAGAGAGAGATATTTATTTCAAATATTTTCACATGCAACTTAAGACTAGTTTACATGAATGATGTTGGTCTTACAGATGCCAACAGCTTCAAATTGAACCATCAATCTAAACCGTGAGACTGTTCTTCCATGAAAGTTTCCTATCCCATTCAATTCCGCCTTAGCGACCAGATACTCTAGACATCTAGAAATTTCCATTATCACAGCCCATATAAAGGATCGTTAATACAGATCTACTGTCATCAAGACGCGAGGGAAACGTTAATTCGTCTTCTGTCATTAACGAAGTCGTTATCTGAGGGAATTTGTGATTGATCGTAATCATTACGTTCTAGGATTGATTGCAATCTCGATGGATTTTTTTTTCATGAACACTCTTAATAATTGGAAAACTGACGACTCTGCTCAGTTTGCAATTTGTCACTGTATAAAAGTCATAGGTACACATTTTTTAGTATGAGTTAAGGTTACAAATCTTTCCTACCCAACTAGCAAAAATAAGTCATATATATAATGGTCGCAGCAACGTAACTCATTTAGCATACAAATTACGAGACAAGTCATATAAACGTAATGATTACGCTTATATTGCGCGATTTGGGCCCATTTTATTCAGTGTTTCAGTCATATAAAAGTTGTATAAGGGAAACTTAATCAGCATTTCAGTCATATAAATAATCTGTTCAGCTAAATGGTCATTTAATTATCGCCGGAGTGACAGATATATGCTTAATTTGTGTTGTAACTGCACCTTATGAGTCATACAATTTTTTTAATATGAGTTAAAGTTACAAATCTTACCTGTGGACAGCCCAAAGTTAGGGGTTTTAAAGCCTAATTTCTTGCTGGGCCTTTACATACATGTACATACAAATCCTCTCTTGTAACCTGTATGGTAAAAACATAGTTATGTCAAGCCGTTAGCTATTGAATTGTCCACAGGAAAGACCTATGTTTCCGCGTTCTGGTGTATGACCCAAAATACTGCTGAAAGAGTAAATGTATGAATCATTGATGATGAATGGTTGATAATGAGTATGTTAGTATCTAATTGCATAATCACCATTATGCAATTTTATGACATCGGCAACAAAACTTCAGTCACTATAGCTCAAAAAGATCTTAGTAATAGATCAGCATTTCTCAAGAACTAAATCTAAATATATAAAACTCAAAGGTGACTAACTGACTGACATAGTGATCTATCAACGCACAGCCCAAACCACTGGACGGATCAGGCTGAAATTTGGCATGCAGGTAGATGCTATGATGTAGGCATACGCTAAGAAAGGATTTTGCGAAATTCTCACGGGAACGGAAAAAAAACGGGATTTTTCATTTTAATATTTCTGTGCATACGAAGTCGCGGGGAAAAGCTAGTAATAACATAATATTCCCTTTAGATACCCTTTTCAACGGTACAACATCTCTGTAGTACTCTCCAAGAAGCTGATACGACGATAGTTCCTAAATCAAAGAAAGATTACGTTACAAATAATCCGCTGTAGGAAAACATTCTCAAAACAGAAGCCGTCTTAACCTTGCCTACACTACAGAGGCAGTAATGAGCGCTTTTGTATGGAAACATATCGCGAATAAACAAAGAACAAACAAACATGATCTTCAAAAGACGGGCTAGAGCGGGAATTGGTGTCAGTGCGAAGCGAATAACAGTCTGGAAGATAAAGTGGCTGGAAAGGAAATTTAGAATCATTGACAACCTATGGATGGACGTATATTATGCTCGTGAACATGAACCAAGTGAAGTATTTTTTGATAGTATTTATTATATGCGATCCAAAAACGTATCAAAATTAGCTCTGAATATTTTGCCGACTATACGAAATGTTTTCAATCTATCCTACGCTAGGTTGGACCATCTCTCTATGTAAATGTATGTAGAAGGTCTTACTGTCTTTGTACCTAACTGTTTTCTAAGAAAGTCATATTATCTGTGCTTATATTTAGAAAAATTGTATCTCACATTAAGAGAATCGCTTTTTAATAATAAACGAAACTTAATTTTCATTTTTCCAATTGAATAAGTCTAATGCTTTCCCTTATGTCGAAACCAAAACTCGTATCAACTGCCCAGCCTATTCCGCACTCGCCAGCTCTAGTATGCCGTTTACCACGAAAACAGGCCGCTCGAGATTGAGCGAACGCCCCCAGGCTCATGCTAATGACGCTTTGGACCAAATGTTTGCCACACGTGTGAAGTCAAACGTTGTATGTTGGGGCTAAAGTTTGATGTTGGGACCGATCTTTGAGGTTCGAGTTTGAGTTGTTTAATATTAGTGACCAAGAGGTACCTTACTTGTTTCTACTAACGCGACTCTGTAGAGGGTCGAAAGTTCAAATCCAGCTCAAACTTCTTCTATTACTTCTGTGATGTGATGAGAGGAGTCCAGTGCCCAACAGCGGGACTTGAATATATCACAGAGAAAATTAAGAAATAAAATACCATGACATTTGTCGTTTCTTTCCGGTTTCAACTGCATTTTAATATTATTAATGCAACCATGCAAGTTTGGAAACTCTCCAATGGATTAACTGTCTTTGGTCGCCGTTAATAGTAAACGATTACTCTGGAATCTGGAAATCTGATTTTAAGCGCTCCGTGATACCTATTGTAATTGAATCTTCAAAACTTTATGAAAAGCGATTAATTTAACGAACATACGATATCACAATTAATTTTACAACAACTAATGATACAAGCTCTCTGGTATTTTAATTTGAAACTCTATACTCACTTCGTGAGCCGTATAAGCCGTGGTGGCCTAGTGGTTCGACCTACCGCCTCTCATGCAGAGGGTCGGGGGTTCGATTCTCGCTCGCACCTCTAAGTTTACTTATGTGCGAAATTCAATTTGAATTTACCACTGAGCTTTTCGGTGAAGGAAAACATCGTGAGGAAACCTGCACGCATCTGCGAAGTAATTTAAAGATGTGTGTGAAGTCCCCAATCCGCAATGGGCCCGCGTGGGGACTATAGCCCAAACCCTCTCGTGATGAGAGGAGGCCTGTGCCCAGCAGTGGGACACATATAGGCTGTAGTAGTAGTACTCACTTCGTGAACATATTTGTCTGAATAACCCAACTGTATCAGAAACTATACCTAATATAAAATCATCTACTTCAAAAACGCAAACTGTTCAAATTGACTGCGAAAAACACACCTAATTCAAATAAATGGTTAATGCTTGATCGGCGATCTCTGCAATGGTGTACACGGAAGACCAGCGTCGAGACCCTCAGGGCCTGGACATAATGCTGAGTTTAATACCATTTCAGTGACACCATATTTTAGTTATTTCAAGTTTCTTATGTTTGTATCGATGTCATTGAAAAAACATTTCTATTTCTAATTCGAAATGCGTTGCGAAAATCATAAATGTGCCATGAGCCGGACTGACCGCTTGCTATCAGGTGGCCTGTGTGCTCGTTGGCCAACACTGCTGGGCACAGGCCTCTCCAAGAGAGTTTCGGCTATAGTCCCCACGCGGGCCCAGTGCGGATTGGGGACTTCACACACATCTTTGCATTACTTAGCAGATGCGTGCAGGTTTCCTCACGATGCGATGTTTTCCTTCACCGAAAAGCTCAGTCGTAAATTCAAATTGAATTTCGCACATAAGTAAACTTAGAGGTGCGAGCCGGAATCGAACCCCCGGCCCTCTGCATGAGAGGCGGTAGGTCGAACCAATAGGCCACCACGGCTTACCAATAATATAAAAAGCAATAAATACTCTATGTCAACGGCAAAAACAAACAAACAAACAATGAATGAGCGTTAAACGCCGCCGCGTGTCGACGGTGTCGATGTTATCAGCCCGCCTATTGTAGCACTACGTTATGGCGACTGATTGTGAGAACTTCCTTACGCCTATCAACAGGTCACTTCATTTGCATTCCGTAAGATTTAATCTACCAAATTAGTTTCGTGTTACAAGCCTACAAGGATCCGATTCGGTTTCGATAAAGATGTCAGTGAAAATGGGGAATTTGGGCTTTCGCTTTTTTTGGTGGTATTCTAGAGAAACTTTAAATTACACTTCACTGTGACAGCTATGTCGCTGTCGCTGTGACATGTTTCACAATATCGTATGTATGGAGTGTGGAATGTGTCTTGGTAAGGAGCGCAATCTTATATGGCGTAACAGTTGAAAACGTGTCCAGCGGATTTGATAAGCAACAAAACAAAACACACTCGCCTCACAACCGTTTTCGCTGCGTTTTCTCCTGCAGCAGCGCCATCTGAAGGCGCTACTGCAGACTATCCACCTAGGTGGCTTGACTGGAGTAACGACCACAGCGCCCTCAATCTACCCGATTTGGTATCCACTTTTGGAACTATAAAGATTGCGGTGCTTTACTTCAACCCCCCATAATCGTATGGCAGCTGGAGCCTGATGTTAAAGCGACAAGGTACAGTACAGTAATTATATTAATGTTTTTTGTATGTTGACTACAGTTGTACCTATAACACGATACAACTTAGAAGGCACGCTGCGAAGGTCTTAAGCTGTTGATGCAGAGTCTACTATTGTTTAATCCACGCGCCTTCTAAATTGTGTCGTGCTATACAGTGCGTAGTATTACAAATTACAACTCCATTGTTTAAAATTCCGTAACAAAATGACCCGTTTTGTTATATCATGTCGATCGCTAAAAGCAATTAGTGGAGAATAATTTAACGCCATGCGTGTCGTGACGGGGCCGGAAAGTGACGAAGTTGAAGGAATATTTGACTTTTTTTAGCCTAGTGCGTGATCTAGTTAAAGTTTAGTAAATTGAACTTGTTCGAACTATCAATAGCATATTCTTAGGTTATAAGTTATAATGCTTGATTGTATAAAATCTACTCACTAATTGATTTTTCCAAGGTGGAGTGCATTATTGACTTAATGGAAATTTTAAATAATTATAGTATTGAATAAATGAAAAACGGAAGCTTAATAATATGCATGTAACCAATTCAGTGCATCCACCATCAATGCAGCTTTCCGAAAAAAGTTTTTTTTTTTTTTTACTAGCCTATTTGAATGTCCCACTGCTGGGCAAAGGCCTCTCCCGTGACCTTCCAACTCCCCCTATCCTCGGCCATTGTAGGCCAGTTGTTGTTGAACGTGTCCAGGTCGTCCCGCCACCTCCGCCTGGGCCTGCCGCGCCGTCGCTGAGCGTCCTGTGGCACCCACTGCGTAGCAATATGAGCCCACCTTTCTGGGTGCATACGACAAACGTGTCCGGCCCAGTCCCACTTGAGCTTGGCGGTTTTGTGGCCTACGTCGGCTATTTGTGTTTGGGAGCGCAGCGTGGTGTTCCGAACACGATCTGTTCTTCTAACACCTAGAATGCTACGCTCCATAGCCCTTTGGCAAACCTTCAACTTGGACTTTTGAGACTCGGTAAGGGACCATGTTTGAGCACCGTAGGTTAGGATGGGTAAGTATACACATGTCGACGAGTTTTCGCTTGAGTGTCAGCGGGAGGTTGCCCTTCATTAGTTCTTTCATGTACCAGAAGCTCTTCCAGGCGTTATTGATCCGTCTCTCGATCTCTTTGTCTTGTCTGTTCCTGAAAGAGACTATCTGGCCCAAGTAAGTGTACTCGTCGACATAGCGTATATCTTGTCTTGTCTTGTCTTGTAAAATAAAATATAATAAAAAAAGTAAATAAATTTGACACAATTATCCAACTTTTATTTAAACTTTCGTTGCAGCGGGCTTTCTAATTTTCTAAGCGGGCGCGCATGGTTCGTATTTCGTAACTTCCCTCTACGAAAACTCCGAGATATGCTACGAGCGTAGCGCGTAGCAGAGCGTGGTACCAAAATGTTATACGTATAGTTATGCGATGCTTTTTCTCCTCATATATACCATGTTTCACTCATCTAAGCCTCACTGATTTAGGCCATGGATAATAGATGTCGCTGCCTAAGTAGTATGATCAAGCGCCCCCTGGATGATATTGCTCGCATACCAAGCGTTTCCGATGTACGCCGCAATGTCAGGATCCTCAGTCTGTATAAATGTGTTCTTTTGCTCTTCAGGCTGCTAGACTGTGGAACGGTCTCCCATTGCATGTTAGGAAGGCCCCCAGTAAACCCACTTTTAAAAATAGACTACGTAAATATCTCACTAAGCAGATTCCTTAGGTTTTATTTCTTCTGTAACTATCATTCATCACCGATTATATTTTTTGTATCTTCATTGCTCGTATATATATATAATTTATTTATTTGTATGTCTTATTTGTGTAAGTATATGTAGATGTATTTAGTTTAAGTCTGTTTATTTTATGTAAGTAGGTATATTTGTTCTTTGCTAGTGTCTAAGTATATTTTTGGCACCGCTCCTAACCATTTTCTGCTTTGCCTAAAGGTTGACTGGTAGAGAATGCCTCAAGGCATTAAGTCCGCCTTTTGTACACTAAGTTTTCTTTATGTGCAATAAAGTTTAAATAAATAAATTCCTTGTTCCTGGTTTCCATTGACCGTTCTTTTTAAATTGGCGTCAACTTGTTGCTGGCAGGCTGTCGCGTGAATTATTCTACGGCCTCGACCTGCGCGATTAGGACGTGAGACATAAAGCGAAACGCGGCTTTTAAACGTCGCCCCGTTCGGTACACATTTTAAGTAAGTCTCTTGTTTAATTGAAACATTTAAAAAGCCGTGGTAGCCTAGTGGTTTGATCTACCGCCTCTCATGCACAGGATCGATGGTTCGAATCTCGCACTTATTAGTTTTCACTATTTAGATTCAATTTGAATTTTTACCGAGTTTTTCGGTGAAGGAAAACATCGCGAGGAAAGCACGCATCTGCGAAGTAATTGAAGGATGCGTGTTAAGTCCCCAATCCTTAACCTTATCGTGATGAGAGGGAGCCTGTGTCCAGTATTGGAACTCAAGCTGTTGAGGTGGACATTTTAAGGTCCGAAAAATCGTTTGATTTACAAAGAAATAGAAAATCATCAACGTATATTCAAAATGGCGTTTCATTTAATTTACAACAAGCCATTGCAGTGTTAAGTGATAATTTGAAATGTATTAATTGACATATAAATTATATGGATTATAAAACATAAAATCAACATACTACACCACAAAATGCAGCAGCTAAACAAACGAAGCAATCGAACGAATGAAGCCAATAAGTGATTTAAATATTATCACACTTCGAAGGTTCAATTAGTAATCAAATAACATGAAATGTTCGGAAATCTGTTTCGAATTGCATAATACAATCATTTTTACTTGGCCACTATTCAATAGCGAGTAAAATCGAGTATTGCCTGACCTACTTCGGTTCTATTGAAAATTTACGAGTTCTATTCGAGGAGTAAACTTTGGAACATGAGGTACTAGTAATTGAGCTATCCAAGAATCGAATTCAAACTATGATATCCTTATTATATTAAGTTGATATTTTCAAGTTAGATCGACAGTGTAAAATTAAAGCCATAATTACGATAAATTAATAAATTACATCTATTGAAATTCAACAAGATGGAGCGACGACCTCGTGAGAGTCGCGGGAAACCGGTGGAAGCAAGTAGCACAGGACCGGTCTGAGTGGCGAGCATTGGGGAAGCCTATGTCCAGCAGTGGACGTCTTTCGGCTGAAATGATGATGATGATTGTAATTATTTGACAGTTCGTTAAAAATCCATACTATCAAATTATCCATACTAATAGGTATCACACATACACGCGAAAGTAACTTTGTCCGTCTTGTGTCTCTTCACGCTACAATTGCTGGACCGACTGACATTTTTTTATGGAGATAGTTAAAATCCCGGGGTAGGACATAAGACTCCAGAAAATAATTGACAAAATGACAAAAAAGATAAACAAGAAATGTTCTTTTATGTCAATTTAGTAACATGTAATTTCATGCAGTACTTACGCAATACTTACGACACACATATTATGACGAGCAGATTTACTAATATAAGACTACAGTCTACGTAAAGGGGCTGCGTATCATATTAATGAGTCGTACTATAAGATAGTGTATATTTCTCTTTGTACCTATGGGGGAACTATTTCCCAAGGCGAACGGGAAATGAGTAATTTCCGGGGCGCGTGGCGCAGTAAAGCATGGGGATGTAACTTGTGATAAATAAATGAATGAAAAAAGTCATTTTCTCAAAAATGCCCGGAAAACTCGTCACTGTCTGCTTTCTATCAGACCGCGAAGTGCGTCATTGACGATCAGTCAAAAATAAAAATGAAAACTCAACTGCATGCCCCGGAAATTTGTATGAAATTACTTCCGCGGCAGGTATAAGCGCAGGGAAAGTTGTATGAAATTTCATTATCGTACAGGTACTTTTTTTTTAAACTGATAACTACGCGAAAGAATTCCCAAACAGCCAAGTATGCATGTTCTGTATCTGTCAATTGACGCGAAACGAAACGTTTTTATCCGTATCTGAAACAGCGCAATGTATTTCAGACCGGAATTAAAAAAAAAGCGCGATCCATAAAGAGCGGGAACTCTTGTCTTGTATAGAAATTTCTTGAAAATAGTTTACTAGTTGGTTTAAAAATTAATAAAAGGTTTTAATTTTGCTAAAAAATGAGTTTCCTACATGTGAGTTTTTAACTTGCCGTGTTAGTGTGTCTGTTAAAGTCAAATATCGGTGAATACGAAATAAGACTGGCGTTCCAGTGGACTTGTTGATGACTAGTTGTAAGTACTTGAGTATCTTTGCGTGCATGTCAATGCCGTATTATGAATATCTAATATTAAGTTTTTTTTTACATTTTTGAGAAAAGCACTACATAAACCTCGGCACATGAAAGGCTTTGCAGGGTTCGTATATATTAAAGGGTACTCAGCCTGCAAAAACCTACTTTCCCGGCCACGGCAATAATGTACTATTATTACCTGACTGACGGACTAATTAGAATTTCGATTTCTTCAGCCTGTCGTCATCCCTATATTGTGACGTGCAGAGCTCATCTTACACTAGCTACTACTACTACTACTACAGCCTATTTGCGTCCCACTGCTGGGCACAGGCCTCCTCTCATCACGAGAGGGTTGGGCTATAGTCCCCACGCGGGCCCAGTGCGGATTGGGGACTTCACACACATCTTTGAATTACTTCGCAGATGAGTGCAGGTTTCCTCACGATGTTTTCCTTCACCGAAAAGCTCAGTGGTAAATTCAAATTGAATTTCGCACATAAGTAAACTTAGAGGTGCGAGCCGGAATCGAACCGCCGACCCTCTGCATGAGAGGCGGTAGGTCGAACCACTAGGCTACCACGGCTTCCACTAGGCTACCACGCAACACTACACTAGCAACAAGCTTGAACTAAAATTTCACCAGAAACACACACACGGGCGTTTAATGCAAGAGACTCAACTAATTCACTAAACCCCAGTTGCACCAAGCCGCCGGTTAACCGCTTAACTCGGATTTATTTGTATGAATTTGACGTGGGCTAAGAGGCTAACCCAAGGTTAGCGGCTTGGTGCAAGTGTGGCTAATAGTTTTGAAATTTTCCCCACGGCACTCGTAAATAAAGGTCCAAATTCTGATAGCAATCGACGCGGGAAACATTAAATTACTGTTTTAATTGGCGTTTAAATTATATTGGGTTTGAATGTGAGTTTTAGGTGAGCAAACTAATACCGCCGGATTATAGCGATTGGTAAATGTTTACTACTACAGCCTATTTGCGTCCCACTGTTGGGCAGGAGTGTAGCCCAGCAGTGGGACGCAAATAGGCTGTAGTAGTAGTAGTAGTAGTAGTTGGGCACTGCCCTCCCCTCATCATGAGAGGGTTTGGGCTACAGTCCCCACGCGGGCCCAGTGCGGATTGGTGACTTCACACATCTTTGAATTACTTCGCAGATGCGTGCAGATTTCCATACGATGTTTTCCTACACCGAAAAGCTCATTGGTAAATTCAAATTGAATTTCGCACATAAGTAAACTTAAGAGGTGCGAGCTGGAATCGAACCCCCAACCCTCTGCATGGGAGGCGGTAGGTCGAATCACTAGTCCACGACGGCTTTTTTTACAAAATTACAACAACAAAATAAATGTAAGCAAGCAACTCAACAAAATGTCCTAGAAAAGAAACACAAGAGTGATAATTAGTCCAAACTATTCCCACCCACTGTTTCCCATTACGCCTACTAACTTCCTCCAGGAAATCGGAACCCCGCTGACATTTTATTCGTGAAAATGCCACGTGCATCCGTGGAAAAAGGTCCGCCCTAGTGACCTAATTACTTCATTATTTCCCTGTAATTAATGGACGACAATTGTATTTTGGGAACGTTTTGTTTATTATGAATAATAGCTTCTGCCCGCGACTTTCTCTGCGTGGAATTCGGTTACAGCGTTCCCGCGGGAATTGAGCGTTAAACTACTAACTTTGTTTTATACTATGTAGTGATAATGTATTGTTTAACAGTTAAACAATACATTATTATTGATTGACTTAAAGATAATGAGTTGTGCATCAGTCATATTTCGACAGAATGCCCATAACCTACCTATCTGGCGGTCGTAGGTATAGACACACGGCGGACACGGCCTATAAAAGCACGATTTCGAACACAATTCGAACGAAGTGTCAATGTTTGCGTGCGAGGACGTCTGTGTGCGTGCGAGGACGTCTGTACGGTTCCCCTTGTTTACGCATATTTTTTTATGGCAGAATTCGATTTTGCATAATAAGTATAGGCATAATAGTGTTTACGCCGAAACTAAACTCGCATAACGATCTTTCGTCGAATTCTATTACGCATAATCTATTTACGCCGAATGGTTTTCACGCATAATTTTCGAATTTCGAATATTGTTTAGGCAGAAAATTACTTTCGCCGAAATTAGTTACGCCGAAAACTACTTTCGCATATCTTTATTCTCGTCGATTTATTAAATGAGTATCCTGTATAACATCAATCATGATAGGGGATTTTTACTAACTGATAATTTCGTTTACTTATATAAAAAATAACCTAACCTAACCTATGCGAGTCGGCTTAAACTTTGGGTGTTACCGCGCACACCGTCCCTACATAATTTGTTATTTCGGACATAAATTCGGACAATATTTCGGCCTATCCAGATTCTGGTAAATTACTAGTATGCCAAACAATATTATGCATAATAAAATTCGGCCAAGTCAACATTATGCCAACACAATATTCGGCTAAACACCCATTCGGCCAATAAAGAATTATGCGTAATAAAAATTCGGCAAAGTCAAGATTCGTCGTAGATAAATTATGCGAAGCCTGTTATGCGTAAACAGTTTCGGACAAAAAGAATTATGCCAAATAGAGGGCACCCCGTCTGTACACTTGTAAATGTGTGTGTAGGTACCAACTACGCGGGCCAACGATTCACTCTCCATCTCCGGATGAAACAAATGACGGTAAGGCGAATTGCGCGCCGGCTAGATTCAGGCGGGTGATTCCGTGGCCATTCTGTACAGTAGTACTTTTGAATAATCTGTGCTGTGGTGTAAGTTTGTAACTGAGCAAAAGTATCGATCGCGTCACGTGTCAAAATTGCGGGTGAGGTACACACACATTTACA
This sequence comes from Aethes cnicana, assembly GCA_963971205.1. Classification (NCBI taxonomy): domain Eukaryota; kingdom Metazoa; phylum Arthropoda; class Insecta; order Lepidoptera; family Tortricidae; genus Aethes; species Aethes cnicana. The sequence continues at coordinate 8,678,114 of OZ020295.1, read as the reverse complement.
AGTGTACAGACGACCTCGCGCGCAAACATTGACACTTCATTCGAATTGTGTTCGAAATCGTGTTTTTTTAGGCCGTGTCCGCCGTGTGACCAGTGTGACCACAGCCAAGTGAAGGCATACAGCATTTTCAAGAGAGATGGACAGTAAGACAGTATAAATCCGCTTCCCAAGCCTGCGGTCGGTGCTTCGAATTTCTAAACTGCTACGCGGAGCGACAGCCGTTCTAAATCTCAAAAGTTGGATAAGAACGATCGCACGTCTTGGGGCGAATTTACCGATAGTTTGAAATTTGAATGCGCTTTGGCGATTCGGATACGGATGATTCAGCTCCTTTAGTTGCAATGAATATTTGGAGATCTTGAATTATATTCAGGTTAAATGTGCTATTCACAATAAAAATAATCACTCATTTATTACCAAGAAAGATTCTTTCAGCTTCTTCAAGATGCATATAGACATACCAATATACTTAGGTGTCTAAAGATGTCATTGTTGTTGTGCATGCTACATACCTGAAACAAATAAAATACATTGTTAAAATTGGAACAAAAAACACAGATATTGAATCTTTTGGATATTTTATAACAAAAAAAAACGGTTGTCTATAAAAGTCGGTTTATGGACGATAATTTAATGAGAAAACATTAATGAATATGTCCCGACTCCCGTTACGTAGGACATACATTGCGTCATGTTTTTTCGTGGGCGCCGCCGGCGTTCATCAATTTATAAGACGTTATCACGTCAAAAATATAAAACTACTACAAAAGTCTGTCAGTCTATCATTCTGTCATAGATTCAATTTAGCAGAAATATAATTCACCACGAGCGAACTCGGGGGCAAAGCCCACTTTCGAATGAAAATATTTACTTACTTTGAAATTTCAAAACCAAATAAGACATCAATTTAACTTAAGTTTGGAATGAATATACGGTACGAATGTTATGACATAATTTGTGAACTACAAATTAACCGTCGAGAAGTTTATTTAACGAACTTGCCACGAGTTCGCAGTTAGAGTTTAGAAACATACTGACTGGGGCCATTGCTACGAAATTCGGAATGTTTCTAAATGAGAATAAACACCTTGTTTCGGGTCGTGCCCCTTTCGACTACCTAAAAATACATACTTTTATAAATATACATGGTGGGTCAGAAAATATGGCAAATAATAAACCCACAATATCGGCTATCAATTCTAAGTATATTGTATAGGTAAAAAAAATAATATTTTGTATAGGATTCAGGCGTCGCTCACACAACCAATCCCATATACAATTTTTTTTATCAACTCGAAAAAAAATAAAGACCAATATACTTAGAATCGATAGCCGATACTGTGGGTTAATTATTTGCCATATTTTCTGACCCACCGTGTATAATAAACCAATTTATAAAAATCAGTTAAAAATCCTTAACGCTTTCATGTCTAAACTGCGGAATAAACCAATATCCAAATATTTTAATACTTACGTTTTCAGATACTTAAATAGAAATGAAAAGAACATTTTTTATAATATTTTACTATCACTTTTGCATCATCATTTCATTATGGAGAGTTACAGAGAAGGACATAGATTAGTAGTAGTGTTTCATCTAAGAAACGTACTGTTCGAATCAGGGATGACTATGATTTTACACGAGGGAAACCATGACCAAAAGCGACGTAAGATTTAACGGAAATCAGTGCATCATGAACTAAACAGTATTTATTCAAACTCATACTTAATACCTTACCGACATCGTCAAAGCTCTAATCCTGTCAAAGACCAACACCCAAGCCATTATCACCCCGCGAGCGTAGCGGGATTAGATAGCGAAGCTCAAAGGCGGAGCGTTTCCGTTAAAGATCAAAATGGCTTGCCGGTTTGTCCACTTGTAGAGTCGCGCAGGCTTTTCGGTAAGCACGTTGTCCGTATTTTGAAACAATAAGCCGTCATTAAGGGCAAATTAAACTGGATTATTGGGACAAAAAATAGAAAAGAAAGTATAAATTATTCCAGATGACGTATTTAATTTTTCATTGTTCTTTAAACTCAAATCACAAGTTTTGATAGATGTCAGTTGACAATATTAAGGGTTTTAATTTAGTAGTAACTAAGCAAAAGTATTATCATTTTCAAAAGCAAGAAGTTTTGTCAATGTGTAGAATAAAACTATCTTTTGGAAATATACCTAGCATGTTCTCGTGAAATATTTCATATATAAAAACATGATAACATTAAGTTAGTCTTTATGTTACATTAACATAGTGTGTGCCAATTCAAATTCACAAAGATCTAAACTATGCGTCTCCATAAACATAAAATACCAAGCCAATCAGTATTTCATAACAAATAGCACTTCGCCTGCTGGCAAATGCCTGATTTAAATGGCCCTTCATTTTCCACGGTAGAACGGGGAACGCACCCTCAAAACTCCGTAGTTATAGAAACTAATTTAACTTCCACAATCGGTATTTCGGAACGAACGCACAGACGGCGCTCTATTGTGTATTAAATATGTATTAATTGCTAATGACTGAGGTAATTTAGAAAGTTTCAAATTTAGACGACAACTTTGAAGATTTTAAGTTAATGTATGTGTTTTAATGTATAATGTATAATGTATAAATCTACATTACTAAAATGTCACTAAAATGACGTTACACTGTAGGATTACAGTGTAACGTCATTTTAGTGGCAGGCGCTACTTCAGCTACTTAATTCCGTTTGCGTGGGTAATCTTCTAGTAAATTCTAAAATAATAACAAAATAGGCTGCTTAAGGCGAGTTGTTCCTCGTCCGGCGATGAGCGAGAGAAAACAAATGATCAAAAGATATCGATTCTGTGTCTAAAGAGACACACATATATTGTTGATCGCCAGGGTAATTTCAGTTCTGGAGTGGCCTCCGCGAACCGGGAGACGAGCTGTCGGTAGGCCTCCAACAAGATGGAGTGACGACCTTGTAAAGATCGCGGGGACGCGATGGATGCGAGTGGCACAAGACCGGTCTGAGTGGCGCGTTGGGGGAGGCCTATGTGCAGCAGTGGACGTCTGAAATCGTTCGGCTGAAATGATGATGATGGGAGTAATTCCATAGTCGCACACATTACGTTTTCACGTAATGTATGTGACTCCAGCCAGTTTCCGCCAGCAACGTGAAGACAGCGATTAACTAAAAACCAACGTCGATACCCACAGAAAATACTTTGTTGAGAACTCTTCATGCAAACTTCATACAGGTTTCAAAGGTCAGGTCTTTAAACGTCTTCCCTTCAAGTCTCCGTAACGTGACTATTCGAGATATTAATTTCACAATATGTCACCGATGACGAGGGTCAGGCAACATAATGGCATTTGAGACTGACACACCAGGTAATATTGAGAAGTTTCAATAGCTTTCACCGCCTCATCAGCCTGTCTCGACGCTGGACGCATTGTGAAAGGGGTAGTGGTGAGATTGCAATTAAATTTTGTTCTAAAGAAAAAAGAAAAATAATTAGTATAACTTAAATTATTACCTACATAATCCTTGCAGTTCATACAGTTTCTAATTTCACTATTCTATGCACTGAGAAAGCGTAAGGATTGAAATGATATAGCGCCGGTGCGGTGTGTTTACTGGCGGTCCGTTGCGCGCAGCTTTCCTTCCACTGCCTCATGAGAGTCCTCCGACAGGTCCGTGGCTTGGATGTATTTCTGTACGCCGACTAGAGACTTCGTCAACGCGTCGAAGGAGCTGGAGTACAACATCTTCTTCTTGACCTTGGCGGTGTCCGGGCATCACGACATCAGGAATAGCTTCTGTTTCTTGCTGGCCTCCGACGTGCCTTGGCACTGGTGGGTGTACTCAAAGTCGAACAGGCCATATCTGCACTCGCCGGTGCCGCCCTGCTGCAGGTGCTCCAGGAACTGGTCGTACTCCGCGTTGCGCTCGCCGACCGTCTCCACGTCGATCTGCTTCTCGTCGCGGATGTAGAACACGACGTAGCGGTGCTTCTTGTCCTTCTTGATCTCCTCGTACGTCGTCTTGCACGCATCCGACACTGTCACGCCTGACGCCATTTTTTGATGTTATACACGTAAAAATTTCACCACTAACTTCTCCGACACCGCGACACTACGAGCGACCGGAACGACACTCAAAGTGTTCTAAAGTGGATACATCGTGTGAACCGATAAATGTCCAGTATCCATGTCATCTAAAGTCAAAGTGTTCATCGAGCTACGACGAATATTTTAAATGCAAAAGTACCTAACTCTGTATGTTCGTCTTCATCGTGGACCGATTTAGCTATAAAAAGTCTCCGTGGGCGAGGGCGCTCAGATGAAATTTGGTATGGAGTAACTATATAGTTCAAGTCCCGGAGAAGGAAATAGGCTAATTTTCTTGTCGGAAAAACGCATAGTTCCCGTGGGACTGCTATAACCGAATTCCACGCGGGCGAAAAGTCGAAAGCAGAAACTAGTACATAATAAAGTACAGGATTGAATGCAAGAATCTTTGCCAAAAGTTTACTCGGTGTCATTCCACAAACTATTTCCATAAATCTACTCAACTCTTTAAATACATACACATCTTCGTAGCATACGAGGACGTATTCGGGAAGAACGTTAAAAGGGGAATAAGGATAAGCAGAAGGTCGTCCACGTGACCTACATAAAACTGTCGAGACACCTGATGCTCGGAGGGGACTTAGTGCTGGAGATTCAACGGATCTTGTACAAAAATATATTTATGATCTAAGTAGATTTTGACAGCGACTTTGTAGGAGTTTTATTAATTTCTATTCTTAGACTTCATAGAGTCAAAAAATTGGCTAAGTGCATGTCGGGCCTCAGTGCATGTATAAAACACCGGCCAAGAGCGTGTCGGGCCACGCGCAAAGTATAGGGTTCCGAAGTTGACGATGCCCACAGTCCTACCTTTCTAAGACTTATTTATCATCTTAGCTAGCCTGTGGTATGACGTGCCCGCTCGACGCCCCCCTGCCGCTCGAGAAAAATCATTGGCTTTTTAATCATTTCATAAGTTGGTCGACTATGATTCGTAAGTTTGTACAGCCGACTTAGCTGTGATAGTTTTCCTTTCAACTACGTTATATATGCCACAACCGTGATTTTTTTTCAGCCATTCAAATACCACCATTTAGCTGGCAGGGGGGGGGGGGGGGGGACGACACTCAGCTCAAACAAAAAATAGCACTTTAAAGCTTAATATTTCACAAACGCATTACTTAATCAAGAAATGGTTTTAACAAACCCACAATATTTTTTTAAGACTTACTCAACGATATGCCGCACCATGGGGTACGCAAGAAAAAAAATACATCCCCACTTTACGAATAGGGGAGGTACCCTATAAAAAAAAAATTGTACCACTTTATCAGCGTAACTAATATGTTTACAGCTTTCAAGAACTAAGCATCTTCGAGCAATAGTGCGGCCAGACGGACGAACGGACGGACGGACATGGCGAAACTATAAGGGTTCCTCGTGGACTTCGGAACCCTAAAAAGCGTATTGCTGGTAATCTTCATGCATACAACTAATATTGTAAATGCGATAGTAACTCTGTTTGTTACCTCTTCACATTTAAACCGCTGGACCGATTAACATGATATTTGGTATGGAGATAGTTCGACTCCCGGGGAAGGACACAGGCTACTATTTATCCCGGAAAAACGCGTAGTATCCGCGAGAACGTTGATAACCGAAGTCGTGAGCAGCAGCTAGTTTAGTAATAAATCTAAATGTCATGTCAAAATTCCAGAATGATAACCACATTCTAGGCCAGTTTTCAACGAAATAATTCTCCGTATAAATCAACCTCCGCAGCAACCCCGCCGCGTTCCCGCCGCGTCTCGTCAGCGTAACCGCGAGTCGCGTGACTCGACGATTTAATTCTAAAATACTGGTGAATTTTCACTGAAAATGTAACGCGTAATTAATATGAGACGCATGTGCTTCGTTCGTTTAATTAGGTACGACTGTCGAGTCTTTATTATTTCATTTTAACGTTTTAATGTTCCATTTTATTTATATGATCCATTTAGGAAACCATATTGTTGTGACAAATGAAGTGTCAACCTTACTACTACTACTGCAGCCTATGCGTCCCACTGCTGGGCACATGCCTCCTCTCACCACGAGAGGGTTTGGACTACAGGTCCTACGCGGGCCCACACATCTTTGAATTACTTCGCAGATGCGTGCAGTGTCATGTGATCCCCACGACGGTTCAAATACGGCATCTCATATAACGCCAGAGACGATTTTATTTTAGTGTGCAGTTTAGGTTTCGTTTGTATGGAGTCTCAAGGGTGTGCACATACTTAAGGCCGGTAGGTATGTTGTATGCATTTACCAGTTAATTATTATAATCCACCACTACTACAACGGTCTATTACGTTACGTTCGAATCCTGGACATTTATCTCACGAAAGAGTTTTATAAGGCGACATAGTAACCAATCGACTGGCAGATTTGAAAGTCTATGTGCCTAATTGGGCCCCTATACCTAGCTATTTAATAGCAAGAGAGCACATTATACATAGCAGTCCAGGTGCCAGCTGCCTATACTCGGCCGCTTTCCAGTCAAGCATGGTCTAAGAAAACAAGGTCTGCCGATCCGGGTGACGTGTCACCGTAACGTTTAACTCGAGTTGCCAAACTCGAATTGCAATAACAAAAATGGAGGAAATATTTTCTGCCGTTATAATGCAAAATAAATTATTTGCGCATTACAATTGTCATTTACTTGTGTAAGCGTACCTAATAATTTAATGAAACACTCGCAGGATACATGGGGGTCGGGGATTATTTTAATACACCACTTGCAACACACATCATCAGTGCGAATGACGGTGACACCCACACTACTTACTACAGATTACTGTCATACCTGGCGAAGTATTATATTGTATCATGCCAGTCAAGAGGTTACAAAAATACCTCACTTTTGTTTGATTTTCGTATAAACAAAGTTTAATTAATAAAACCGACGCGACGGTTCGTAAGTGGCTTACAAAATATTATGATATTAATATGTGAGAATGAAGCGTCGACGGCACGCACGTGAAGTTAACAAAGGAAGTACATATACATATATATATCGGCATATATCAAGTGCGGAAGCAGTATGGAAATTACGTCAAACAAAGAAATATGTTAGTGACATTTTTATAGCGTATCATAAACTTAATAAATTACACGTGGAAATTGCTATGCCTATCATAAATAAAGTAGCACGCGAAAAAACTCATTTTTTAGGGTTCCGAACCTCAAGAGGTAAAAACGGAACCTTATAGGATCACTCGTGTGTCTGTCTGTCCGTCTGTCACAGTCGATTTTCTCCGAAAGTACTGGACCGATTAAGTTGAAATTTGGTACGTATATGTAAGTTTGTGACCCAAAGACGGACGTGTAACGAAAACAAATGAGTTTTAAACATAGACCCTATTTTTGGGAGGAAAATTTGAAAAAATATTAATGAAGTTTTTCAAACTATATCGTGTGACATATGAAATGAAAGTACTTCTTATGAGGATCTCAAATATATTTTCTTTATTTCTTTTTTGGTCAATACTTTTCGAGTTATATAAGAAAATAGGCGAAAAATGACCACCCCCTTGTCTCCGAAACTACTGGACCTAAAATTTTGGAAAAAATACGGAGGATAGTTATTAACTTATAGATTACAGGAAAATTATTAAGGAGTCCATGGTATTTGAAATATATCATATAAAAGAGCTTATCCGGTGAAATGTTTTGAAAATGACGTCATTGAAATAAATCAAGGGTCGGAACCCTCTCCACGCGAGTTTAACTCGCTTCTTGGCCGGTTTTTATGACTGCTCTCACTTCAAATTCAAGTAGGTATCAATACTTGAAGCTCGATGGCTGGATTCGAAATGAAGAAGTCATAAGAATGCCTCAAGGCCCGCCTTTGGTACACTAAGTTTTCTTTATGTGCAATAAAGTTTAAATAAAAAAAACAAATACGTTTAAGTTGGTATTTTTGCAGTTCACTGGCGGACCATTTTTCTCCTAATATCTTACACATGTACCTACAGTATTCGTCGTAGTGTGTCTACAGTCAAGGTCAAATTTAAAATGTATCTGGTCAAAAGGCAACCCTAGAGCACACCCAAGACACTCCATACAACATGCACGTATCTTGTACAAATACGTGCGCGTGTGTGCGAGGGTGCACGTTCCGGCCGGTTTTGCTGTGGATAAGCCGCGCAAGTTCGCCGCGGGGTAACTTGTGTCGGTGCGAGGCGGTGCGTGTCGCTACTGGTGCGTAGTACCAGTAAGTTATTAGATATACTGTGGCAAAGTTAAGTATCTGGCCAAAAGGCAACCCACGTCGCGTCGAACATTGGAGTATTTTCATGTCGCCATTAAGTTAAGATGAACCTTGGAGCTACGTTTATTATGAACGTGCAAGTGCACGCTAAGCTGATATTAATTCCGCTCGGTACTTGCAAACGAGTGGATCGCATGACTCAGATTATGCCACATTTCTAAGTCTAAGTTACGGTTACGATGACTTTCGCGAGTATAATGATGGGATTAAACGAACTTACCTGAAGTGAAGTTCTATCCTGATTGTATGTAATATTTGTTTCGAATATAACTATGCAGCTTCGTCAGTCTTGCGGCCCAATTGACGCGTTTTCAAAGCTAAATAAAAAGAAAATAACATCCTGGCAACACCAAACTGTCATTTAGTTCAGAGCACCAAGTTAAATGAATACTTAAGAAAGTAGTATTTAATTTATATTAAATACTACTTGACCCTCGGGAGGTGAGTGTTTATCCTACCCTCACCTGGGTGGGAGGGATATTCTTATATATTCGAAACAAATATTACATACAATCAGGATAGAACTTCACTTCAGGTAAGTTCGTTTAATCCCATCATTGTATGTAATATTTGTTTCGAATATAACTATGCAGGATGTTCAGAGAACAAAAAGTAATCATTCTCCAAACAAGACCTAAATAATACAATATTTATGAACTTATAAGTCTATTCTAACTAGACTATAGTCAATCATAAATAATTATATATGAAAGTTTAACCTTATATCCATGAATCTAAAGGATATACCTAGAATTGTCACCTACATACATTAACAGTTATCACACAACAGACTCGTGGCTCATGTTCAGTTTGAATTCAAAAGTTCACTTCATTAAGTATAACAAACAATGTTTTATACATTTTTATGATTTAGTGATGTTAGCTCCATAGTAACACCTAAACATTGCAAGTGAAATAACAGATATCAGCAGGGCGAGCAGAATATGCTACACATTACATCATGTAACACATGGTTGTCTGTTCCACAACCATCTCCCGACCGTTAATGTAAATTGTCTCTTAATTTGAAGCTTTAAAATGTAACAAAAGTTGGTTGTTCCTATCCTATAATTTAAACTGTACAACACAACTAGAGTTCCTGAGCATTTGAGCAAGGAACCAAAACCAAAGAACTGGAAATTCCAGACACTGGACAAAATTTCTCAACTACCTACCTTGCTGTAAATATAACACAAATTAAGGTATGAGGTATGGTAACCGAATCTCGAATAAGTAAACTTATGATTGTATATATGATTAAGTAATAAGTAAGGAATAAATAATAAAATTGTCGCTTTCTCTGAAGGTGATCCAAACGGTCGTTACTGTGACCGGTTGTGAATTTATTATTATAGATTACCAGCATAATTTCTCATATGATGTATTCACATTCAACGTCAAAATTACAAGTTAGATACAGTTTTATTTATGGCATAAGTATAAGAACTCAAACAACAGGATTTTTTAACTGCCTATAAAGTTCCTGAATAATTTATATAATTTATTACTTCATTGAACAGTGTTCAGTCATCAAAAAAGTGCATATAGTACAGAACTTCTGGTGATAAATCATCTTCTGAAAGTCAGCTCCCGAAATTAAAGAGCTTGTAAAATATCTGAAATCAAATCAAATCCATGTATGTACCTTAGGGGTTCAACTACAGAAATCTGCTATCTGGATAAAGTTTCCATTACAGCCATTAGTTTCATTTCATTGGGAACTCGTAGTAGGCGTCGTAATTTATTTATATTTATTTTAAGTTAAAAATTCAATTTAGGGGTTATCACTTAAGGACCTCTCACACTCACAATCTACCCTTACGTTTAGAGCAACCCCTTACAACAAGTAATCAAGGTATTAAGTGATCAGTAGTTTTCATAACATAAGTATTTAATAAAAAATACGGTCCTGAGTGCCTGCTGCACAATTTGTATAATAGCTCATAAAGCGAATACATGAAGCTCCAATTGCAAATATATATATATATATATATATATATCGAGACCTGTCTGAAAAGCATCTTTAACAACAAATCAGATATTTGGATTTATCACTCATCATGCAAATGTGCATTTTAATGTTAATTCACTTTAAGTACTGTAATAGTAAGTATCGAACGTTTCGTTGTCTCTGCCTTCACCAACGGGAAGCAGGTATGAGCTTTTTGGTAAGTAATACTGACTGTGTGGTGGCAATCAAATTGATTAAGTATTGTTAGTTTCAACGAAACTAAATTCACCTTCAGAATTTGGCCATGTCAATAAAATCTTCCAGCGGAAGGCTACAGGACCATAATTTATTTATTTATTTATTTAATAAAGAACCACCTTCATAATCTGACCATGTCAACAAAATCTTCCAACGGAAGACTAAAGGACAATAATTGGTAATACGCTCTTTGTCAAAAGTGAATTACTAAAACAACACGAGCTTATAACTATTTTACTTTCAACGAAAGTATTACCATATCACAACGTGATACAGTCTCTCATGCTCATTCATAATATTACGAGTACATATGTACATTCAGTTTAAACTTTCCAACGGAAGCTACTTTAAATTATAGTATTGTATTGTATATTCACTTTTATTAAAAATACTATTATTCTTTAATAATTTCCCAAATAAATATTTTCAACACTTTCATAACATAACTATGTCGGGAACTTCAGCAGAACCTGCTGGCTGCTCATTCCTGTACAATTTGTACACATATCCGAAAATAAGCAAATATTACATCTGCATGCTGAATGAGAACATATATGTATTACCAACCCTATTCAGAAAATTGGTAACGCTAGTTTCAGCAATCTTTAAGCTTATCGCTTGGCAATAAATGTTATATGAAATTTTTGCCGTCGGCATTTTAGCAGGAGGCAAATTTTTATGAAAAATAATAACCTGTCTGTACTCGAAGACCAGACTATGCGAGCAACATGTGCAAATAGCATAATTATTATAAATAATTACAAATTAATAATTCTACCAGGTATATGATAAGTTTGTTAGAAACTTAGAACACTGTGATATAAAATACCAACATGAAGGTTCCCAGGGCCCAGCCCAGGGTACGTAGCCCAATCAGGACAAAAATAGCACCTGATAATACTAGCACTACTTAAGTCTTTTGTCATGGTCTATAGTCCTGTGTCTGAGTAACAATTAAAAACATAGCAAGGGTTGCAATATGTGCAGGACAGGAGTGATGGCTGATATTTGTCCATCTATATAAATATGATATTAGGATATCACTATGGGAACTGAGCCACTAATATACATAAGTCTTTTGAAACTGGCAGCACTCTTACTGCAGTTTACACCGTTGGTGTTTAAGATTGCTTATAATGTACTACTGTATGTACAATTCATATCTTGTGATAATTAAATTCTCAAGTTTTGTATCCCAGTAAAGTAACTGAAAATATTATTTCCATCCTGAAAAGGGCAATAATAATAATAAGCCTACGGAACGTAGACGACAAATGGGAGCATTCGACGCATTGCTATAATATTTTGCGCAGGCGTCCATATTTCTAATAGACCTCAAGTCCAGGTTACATTACATTAAATGAATATGGGGTAATGAAAACAAAAATAAACAAATAATTGTAGTAAAATGACTTTATCCATGTGAGTACAAAAGAAAACAAAAACTTTTCAAAAGTACCTACTTATTAGAATTACCAGGTAGATCATTTAAAGGAAAAGAAACTTATTACTAGGTTTATTGATAGTTATCGGAATTACTTCTATTTTCAGTAAGCAAAATAAATAAAGCCCATTGTCTAAATTTGTAAGGTTCGATTTCTAATCCAATCTAAAAATAAATCTCATAATATGATTACCAACATCATTACTAAAAACTGTATAATGTGGAAATACCTTTCCTCAAAAGACCATTAAGGTACTCAAAATAACAATAAAACTCCGGCCATGAAAGGTTGGAATACTTAGAAAGTCCTCAAGTCAAGAATATTGTCTCTAATTTTTAATACATTAACAATGTATAATTATTAAGTTTTTAACCACTTTTATTTCTTGTCATTAACTTTAGATTTGGTACATACTCATGTGCCTCTTTAAACCTAAACATTTTATTACTAAATGTTATTTTTAAGTATCTCTATCTTACTCATGCATACATATGCTAAGCTACCAACGCTTGTTACTTAGTCCGGTAACTAACTTATGTATCATCAACATCAAATGTCTGATTGACATTGTGACCTAAAAAGCTTGTTAATACTTGGTAAGAAATAGTACCTATATGTGCATGTGCAATGATTGTCAGCGTGTCTAACATTACATATAATGCAAATAAATATTTACTGTCTAAATGGGTTATCTAAATATGCTTTATATTCTCATATTATAGTCTACAGGACACAGTAATTCAGGGGAGACCCTCCAATATACAACATCTCACAACATCAAACTAAAAAATCAAGTAAATAGGTATTATGAGTTCCAATAAGTTCGAGTGATCAATATTTTAAGAACTTTAAAATATATGATAGAAATTGGTTCTGATCTTAAAAATTTGCAATATATTACTAAAGACTACCAAGTTTTTAATTTCACTGATCATTTTCTGTACATTTTTAAGTAGGTAATAAAAATGTTTGAAAGGGTTTTTGAAAAACAACAATCTTATGCCTAGAACTAGAACATACAGATAAATTAATCAACTGAGGCCCATTATTTGGGTGTTCTTATGCATAAATGCATATAGTATCGAGTATTAAAACCATATGTATAAAGATGTACTATTTATTTACCTAGCGGTGCGGAGCACTGCATCATAATATAAGTCTGTGACTGTAAGAATAGATAGTCATGCCAGAAAGGAACTGCAATAGCTACGATCTTTGATATGGGTGTCCTTCGTATGGAATGGACACCCTTTGATTTCAATAAAGGTACTGGCCACCCAAATCATCTGGAGGTGTTTCAGCATCTTTACTATTTATTTGACAAAAGATATATCATGCACTGGCATATAAAACAAGTCTAAGTATAAGCTACTCGTTCACTGTTTGAAATACCCTATTTAGACTGTTTGATGTTCGGTTCGGCAGTAGCGAAAAATTATAACCTAACTTTTGAAGAACGGAAATATAGATCGCTTCATTGTTTATTTTATTATGATAAATAGATTATGTAGATAGCCACGAGTCTGTTTTTCAAATAGGTATTTACATACTCACTCACTTAAGTATCTTTCATTTTGGGGACCCAAAGTAGGTACACCGATACTGTTGCACTGCACAAGGAGGGGTTTCGACCATATATGTTGTAGTCCACACTTATTTCAAGTTTTATATTCATTTGCAACTGTTGAATCATCCTTTTTAGCAAGTTTTATAGAATAAAATAATTAAAAACTTGGATATCAACAAAAAATATCGCGTCGGAGGGCGCGAGAACTAAGAATGACAGTTTGGTGTTGCCAGGATGTTATTTTCTTTTTATTTAGCTTTGAAAACGCGTCAATTGGGCCGCAAGACTGACGAAGCTGCATAGTTATATTCGAAACAAATATTACATACAATTGGGTATATGCACGGAAAAAACAATACTTAAACTTAAAACGAAAAGTAGCACAAATTAAAATTATGTAGCTACTAGGGAGCGGAATTCTATAGTAAGTGAGAGCGTTAAATTCTGTACCTAATAGCGAGCGGGATCCTGTTGTATGAGAGCGTTAAAAACTGTTAGTGGTGGTGTAGATCTAAAATCAAAAATAAATTTCATTTACAAAACAAGACAAACTAATTCTTTGACCAGAACTCTATTCATGAAAGCCCATTCCATTGTTGCAATTGTAAATATTCGTTATAATTTTGACACAAAGTGTTGTCCCATTGAATGAGCACTGCCGGGCCGATTTAGCTCATTCGTTTTTTGTTTTATTCCTCGCTATTTTGGGAAAGTTTAGAACAAGATAAAACGGGAAATATTCATCGGAAACACCTAAAAAAAGAATAATAACTTTGTATGGGAATCCGCGCTGAAACGAAGTTCACCGGGCGGACTAGTCTACAATATAATACAGGCAATGAAATGCTCGTAGAACATGCGCTACGATGCGAAAATATCGATTTTACAATGAAATTATATTTCTATAAATATTACTGTTATTTTCTATGCTACTTCCCTATCCGCAGAATTATTTAAGGCGATTTTTTAAACAGTTAATGCGCATCGTAAAAACCACAGGAAGAAGCATTTGCAAATTTAACCTTTTTATTTATTTTTAAAGTGACCTTTGTGAATATTTTACGTTTCGATTTAACCATATTTTAGGATTTTTTATACAAAAATGAGTTTCTGAGTTTTTTACCATAGGTCACATACATTTGAAGCTAAAACCCTCTTTAGTTTTACATTTAATTATTTACTACCAGATTTAAAAAGAACTACTTTTCCAATTTCATCAACGAAAAAAACAGTTCTGCGGTTGAAAAAGTTGACACAAGCAAACGAAAAATCCTCAAGCACTTTAACTCGATTTGAGGCAGCGCATTAAGATCTTTATCGCCCTCGGATCATCCCGCAACCCTCGTAACCTTAGCTGTGAGCGTCTTTTAAAATCGTGTGTAGATAAAACTATATGCTATGCCCTATTGCTATATGCCCGCGGGACTTCGTTCGCGTGGAACATGATAAGACTAATAAGACTATAATTTTTTTGTCTGTCCGTCTGTGAATACTACATGGATATCCGTTCAGTCGTTTCAGATATGAGCTAAAGATTTGTTTGAACAAATTTCCATACCGTTTACGCCTTGATAATAACTGGTTTTTACTATCCGAGCAAATAAATCATTATTTTATGCATGTTCTCTTGTTAGAATAAATAAGGTGTTACAAGATAGATTAACGAAAGCAGGCACAAATGGAATAAAGAAAGCAATTTCAAAGTGTGAGTATCATTTTTATACAGAAAGCTCTTAAAATTTTGTTGGCCGGTTTAAATATATGACGGGGCTGGATTTTAAGAAGTCGTTTGTTACTTATTGTATCAACCTGTATCCGCACTGGGCCCGCATATGGAGACTATAAGCCCAGACCTTCTCGTAGTGAGAGGACGCTTATGCCCAGCAGTGGGACGTCAATAGGCTCTTGTGTCGGTCGTGGTATGTAACCAACTTGTGACGCAAACAAGATACTTATTATCATATCATTCACTAAATCCATTCGTGCTCTTGTGAATCTACATGTAGGTACTTACTTACAAATGTTTTCATTGTTGTCAAAACTGGCGTTCTTCCCAGATTCAGTTACTCCGTCGCATTTTAATCCACAAATCGACCGACGGATAGAACGTAAACGGCTCGGCACAATCGGATCCGGATTTCGACCCGGTTTTTAGTGCGCGTACGTTTTTATGTCCGATCCTTCCAGTGGATAGTTTTAGGGTGGTTTATAAAATGGATAGTGAGTAGTGAGGGTCCGAATATTGTCTTATTTATGCGAGTGATAACATGTTAAATTGTAACTATATGTTAATATTTCAACACATTACAATAATGCGGTCCATAATCGTTTTAGCGTCCGGTCCACAACATGATAATAATAATGCAATGAATTCACTCTACCTTAAATACATCAGCGTCGCAAAATGAAAGGCAAATTAAGCATAAGTCCGCCCGCCTACTTCACTCTGTGATACAGCCGTGAACAATTTCCCGGCCAAATTAAAGCGTCGTTCCATCACACGTATCCTGTCCTTCGCAAACACGGAATCCAATTCGGAAAACCCCGAAACAACTCGAGCGACACGCACATTTCGATCCCGAAGGGCTACGTCTGGGGTCTACACTTCTACATCTGTTTAGAGGTGACACACGTAAAGGTACGTTCAAAGAATGAATGTGTCTTTACTTGTGTCATGGTCATATGATCTCCATATGGTTAGTCAATTAGTTAGTCAGTTTGTACTATTGAGCTATAGTAAGTCGCATTCAAAAGCTAATAGGATATAAAAATGCTACAGGTGGGTCGCATTCGGGACTCCACACGAGCAATACTAGCAGACTCCACCGGAGGTAATTGGAAATATACCTTGCTAAAGTTCTGGTAGCGACTTCTAAAATATTGTAAAAAATGGCGCAGCTCTGAAAATTTATGCAATCTGAAAAGCTTTATCTCGGAAACTATTGGATGCATAGAAGCAGTTTTAGCCTCATACTGTAGCAAATTTAGTCTTCTTTAAAAACGCCCTGAGATGGTATTACTAAAAAGTAGTCCTTTAGTGATCCTAAAACTAATTGCCAAAATTTGAAAAGCAGCACAAACTTTGCGATTTTACTGCGATTTTTTAACTCACTCAAACTCATACTCGAAATTTTGTCCGCAAACCTCAAATTCGAATTCAGCACTAGGGAATGCAAACCGGTTTTAACCGAAACCGAAATAACCGGTTATAACCGGCTAAAGCCTGAGTACGACATAACCGGTTATTGGAAATACGAATAACCGGGTTCGGTTATTTTCGGTTATATATTACTCTTTGATTTTAGCGAACTCTGTCTTTCTAAATCAGTAAATTTTATGTTTTCTGAGTAAAACACGTTGGTTGATATTATTTTAAACCGATTTCAAAAAATGGAGGAGGACCTCAATTCGTTGGGACTCTTTTTTTATTTATTTTTTGTGTAGTATGTTCACGGAAAATAAATATTAAACGTGAACCGAATTCGATGATTCTTTTTTTGTTCGAAAGGTGGTACTTCCAAGTCGGACCCATATTAATTTGGTTCAGATCTGATGATGGTGTTCATGAGAAAATGAGGGAACTCTTCAAAATTTGCTAGGTTAGATTTTGGTGTCCATTTGAAAGACAACAAAGCAACTTATGTCTTTTCCTTATGATGTTTGGAAAATGTAGGCGAAAAAAAAATTTTTATAAAAACTTAAACCGCCTTCAAACTCCGACAGACTGCGAAGTCGGTGTCTAATGAATCGACCCAAAGAATAATAATGACAATCATATAGTGAACTTGACATTGACATCGCAATTCGCAATCTGTCGGAGTTTGAAGGCGGTTTTAATTTTGTATTATATTACGTTGTTGTTTTATTGAGTGCGAGTGTCTATGGTCCAGTGGTGGTTGACAAGTTGTTGATACAAGATTCATCTTATTTTCAAAATCTATATAGAAGTACGTACTAAATCGAGGTATGTATGTTAGTTACAACCGACTAGAAGAGATGGCTGTTATTATTTGTATTTTAATTAAACAAATGCCCGTTTTACAAACATTAAATAAACTGCTCAACTCAGAATAACTTCTAAACTCAATAAACTAGTTAAAATAGAAATGAATGAATACGGTAAAGTAACTATGATGCATTTGCCTACCTTGAAATAATATATTATAGTAGGCAGAGTCCGGTAATAAAAAAATAAAGATTTAAGAATTTTGGCACCGCATTTACAAAGTACTCTCGTGCTCAGGTGGAATGACACGTTGGCTTAAAAGGTAATTCCACGCCACGAGCTTGGATGCCTTGCCTTGTTGCTTCAACGTCAAGAAAAATAGATACGGAGGAAAATAGAACAAGGTGGACCAGAGAAGAGGACGAAATTGGAAGCTGCATGCACGCAGAATTACTTACTACTTAATTTCAAAGTGGGCAATCAATGGCGATGTCACGATGGTGATATTGGTTTACTATTCGAGTATTCGTTAATTCAGTTGATCTTGCTTGTGCATCTTTTAAAAAAAAGTGGGTACACCTACATTGCCAAACACCATAAGGATCATTGTGAATATGAATACATTATACCTGATTAAAATTTCTAGTGACGAATTTTGATAAAGTAAAACAATATCAAAGTAAACATTCTTGTTTTATATATCGAATCGAATCACACTCGTTTAATTAAACCTTTATTTACCCCGTTATTCTAGTGATTTGAATTGAGCGATTATATAACCGGTTATAACCGGTTAATCGGTTATTTTTGGGCCGTAACCGAGGTTATAACCGGTTACGAAAATTTTCCGGTTATTGCATTCCCTATTCAGCACCCCAAAATACATGTAGAATGAAAGAAATCAGAACTACCCCAAAACTTTCTCACTAGTGGCTCTCTAGAGTACAAATTGACTGAATTAATAGCCGATCGTTCCGGACACCTTACGGCACGGCTAAGACATATAGTTTGAGGATATTGCCTAAGAAATAAATACACTTACCTGTTGTTTGAAGAAACCCAATATGAAATGATAGATATTGAGTAAGTATACTAATAACTTGCCTAGCTAAATATGGAGCACCAGGTGTGAGGTAAAAAAAAAATCAACATTTCTCGATCAAATAAATCTTTTTAAAAAAACAAATCTGGATTCCAGTTTCTGCCCCACAAAATCCTCAGCCACGGCAAATACAGTTGGCTAAAACGCTCGGCCTCACGTTGGCTTCATATAAACACCCCTTGGAGAAAAAAAGTCGACCTGAAAGGCGAAACTCTTGAAGCGTGATCGAAGCCTCCGTCAACAAGGATCTCTTTAATAAGATTTGCTATCTCCCTCGCACTAAATAAATATGATTGCGTAGAGAGAGATAGGTGTATTTACGTCGAGAACGGCCTCGAGGGTCTACATGAGTGCCCGTATTGCATAATCAGATATAAGAGTACTAATGGACGAGAATACGTTATTTTTATATCGAAAGTATTTTTATTTAGGTAATACCTAATAGACAGATCTGTATATCTAACAGTTATTAAAATTGCTCACAATACTTTTTATTTACTACCTATGAAGTTTCAGAATCACTATATTGGATCCCAAAACAAACATAAAATAAATGATGGATCATCCATCGTCTCTAGGCAAACAGTAAACAGATACATCAAAGCAGATCAGTAAATAAACCTTTTAAATTGGCCATACATACCCCATGTATGGGCATTTTCACTCGAAAGTGTACCACGATGAAAATTCAGATTTTATTTCATTGTTTTTTTTTTTGTTTTTAGTTGATTTCTTGTTTTTTTTTAGCGAGAATAAAGAGTATTTGCACTAGGCCAGCGTGAGGACGACGTTATAGCTCAAACCCTTTTGTAAAATGAGCGCCCGGGTGCAGGTTGTATATAAGCTTTTGTGGTGGCAGAAGGTAGTTCAAACAGTTACAGACGACTTCCATTATCATTATCATAGAACTAACTTTACTTTTGATCTGAACTAGCTGTGTCCTACGACTTCGTCCGCGTGCAGTATAAATTATACAGGGTCAAGCAAAACGTTACGATGATATTTTAACCACAGTATCAGTAACGTTTGAAAAGTATTTAGGGCACCTGTGAAATACTTTTCAAACATAAGGAAACTTTCATTATTTCACCCTGGAAGAAGTTCTCAACTTCCTCGCTGATTACAGAGCGTACGACTACGACTTTGGTAGTCGGTGCTTAATACTTTGAAGCAATTTTGTGGAAACTAAGACCTCACCTAGTTTAAATACTTAAACGCTTCCAGTGTATCAGAAACATGTTACAGTGTTCAAGTATAGTTTCCGCGGGAACGCGATTACCGAATTCCACGCGAGAGAAGTCGCCGGCAGACGCTACGAGTAGCTTGTTATAAATACCTACTGAACGTACTTACCGTTCGGCCAGTACTTTGCGCGATAGCGGCAGCGGTGAGCGTTTTCGGGCCCTCGCCCACGGCGACTTTATGTAGCGATGCTGCCGCGCTACTTATATCGCTATCCTTTTTACTCTTTGGTGTAAAAAAAGGTGTCCGTAAGGGCGAGGGCCCTTACGGACACGGCCCGCCGCGCATCGGTTAGCACACAATATCGCCACGTCCTACGTATAATCGTGATTTTACAGGAGAGCTGTGCAAAGGTTCTTTATACTCATAACTTTTTTGTTTCTGAAGATAATAGGGATGACGACAGGGTTAAGAGATCGAAATTCTAATTAGTCCGTCAGTCAGGTAATAAAAAAATATTAGACACGTATTTTTTGTTTTATCAAATTAACAAAGAATGACCAAGTTAAAACGCATTAAAGTTGGAGAGTGGGGGCTAACTACGTCACCGTTAGGTTAAATCGTACCTAACCGTGACGTCACGCGACATTTCAACTGAATATATCTCCGTATAAGTTTGATTACGTGGAAAAAGAAAAAAATACGTGTCCAATACTTTCCAATAATCTGCCTGATAGACTAAGGAAAATTAAGTTGTCGTCATCCCTATTCCACAAAATGATGTACTAATAAGGGATGTATTTCACTTTAGTTTACATTTATGGAATTTCGGAAATATTTGTGGATTCAAAGAAAATGGCAGATACACTGTTATACGCGTAATTAACATATTGATGTGGTGTAGTATACTGTTCTAACTTTTTACTGAGATAATATGTCAGTAAAACGCCCGCCGCTCCCGCTGCCGCTTGAAGCAGTGGCCCAGCGATTACGTACGTAACATTCGACGGTATCATCGATGTAGTATGAGGAAGCGACGCGTGCGCCGCGCTCCGCCGCGCGCGTCGAAGAAAGTGCCCGACATACGATGCTTCCGTTTGGAGATAGCAATACTTATAATTAAAAGTACAGTTTGTATAGACAAGAAATCTGTATAACTTGGCCACTAGGAGCGCTGCAATCGCTTGACCCAAACCATCTGTCAATTACATAGAGAAATATTTGTTGTTATTGGTTTTACTTCAATTATTAAAAAAATGCCGCGCTGTGCAGTTCCAGGACGCAATGAGAACGGACGACACGTATTTCCGGAAGACTTGTATCCGGGGCAGGTATAATTGCATTGGGATGTCTTCATTTTCATCACAAATAACTGAACCAAAATTAAAATTACGGTCAGTATTTAACAATTTTAAACAAATCTACTTAGAATTTTAAACAAAAAAACCCGTAAAAATTTGACAGCTGCAGTGTTTAGGTTTTGGTTTGGGTCAAGCGTTTGCAGCGCCATCTAAGTCGAGCTTTGCGTATTCTTGTCCATTGTTTGCACTTTGATTTGTTGCGGGAGCACTTGGTATTATCGTACCCATCCTCTGTGCTAAGCGTAGATCACTATGTGGTAGATGTCGTAAACCTATGTATAGCGATAAAAACGCCTGCTGTATTGTATGCCATACTTCATCTTGTGTAATTATTATGTGTTCCTTAATGACTTCTAAATAAACCAATCATCAATAGAGGTAAATAAACAAAATCTCTTAAAGTATACATGTATTTTTCATCTTATCGATTTGAAACTTTCAAAAAACTTTACAATTTTCAGGAACGAGTATAATTCAACATAAATAGAATTTATAGAACACAAAGCTTAAATCATCCAATAGTAAAACGCTCAACGCCGACAATAGACCACTTAGCCCAACTGAATTATTGTATGGAAATAACGCTCGTTACGTACTCACAAAAAAAAAACTGTTTAACATAAATTCTCACCTCCGCTTCGGGACCGAAAGACCACCAAAGGGAAATCAACTCTAACACACTCTAGCTAACGCTTTAAAATAACAATTGAAACTGCTGATGGCTTACTTCGCGAAATGAAACGCAAACTTAAGCATTAAGTGAGAGAGAAAGAGTTGAAAACGGATTGCTACAAAACTGTGAATACTTCCTAGTTTATTTTAATAGTGAATGGATTGAATGAGCGACGTAGTGAATGAGTGAATGGTCTTTAACGCCGCTGTTAGTGGATAACAGTTTGTTTTGATTGAACTGTGGTATTTCGGTCGACTAGAATTGCGAAAACCGGAAATCGGAATTCCACTTCAGGATCGAATCAGGAATGCCGCGATTAGGTGTCGAACCACATTAAACGATTTTGCGGGTGTAGTCAGTCGGAAGAAATTGGAGTGAGGTTACGAGGCACAAACCAGCAACAGATGAACAATCTAAAAAGTTTATTCGAAATGATGACCAGACCAGAGCAGGGCGTCAGTAGGACGTCAAAGGAGAAGATGGAAAGATGACATCGTCATATATCATAGAAGAGGATAAAATAACGCGATTGGCAAATTTTAGTTAACTCAGCAGGTTATGGGCCCGGGTTGAAAGTACCCAACATGCCCAAAAGATTCCTATAGTATGAAGATAAATATGATTGGCTGATTTTAATCCGCCATGCAAAAAGTAGGGGCGTCGTTCGACGTGTGTATCTGTTTATGGCATCTCAGTGGATAATCTGAACTCATGGATGAAATTAACTGTATTGTTTTTTTTTTGTTTGACTAAGTAGTGAGTTAATTCAACGGAGTGTTCTTAGCTGTGTTTGAAGAAATCGCTGTAAACGTTTGAAGATTATCAGCTCTGCTCTGATGGTTGAAGTACTTACGTTTTTTGTTTATCACACTGGCTGACACTCACCTGGTGGTAAGTGGTCTCTGCGACCCATGAAAATAAGAATAAAATTGCGAATACGTTACCAACCCTTAGGCCTAAGATGGAAGGCCTCTGTGCCAGTAATTTCGGCTGTTTTATCGCCTCATCGGGACACAACAGTGATATATTTTTACCTGGCGGAAATCTTCTCCGCTTAGCTTCATATTTGGAAACGCTGCTTAAATTAATATTGATCAAGTAGCAACACCTGATAGCGTCGTAACACTTCACATACTGTCGAGTGTCAACCTGTCTAGTACAGTCAGCGTTTTGCATATTCCGTCGAAGGAGACGCCGTAAGGCTTGTAGAAGAACACATTCACGAAATCCCCTATTCGCAACTTCTGAACAACGCTGCCGTGTGCGTTTTCTAGTTTATATGCGTTTCTACGATAGATTGAAGGGTTGAAGAATTGATTAGATATAAGTTTTTAGCGTTAAAGGGACCTTTGATGTAACTATTTCACTTTACAAAATTCAATACTTGTTTTAGTTGAAAATTTAAAAACCTCAAACATGAGAAAAATGGCTACATTTTTAAATCCCTGCACCGATTTCGATCAAACATAGCTAAGAACGCTCTCGATTAACTCAGTTATCTATAGCAATGAAAACTTATAATCAAATCTGTAAAAAGTAGCCTAAATGTCACTCCCCAGTCCTCCAACTATCCAATACAAAAAATTGGTTGTCTATAAAGATAATTTTACGTGATAACGTCACACTTAGGTCGATCGTGCCTCTCTATCGCTTGTTCCACGCTCTCGCTTGCACCGTAACGTTACTAATGCGTCATGTTCTTTCGTGCGCGCAGCCGGCGTTCATAAAACGATTTATAAGACGTTTTCACGTCAAAAAAGCTTTGCTTTGACGACAAGGAATGACCAAACATTCACATTTAGTACCTATGGGTTTGTTTGTGTAAGTAAGCGAGTGTAGGTATATTTCAAAACGCTTCAATGTATTTAAAAAGCACCACCAACACTCTCAACACATGTGTGCGTGTTGAGACAGCCATCAACTATGCGTTGAGAGTGTTAGTGGTGCTTTTTAAATAATAATGAAAAAAATTGAAGCGTTTTGAAATGTGAAGGCGCGGGACTTTATATAGTAGAAGATCTCTACCTATTCAGCGCGACGACTTATTATGGGCATTTTTACTAAATCTTGTACCCCAATTAGTGAAAATATCAGAAAAAAATTAAGGCCGCGTCAGTTTTGTGACCACAATTAAGAACGAAATTCATATGAAAGCAATATATTTTCTCGATGTTTTTTAAAGATTATTCATTTAGAAATTTATAAATCATATGAAAATGTATAATTCCATTAAACTTAATGCTTAATGATGGTCACAAAACTGACACGGTCTTAATTTTTTTCTAACATTTACATTAATTGGGGTACAAGATTAAGTAAAAAAGCCCTTATGCCAGGGTTCATTTGTTTTAAGTGTGAAAAAATCACTTAGGCGGGGGTCCATTATGCAAACGAACGACAAAGCGCTCGCGATATTTCACCGCGCGATATTCACGCACGCTTCGGTGATAAAACGGGAGGTATTATATTAAATATGGCGGAAAAGGTGGGATATTCATTTTTGGGGATTGTACATGGAGGGATGGGATTCAAAGTAGCAACATACTTTAGTAAATGGGCGATAAAGTATGCGATCAATCATACAGTATTTTTGAGCATAATTCTTCGAAGTTTATCCACAAATCGGAGACATTTGATAAATGCAAATAACAGGAAATTTCTGGACAGTTTTTCTTTTATAAGTTGTGTTGGTATGGTAACAAAAGTATATAAAAAAATTAACCTGAACTAAAGTGGGACTGGGCTGGACATGTCTGCCGCATATCGAACGAATTGTGGGCCAAAGTAACCACCGAATGGAAGCCCAATCCAATAATTCCAATAGGAGAGGAGGCAGACCTCGTCTCTTTTTTCTTTCGAGTGATAGTGAGTATATACAGGGTAAAGCAAAACGTTGCGACGATATTTTACCCAAAGTATCAGCTATCGATTCTAAAGATATTTTTTACGTTTTTTTTTTTTCGAGTTGGTTAAAAAAAATAGTATGGGCCAGTATGGGATTGATGGAGTGAGCGATACCTGCTTCCTATATATCAAAATACTGCACAAATATGTAACCAACACCCTCTTTTCAAACATACCCAATTTCTAAGTTAATTAACCGTACAAATGAGTTTTTTACCATTTTAAAAACAGTTCAGCAAGAATTTGTCAACACCCTTCATCTAATCTCCCCTCGTCGCAAAGTTTCACGCATACTCCTCTTGTGTGCGACAGATTGACAGATTGATTGTGAGCTCGTCTGTCAACTCTTGTTAGGATACGGTTTTTATGAGTTTCGTACCTACTTGGAAAATAACTTGAAGGGGTACGAGTGCGGGATCTAGTTCAGTAGATTCATGAGAAATCTTCAATATCACACAAGTATTAAACGACTAAACGTGTCATCCATACTATGCTAACTAATATTATAAATGTGAAAGTGTGTTTGTTTGTTTGTTTGTTTATCCTTTCTTCACGACGCAACTGGACCAATTTGGATGAAATTTGGTATGGAGATAGTGTGAAACCCTGGGAATAACATAGGATACTTTTTATCCCGATATTTCTATAGTAGTAGTAGTAGTAGTAGTAGCAGTAGTAGTAGTAGTATTATTATTATTATTAGTAGTAGTAGTGGTAGTGGTACCAGGGTCAGGTGGTGGTATTACTGCAATTTTATTTTGATGAACGTTTCCAAACGTTAATCCTATCTTGAATATTAAAAGTAGCATTTCACGACATAAAACCGTAAAAGTATAGTAAAAGCTGTGAAGAAAACACTTTCTCTTCTAGGCTACACTTAACCAACATCAAATTTAAAATGGGAGATGAAATCCATCCATCCCCTCAATCGCTACAACAAGATCGGTAAACCAGCGGTTTTCGACATGAAAAGATGAAAAAATCCGAGAGCAGAGTAAACTGGGCGTTGAAATAAAAATACGAGTTCGCGCTTCGAATAAGAGAACGTTATCAAAGGTTCGCCAAACAGGCGTTACGGAGGCTTAATTTATTTTTAGGTGAAGTTAAATTATATTTCTGGAAGGTTTATTTACACTCTTGACGATATTTCGCAATTTTCGGAAGCATTTTTTCGATTAAAACATTATTGAGTGTGGAGACGGTGTTATTTACACGTCTCCCGTCCCGACACTGAATTCGTTTGTTTGACAATTATGATTTGGGATTTATGGGAATGTTGATGAGAACTGAAAATAATTAATAGCAACTGAGCCAGTACGCTACAAGTCCGGCCAGATTATTTGATTTATTGTTAATAAAGGCAAAAAATACACAGGCAATTTTTGGAAAAAAAACTTATTTAGTGTCAGCTATACTCCCACGAAAAATCAATTTATACCGACTGAATTGGTTTATTTAAAATAGAAGTTATAATGGGCTTTTTTTGGTTCGATATTTCTCTTAAATAACTTATTATAATATATTTAAAATACCTAAAATAGATAAAATTAATCATAATTTATAAGACTTGAAATTATGAGCTTCTAAAATAACTTTGTAGTATGAAACCTTTGCATGTACAGGATAAGTTTGGTAAATTCGTAGAAGTTCGTAGGAAGTCGTGGTTGCGTAACATACGCGAGTGGACTAGGATCACGAGTGCCGGGGAACTTTACACCCTCGCCATGGATCGGGCCTTCACTAGTTAGAGAGGCACCAGCAGAAGAAGAAGAAGTCAATTCATCCTGGACACTATGGAGTGTGGAATGTGTCTTGGTAAGGAGCGCAATCTTATATGGCGAAACAGTTGAGAACGTGTCCAGCTGATTTGATAAGCAACAAAACAAAACACACTCTCCTCACAACCGTTTTCGCAGCATTTTCGCCTCAGTAGCGCCATCTGAAGGCGCTACTGCAGAATATTCGCCTATGTGGCTTGGCAACCTACCCGATTTGGGGTCCACTTTTGGAACTATAAAGATTGCGCTCCTTTACATTACCCTCCATACTGGACACGTATTTTCCTATACCAGACTGACAAAAATAAAGAACGGGAATGACCGGGACGAACGATGTGAATGAACGAATGACTCGATTAGACGTAATTCGAGGAAATATTGTGCCCGTGATGAATTATTTATGGAGCGTTTTTTCAGGCGGATATTTTCGAGTCGCTTTTAATTAGCAACGCGACGTGGTTGGTAATTTAGATAAATAAACTCTGTGATGAAGTGACTTTTTAAGCTCAATTAGGATTCTTATAAATCTTTCATAGCAGCTATGAAAGGTTTATAAGAATCCTAATTGAGCTTAAAACTGCTTCATAAGGTTTAAATATGTGTTATTTCTCACATTCTTTTCCAGCATATTTTTTACTTTTTAAAAACGATGTATCAACTCACAGCTCACCAGCTAGTACAGTCGCCATCAGATTTATCAACAAGGGTGATTATAAATATCTAAATATGCACTATATCGTGTTCACATATGTATGATAACCTTGTTCGTTCACATAAGTATATCTGGTATCGACTGTACGTAGTTAGTGTAATATTATCACTTGAGATTTAGGGGCTTAGAGCCAAATCTCAAAAGTTACAACACCTCACCTTACCTGGAAAATCAAAATCAATTCTCGTAATAAACTCTCAAAGTGAGCACAATACTTAAAACTACTTCAAATTTAGCGACCTTCATGCTTCAAGCAATGTAGCAGAATATAGCTGCAATAAAAATATTTTCTTGTTCGCACTGCTAAACTTTGGAATTCCCTCCCTGCGTTTGTGTTTGCCAGTTCCTATAATCTTGGTGTATTCAAGTCTAGAGTGAATATGCATCTTTTGGGTAAGCGTGTTCCAGCTTAGACCCTATCATTACTTTCCATCAGGTGTGATTAGAGAGGGTTAAACGTAAGACCATTCGTAAAGAAAGAATAATTAAAGAACATCACAAGAACAGATCAATCGCTCATGAAACAATAGACCGTATCAACATACACATTGAACGGTCAAGTGGTAGGAAGCAGAGATGATATCCAGATGAAAGTGAATGCGAGTCTGTCGAGTGTTTCCCTTCATTCAAACATATGCAGTTGATGCATTAATTTATGTGTAGAAGGAAATTGTGATGTCAGAGAATATGCGTAAGTACCTATAGTAGAATCTACGCACCATATGTGCTTTTTACAGGTTTTTTTTTTTTAATTTTGACCACCATCTCACCTGATGGTAAGTGACGATGTAGTCGAAAATATTATATTAACAGCAACTGTTTAGCTAAGTCGATGTTTAAAGACAAATCATGACGACCAAATTAAATAAAAAAATAAAAACCGGTTTCAAACTCCGACAGACTGCGATGTCAATGTCAAGTTCACTATATGATTATCATTTCTTTCGATCGGTTTACTTGACACCGACTTCGCAGTCTCTCGGAGTTTGAAGTCGGTTTTTATTTTTTTTATTTAATTTTGGCTACAGTTTCCAAACATTACTATAGAAATACGTAAGTAACTCTGAAGTCTTCGAAATTGACACCAAAATTATCTACGTGCTAGCAAATTTTGAGGAGTTCCCTCATTTTCTCATGGAACCCATCATCAGAACTAAACCAAATAAATATGGGACCAATTTGGAAGTACCAGCTTTCTAACAAAAAAAAAGAATCATCGAAATCGGTTCACGTTTACTAATTATTTTTGGTGAACATACAAAAAAAGTTAATTAAAAAAAACAAAAAACCCGACTGCGTAAAAACTAAAAAGAAAAAAACAAGACTACTTAGTTCAGTAGTAGCTAGGATTATGTTAAGTAATTGATTGCTATTGAGGAATCTAAAGATGCCTACTATCGGGACCCATTATTTGTAACATTTTAACCTAGATTTTAAATGGGTCCCGACTGTAGGCATCTTTAGATTCCTCAATAGCAATCAATTACTTAACATAATCCTAGCTACTACTGAACTAAGTAGTCTTGTTTTTTTCTTTTTAGTTTTTACGCAGTCGGGTTTTTTGTTTTTTTTAATTAACTTTTTTATTTTATTATTTTTAGTTAGGGATTAAAAGACCGTAAATTCCGCAATCTTGTCATTTCATGGAGAGAGTTGCTATCGTGGGGATTATTAAGTAGCTTGCGATGATCTAAATTACTGATTATTAATCCCTCTAGAGACCTAACCCGGCTCAAAACGCTACATAAGCCTGAACCTATTAAAATTCTTCAAGTCAACCGATAGATGGCGCTACTGGTACTACATAAGAGTATTAGGTAGCTATTTTATTTATTTACGAGCGCTGAGTACTGACTAGTGTACCTAATTGGTACCTATAATCAATTAGGTTATATTTCACTGTATCACACACACTATTGACACTTTAAATGTAATAACGAAACTAAAAGTCTTCAAGTCAACGGATAGATGACGCTACTGGTACACTACATTGCACATGCGTACGTACTTGATTGAAGTTTGAGATTTATGAAAAACATTATTATTAAGTATTTTATAGTCGTCGTGACCTGCTTGAAGACTCGTTGGTCTAGATTATTTCCTGTGTTGCTAATTCGAACGGATGTACTACTGGGTGGATAGGTAGGTACCTACTTTACGTGGTTAGTAAAGGAACTTTGAATCGTTATAAATCATAAACGGTTCTTTTGTCTGAAAAATTGTCAAAGAAACCTAATAATGATTTTTAAATACCTATTCAACGATACCTCACATGCCGTAGTTGGTTGACTTTTATTTTTTTATTTTGTACAATATGGCGTCTGGTAGCCGCCATTTTGAATTTTGATAAATTTCATATCTTCAGTGACACTCGCGCAATTCAGACGAATCGATTGACGTATGATTCATTAAAATCGACCCACGCGTTTGATCTCTAGTGTGCCACAAAGGAACAAACATACATACATACATACATACATACATACATACATACATACATAGACAGGTAAACACATAACCCTCCTTTGCGGTGCGCAGTCGGGTAAAAAAAAGATTCCGACGAATTGAGAACCTCCTCCTTTTTTTGAAGTCGGTTTAAAAATACCTCGATGGCGTTTCATATTATATTTTAACTCGAGCGCAATTTTTTACACAACTCATGGACTGTAAAAAATCATACAATATTGTTTCCGATAAAAACGTATTGGACATTGGCTCTATTCCTCTACCACCAAGATTCAAAATGACAGACCTAGCTAATTAAAAAACAAAAAAGCGATCACCGAACAGATCAAAGAAGACCATTTTACAGCCATTACATATGCTTCACACTTCAGTGAACACGCTCGCATTACAAACATAAATACGCGACTTCGTTACACCTTGCGATAACTTACGCAGGGATCAAATTCCAACGTCGCGAGGATGAAAAAATATGTAAAATGCGAATGGTTATTTAATGGAACTCATAACGTGGAGACAGAATGTATTAAATTAAATGGCATTTCGTGTATTTAGTTGCGTTTTAAAAAGCTATTTTCGCAATCTTGATATACAGTTTCCTACTGTCTTCGTTTTTAATTTAAATTCATTTTAAATTTGTGACCGGTAGTTTGCTATATGCATGTTATTTTTATTATTATCTCAGACTGTGAAAGTTCTCAGGTAGTAAGCAAGTATGTAAGTAACACTTTATTGTACAGAATAAAACACACAAATACAATATCATAGCCAGGTAGTCATTGTCTTAGCGAAAATATCTTGGATTGGAAAAAGAAAACTACTCAGTTTCATGACATATGTGACATTGAAGCAAATTAATTACAAACAGAGAGAGAGATATCAAACCCTGAGGAAAATAACCGTGTTCAAAATACTCGCTGCCAAAATCAGAATAACGTTTTTCACAAAAAAAAAACATCCAAATAAGTGGCAATACGCCCGCATTTTGACCCTACAATGAATTTCACGAAGCGCATCGAGCAGAACAGTAAAAACAAAGAACCAACGATGGTTTTGTTTGTTTTTGTATAAAAACAAAACCAATAGCCCAAATGAAAATCCGCCATTGAACCGTTATCAGACGGCATCGCCATTACTGGAATTGCTACATTATACGGGATTTAAACAGGGATTTAAATTGATAAAAAATTGGCAGTATTGCATTCTCTGAAAACTGTAGCCTAGATGTATTTTTTTGTCACGTACAGTGGCCATCATACTAATATTATAAACGCGAAAGTAACTCTATCTGTCTGTCTGTTACCTCTCTTAAACGGCATGATCCATTGAGACGAAATTTGGAATGAAGATACATAGGCTACTTTTTATTCCGGAAAACGCATAGTTTAGCAGAAGCTAGTCGTTATATGTGAGCGAACAAGGCCGATCATAAATATCTGAACATGCACTCTAACCTCTTGACCATTCACCGTATTCCCACAATCCCAGGATTCCAGTGTAAATAGATTCTACGAAACTCATTACAAAAATTCAAAAGTGCATCACCTTTTTTCACTACACTGTGACATTTGTCAAGATCGACTTTATACATAAACATCTAAATCATCTACAATAAAATGAACATACTAAAAATAGTTTAATTGGTACAAATTCGACCTGCCCGCGATCAAACGGGTACAAAATTCTTGGCACGCCTTAAAACTCTCAAGCACTCATAAAATCCCGTCTAACCTGCAATCAATTTAGACCTAATTATCAACGCTTGTACCTTTTAAGCCTTTCCACACCAAATCTCGGGTGATTTCAACGCGAGCACACTAAAAACGTCAACGCCCAGTCGCCAATTTATATTAGCCACTAAGACTAATGTTAGGGAACTTGCATGGTGTTATTTTAGAGACTCGCCGATTAATTAATGATAAAAACATTAAAGACAGCATTAATCTCGGTGCTGTGGGAAGATCTACATAAAAAAGTAGTTACTTACACGTCAAACCTTTTTTTTTAGTTAGTGCATGAAATCGTAACAAATATTTGTAAACCCAGAGACAACCTTTTTGCTCTTTTATGTTTTAATTTTTATTACGATGTAGCAAATGTCAAATGCAGAAATGTAATGGTCAACGATCAATGTTACTCTTCTCTACTGACTGTCGTTTTAAACGTATTTCGTTTTTTCATTTCTCTCATACTTATTTACCTATATCTTGTAGTGTCGTCTGTTGAAATAAATATTACGAGTAATGAAGTACGACTAAAATTCAGTAAAAAAAAAGACAGTTTAAAATTAACTCAGGTACCATTTGAATTGAAACATTTCGCAAAGCAAAGAAATCCATGTTTTTAACAATGTACCTTATGCCTACTGGTTATTTTATTGTGATAGTCTGGCACAGGCATACGGCAATCCTTATGTTAAGTGGTAACTGCCACCTATAGAAATATTGTGTAACACCAGAGGCATCGCTATTGCATTGCCGTTCTCAACGATATTTGATGACACCCTTTTTACAGCTATTATTTTCGAGTTAATTACATTTCGAACTCAAATTTCAATGCAAGTTCCCCGTTACCGGCGCGCCCGAAAATACCTCGACGTTTTTGACAGGAACGCGTCAGTGTCAAATTTGACGCGCGAGATTGACAGTATCCTCGACCTGGCATCCGGCGGGCGGTTATTTATAAAACTATTGGCATACCTTTGTACTCGTATTGTCTACGGGAAATTGTGAATAACCTAATGAGAACGCTTTACGCATTTGTTTCTGAAGTTTCTAAATATGTCACCGTGTCACATACCGTCCTATGTATTAATATCGTAACTACACAAAAAATGTTTCATGATGATGATGTTGATTTCAAAAAGGTACATGTTGATGGATGAAGATTGTAATGGATGGAATGATTGTGATGGATGACTCATTCATGGATGAAATTTAATACAATGCAAATAAAAAAAATCAAGATGTCGCTGTATGTACAACGAGAAATATAATAAAAATATCAGTTATTCTATATTTGACACGCACGATATTCTGAACCTCACCTAATTTTTTTCCCGTGTCTTCGCTTCTGTTATTACACAAGAACACAGACTACACTGCACTTTGTAATCTACACAAGCTTCCGGGGAAGGAGATATACTAATTTTTATCCCGGACAAATGCACAGTTATAACCGTAACTGCCCGCGTGGAATTCGGTTATCGCGCTCCCGCGGGATCTATGCGTTTTTCCGGGATGAAAGTAGCCTATGTCCTTTCTCGGGACCCCAACTATCTGCATGCCAAATTTCATCTCAATCGGGCCAGAGGTTGAAGCGTGAAGAGGTAACAGACAGACAGACACAGTTACTTTCGCATTTATAATATTAGTATGGATTTCGATGATTCAAAAAGTGTCGCATTCAACTGCTCCGTCAAAAAACATGGTGTTACACTAAAAGCCGCACCATTGTCCGAGTAAATCCAGAAAGGTGCCGTCTTGAAATATCAAACCACAGTCTGCAACTAGGTCGCGAACTTATCTAGATCAAGGTGCAGTCTAAGCCATCTACAAAGGAAAAGGATCTCCGCCATTGTGAGCATAGACATAGACATTTATTTCTCAATATATCAAATTACATCATATTTTACATGTCAAAATAAGAGAATTTCACATTGACATCGTCAGAAAGAATACAAAATAAAAATAAAATGAAAATCAGGAATAAAATGTTTCACCGTTAGGATCGTCTTTTCATACCAAAATAAGAAATAATGTTAACAAGTAATAGGATTAATGGTACAATTGGTATGTCAAATTATATATTGCAAATTTATAAATCTAAGTCCATGTATTCTTTAACAGAAGCCGAGCCGAGAGCTACTTGAAAGAACGTTTAAAAATATTGCAGTAGTTTCCGACACAAACATCTACATCTGCTCATATTTCTTAAAACTATCAAGTGAAATAAAAAGTTCTATTCTGAGTTTCGTGTACCCGCCATTGATCTATTATAAGTAAGGATTCACAATCAGCCGGAGAAAAATGGCCCCGTTAACAAACGGGTGCCCGAGCTGTTCGGGCACCCGTTTTAACGGGGCCTTCGTTATAAAGAGACGTTATTAGCATGTATTGGAACGTATTTTCTAATGTCAGTTTGCTCCATATATTTTGACATATTCTGTTCGTCCATATGTTATCACTACATAGTATAAAACAAAGTCGCTTTCTCTGTCCCTATATCCCTATGTATGCTTAAATCTTTAAAACTACGCAACGGATTTTGATGCGTTTTTTTTAATAGATAGTGCTTCAAGAGGAAGGTTTTCGTATATAATTTGCTATAGTTTAACGCTCAATTCCCGCGGGAACGCTATAACCGAATTCCACGCGGACGAAGTCGCGGGCAGAAGCTAGTTACTTATAATAGGTCAATGGTACCCGCTATCCTCGTTTTCGTGTAGAGATCTTCTACTATCTAAAGTCCCGCGCCTTCACATTTCAAAACGCTTCAATGTATTTAAAAAGCACCACCAACACTCTCAACACACGTGTGCGTGCTGAGACAGCCATCAACCATCTATGCGTTGAGAGTGTTGGTGGTGCTTTTTAAAAAATAATAAAAAAATTGAAGCGTTTTGAAACGTGAAGGCGCGGGACTTTAGATAGTAGAAGATCTCTAACACCGCAACGGTTGTCAGGCCCGTACTTCACGCACGAGTAATTAAGCTACGTGTAAGTAACACACGGCCCCTCAATCCGCCCGCCTCATTTATACTTAAAGTTAATGTGATCGAGTACGAATTTAATTATTTTATGTAACGAATTTACAAAGTTACAACGTTTAGCGAAGAACAATCGAAGAATGTGATTTCAAACAACATTTTACCTCATGAAATAAAATTTGAGTATACTTCAAAAAAATAGGCGTTACAAGAAATTAAGTCGTTCGTTTTTCAACCTAAAAATGTCGCGTTTACATTACACCCATCATACATTGCACCCCTTTTTTAGGGCACCTGTGTCTCACATCCCATCGCTCCCCTACATAACCAACGCACGAACTTACCTGAAACAAACAATAACAATATATCAGACGAAATTTATGTACAGCGAAAAATTCAAGCGATCTTCATTAAAGTTTGCAAGGGATGTTCAGAAGTATTTAATATAAGAGGTATTTAAGTGTATTAATTATGTTTTATGTTAAGGCGATAAAGCGAGGTTGTTAACGGGGTGCGGCCAGTAAAACCAGTTTTTCTAAAACCAGTTTAATCTTGAATTCTTTTAAGATTTTAGTTGTTTAATGACTTCATATGTACGATAAAGACAATTCATGTGACTATTATTAGTAGTAAGTAGAAGTAGGTTTATTTTGCAATACAGTAACTCAAAGAAAGTCTCTTCAATGAGAACCTTCATACATTTATGATCGAATAATCCCTACTATGCTTTTTTCGGGATCATAATTCCTTTCCCGGGACTCGAATCACCTCCATAGCAAATATCTTAAATCGGTCCCCCAGCGGTGTAAGATGAAGTCGGTTAAAAAGCGACAGACAGACTGTTACTTTCGCATTTATAATATTAATATGGATGCTCAGAGCACTCCACAATCTGCGACGCCGGCAAACAGAACTAGACGAACAAACTTCATAACTTTGTTTTAATAACTTTTAACTTTATCACCCGAAATGGGTTACCCCAAGTTTTTACTTTTTAACTTTCGCTCGAGGCAACTAAGTAATGAATGTGAAATTAATTTTAATTGCGGTCAAATGAATGGAATAATTAATGTTAGAATTTACAAAACCGCTTTCAATCAAGCA
Source organism: Aethes cnicana (assembly GCA_963971205.1). NCBI lineage: Eukaryota > Metazoa > Arthropoda > Insecta > Lepidoptera > Tortricidae > Aethes > Aethes cnicana. Next base: position 8,642,605 of record OZ020295.1, on the reverse strand, counting down.
TTTAGTTGCAGAAATATGCCTACTCTTGATTGTCCTTTTTTTATGCAACTGAAGGTGTTGAAAAGCTTACTACGTAAGCATGATTGGTTTTGACAAAACTATTCTTAAATACATTGAAATCCAAAGAAAAATTCGAAAATTCGCCTACTTTCTTAAATAACTTGTAACCCATAAACCATGAAATCATAAAAAAATAAATTTGAGACCTTCATAAGAAGTACTCTCATGAAAATCACGATTTTTTTGAATTACTTCATTTTTATTTTTCCAATTAATCCTCCAAAATGGGGACCATGTATGAAATTCATTTATTTTTACTTCACACGTGCGTTTTTATTTCACTAATTTACATATATGAACACAATCGGTCCAGTAGTTTCGGAGCAAACTGGCTGTGACAGACGGACGGGCAGACAACAAGATCCTACCTCCGGTTCCCTTTTTACCTTTTGAGGTTCAAAACCCTTAAAAAACCGCTGTTCTACTCGCCCGACGCAGCACCTCGTATAAATTACAACCGTCGTATTATTGCCGTAGAAAATTGTTCGATGCTGCGTGCGTTCATTAATAAACGTGACACTTTTAGCGTGAATGGATGATAAGCAAGTCATCTAGTAGACAAAGGATGTGTGACATCACTGGGGAGTCAAGCGTTCATTGAAATTCTGGATCAATGGTTTCAGAACCAAACTGGATTTTGTACATTGATGCTTGGAGTGTAGAGTCTCGATATTTTTATTATTAATCAGTAATAATGTTTCTCGCAGTTTAATATCAATGACAACCTAACGCGCTACGCGTAAAGTCCTCACATTGTAATTAAGGAAAGAGTGGATGATATCAGTAGGTACCTACCTAGTCACTACAGAAAAAAAGATAAAAACCAGGGCTTTTTCAGTAACAATACAGCATTAAATCAAAAACAGCCAATTATTCGAAATGTTTATTTATGAGCATTCAAAACGATTACTTTTGTAACCAACTCTTTGCATTATAAGCGACTTCGCCCGCGTGGAATTCGGTTATCGCGCTCCCGCGGGAACTATGCGCTTTTCCGGGATAAAAAGTACCCTATGTCCTTTCCCGGGACTCCATTTATAATATTAATATGGATAATATGGATTACTTCCGAACATTCAAACGCCTGCAGAAATTGGAATAGCAAACATTATAATACACGTAATTGCTACTACTGCTTAAGTGCATAACTTATCGTGGTATCCCGGATTTCATCCCGTTAAGGGTAGAAATCCAGGATAAAAACTATCCTATGTCCTTCATCGGGCCTCTAACTATATCTATACCAAAATTCAAGTCAATCGACCAAGCCGTTTTAGCGTGAAGAGGTAACAGACAGACAGACAGACAGACAGACAGACAGACAGACAGACAGACAGAGTTACTTTCGCATTTATAATATTAGTATGGATAGTATGGATATCAATAAGTACCTATCCAACAATTGAAAATAAAATATCGCTGGTGTTTTTAATAATATATCGCTATTATTAAAAACACCAGCACTATGAATGAAAACAAAATACTTATAAGCCTTCATTGCGTTTAAAAACTCCCTTTATCGCATCAAACAAAACAAGTTAGAAAAATAGAAAGCAATTTTTTCGACGCCTTAACGTTGCAAATAAACAAACTTTTCCAGAAAGTCAACTACAATTTAGGAAGCCTTGAAAACAGTGCGGAATAAAATGTTCAATCAAATAGCTGAAAGGTACCAATTAACGGTGGACTGAAGTGAGGGTGACAACTAAACGAGACAATTTGGGAGATTCTAGAGATACAAAGTTTATTAGAGGCGTCTCCTCTTACTGCAACTGTGTCAACCTGGATAAGAAAATTCATCGTCAAAAAAATATATACTACGTCATTTTTTTTAACCTTTTGTATTTATGGAGGGTAAAGGAGCGTAATCTTTATAGTTCCAAAAGTGGACACCAAATCCGGTAGATTGGGGGCGCTGCGGTCGCCACTCAAGCCACCCAGGCGGATAGTCTGCAGTAGCGCCTTCAGATGGCGGTGCTGAGGCGAAAACGCAGCGAAAACGGTTGTGAGTTTTGTTTAATTGCTTATCAAATTCGCTGGACACGTTTTCAACTGTTTCGCCATATAAGATTGCGCTCCTTACCAAGACACATTCCACAATCCATAATTGTATTCTTATTCACCAGTTGGCGCGTGAGGTTTGGCTGTCAAAGTTAAAGTATGTCATTACATAAAATAGTGTCAATGTCACTGGGACATTCGAAGTTTCGGCAACTTCAAATTTGCCAATTTAGAGTATAATATAGCATATAACGTGCTAAATTGGCAATACTGAACCTCACGCGACACAATCGCCTCTGTCGGCGTAATCATACGCACTAGTCATCAATAAGACGAATATAATGTACCTGAAGCTAGGATCTATAAAGCCGCTAAGGCTTCAGAGCGTCATAAAGTGTTAACGCCAACGAAACTCTTCGCCTACGATTGTCACCTGCTTCGCCCGGGGTGGTTATTTGTAGCGCTGCCCTTAACAAATTGCTTTCTTCCAATTTAACGCGATAATAGGTTGTGGGAATCCAAAACGGGAATTGCTGATGTGGGTGTTAAAACTGCCAAGCTCAAATGGAACTGGGCTGGCCACGTCTGGCGGATGCATCCGGAACGGTGGGCCAAAAAAGCCACAGAGTGAGTTCCACGAGATGGCTGCCGGAGAAGAGGCAGACCCAAAAGGAGATGGCGGGACAACTTGGACGCATTTGACCCAGATTGGCGGGAGCTTGCACAGAATAGAGGAGAGTGGCGAAAAAGAGGGGAGGCCTTTGCCCAGCAGTGGGACACTTCATAGGCTATAATAATAAAAAATAATAATAATAGGTTGTGGGCGGAACGGATGAGAGACTGGAGGATTTGATTATATTTCTAACTAACTTCTGACATAGTGTCATTCGGTAACCGCGTGGACTATGCTTTTTTTTTTCGGGATTAAAATAACCCTTTGTCTTTCCTCGGGACTCCAAATATCTGCATTCCAATTTTCATCGAAATCCGTCAAGCGGTTGAAGCGTGAAGAGGTAACCGGCAGACTAATTAGGTATCGCATTTATAGTATTAGCACAGATTATTTAATTGTACTATATACTTACAGAATGACCACGGAATCTCCCGCCTGAATCTAGCCGGCGCGCAACTCGCGCCCAATTCGCCCTAACCGTCATTTGTTTCATCCGGAGACGGAGAGTGAATCCTTGACCCGCGTAGTGGTACACACACATTTACAAGTGTACAGACGTCCTCGCACGCAAACATTGACACTTCATTCGAATTGTGTTCGAAATCGTGCTTTTATAAGCCTTGCTTTTTGCGTGTACGCCGTGTGGTATTAGTCCGCATTATTCATTGAGATACACCAATAACCTCAGTACTTCTATCGTGAAGAGCGGTTGTATATAAGTACACGATTGGTTTTGGCACCGTTCCCACAGGACTCAATTAAAAATAATAACCTGAATCTCGTAACTTTAACGGTAAGATCAAAAGACTAGTTGACAACCAAGTAAAACTTAAAACCCTAATAAGAAAATAGTATCTACTACTTCTACTAGTCTTCAAAAAGATATCTGAGAAAACAAGGATCATCATAAATGTCTGAACATGCTCTCTCACGTCTTGACAAAGAGGTCGTGTTCAGATATTTATGATCACCTTGTTCGGTTAGACATATGTCTTATGGCGACTGTATGGTTGGTTCGCTCAAGACCTCCATGCAATATACTTTAGTGAACACCACACATTCAAGGCACAGAACAGATATAACTCACTCCATAATTCCTCGGGTAACTCTCTAGTAGCATTGATTTGATACTGATCTTAATGTGGTAGAGGATTATTTTGGGAAAACTAATTAAATGAGTCACATTCATTTTGTTTTTAATGTCTTGTTTTGTGTGCAATAGGGATGACGACAGGGTTAAGAAATCGAAATTCTAATTAGTCCGTCAGTCAGGTAATAAAAAAATATTAGACACGTATTTTTTGTTTTATCAAATTAACAAAGAATGACTAAGTTAAAACGCATTAAAGTTGGAGAGTGGGGGCTAACTACGTCACCGTTAGGTATAAATCGTACCTAACCGTGACGTCACGCGACATTTCAACTCAATATATCTCCGTATAAGTTTGCTTACGTGAAAAAAGAAAAAAATACGTGTCCAATACTTTTCAATAATTATCCTAAGACTAGACTAAGGCATCTAAATATAATGAGAAAGGAATATGAAAAAACTAGGCACATAAACTGCATCAAGTCATAAATAACGATATTGTTTTAAAGCCAGCTATCTCCGATTTAATACGTGTCCCACGCTGCGCAGTAAATTACCGTTTAATATCATAAGACCTGGATAGTATGATCGAACTAGTTAGCTTTTAATGTCGAGAAATAATGTCCTGCGGAAATTATATTGGTCTAATATTTATTACTATAGCCTGCCCCGCCGTTACCAATGTTACCATGGCCCCCTGATGGCCGATGGGGCCAGAAAGTTCTAGAGTGGCGTCACAAACCAGTAGACGTGCTGTTGTTAGGCCTCTAACAAGATGGAATGACGACCTTGTAAAGGTCGCGGGATGCGGTGGATGCGAGTGGCACAGGATCAGTCTGAGTGGCGCGCCTTGGGGGAGGCCTATGTCCAGCAGTGGACGTCTTTCGGCTGAAATAATGATGATGATGAATATTCATTAATGATTCTGCTGTATAATCTTTTAAAAATCCGAGACTTTGATATGATAATATTTGAAAACTGTATCATCATGTCAGCCGGAAGAGTCAACAGCTGGACATAAGACGAGGCCAAGAAAGAATATATACTGATTAGAATCTTCCTTAAGAAAATATTACCTATATCTTGGACGGTGACAGAAACATCTAATGTAAGTATAAAATAAATTCGTATAAGTCTAGTATTTATTTTCCTTAAGACTAACGCCTGTCCCTTCTTCCCTAATCCCATGTCCCCTATCATGACATGAAAATAATAAAAATAAATTCAAAAGATTATTAAACTTTGATATTATATAAAAACTTATCCTACTATTAATACTATTATATAGCCTAATAATTAATGGCTAAGATATTAATGTATAATTGATTATTATTCCTGATCCCGCTCAGAGTCAAACTGTACTCCAGTTTTGTGGGACTATTTTTATTCATTCAATTGTATTTGTTCTCAATAAATAAATAAAAAATATCCTCCCTTATCCAATACGCCCTATCCTCCTCCCCTTTCGAGATCGGTAACACAGAGATAATGCTTCTGGTATTACAAAAGTCTATAGGCGGCGGTGACCATTTACCACCAGATGGGCCTGTTTGTCAATCTTTTTACATAAAAAAAAGATCATACCGTCTCAAGAAAACTATATTCGTAAGTGACGGAAAGATATAATGTCAGTCTCGAAAAAAAAACAGAAGAAACTCTTTTCAAAGACCACTGAAACGAACCACAACTTGGCAAGAACAATTTCCACAAACGCAATCATAGCTAATCTGTTTTATTGTTAACTTACAGAAGATAACCGCTATCTCTGACGACACTTAAAGCTAATTAGGCGGAAAGACAAGGCAGAGAAGAGCGAAATGACGGGTGTAAACAGTCAACAGATTTGTTTAGGGGTTTTCTTCCATCATTTCTTTGTTTAGTATCTTGTTATCTGTTTTCGGGCAGATTTTGGGCTTTTTAATTTGACCTGTAATGGAGAATGAAGACATTTTTATTTCGTTTATTTAATAAATTAGAATACACTAATTATGTGGCCTTATCAGATGAACCATTGTTGAGCTGAATTCGATAGAATGTATGGGAGGTTAACGATCAGCTCGCCATGTGAAGCAGAAGCCTTATTACGACCTTATAGATTTCGTATTGTCTATGCATACAACACTGAAATACAAAAGCATTATAGTTTAAGACTTATTCATCGTCATCACAAACAACATCATCATCATCATCATCATCATCATCATCATCATCATCATCATCATCACTTTACAAGTACTTAAATATTAACGTATGTAGATTTAGCCACACGGATCAAAACCATACAATAATGTACTATAGGGATGACGACAACTTTTTTTTCCTAAGTCTATCAGGAAGATTATTGAAAAGTATTGGACACGTATTTTTTCTTTTTTCACGTAATCAAACTTATACGGAGATATATTGAGTTGAAAAGTCGCGTGACGTCACGGTTACGTACGATTTATACCTAACGGTGACGTAGTTAGCCCCGACTCTCCAGCTTTAATGCGTTTTAACTTAGTCATTCTTTGTGAATTTGATAAAACAAAAAATACGTGTCAAATATTTTTTTATTAGCTGACTGACGGACTAATTAGAATTTCGATTTCTCCACCCTGTCGTCATCCCTATTAAAGCACAACATTAATAAGGCGGGCGGATTAAGCTACACTTTGTCTGAACAGCGGAAGTTGCGGTGCCGCGTGCCATATAAGTTGAATACATATACAGTAATTAGATTCTATAATTTTTTTTTATTTTTTTTAATTATTATAGACGGACAAACAGGCAGACGGCCCACCTGATGGAAAGCGGTTACCGCCGCCTATAGACATTTGTAACACCAGAGGCGTCACCAATGCGTTGCCGGTCCCGTAGATATTTAATGACACCCTTTTTAAAACATCCCATATTGTAGCGCAGAGGGAAAATTAGAACTAATCAATGCCACGAACCGTGAATTTAATATTCACATGAACGTCATACGTTTGACATTGGCATATCTCATGAGACTAATCACACGGCGGACATTTCGAACACAATTCGAATGAAGTGTCAATGTTTGCGTGCGAGGACGTCTGTACACTTGTAAATGTGTGTGTACCGGTAAGCAGGCCAATGATTCACTCTCCATCTCCGGATAAAACAAATGACGGTAAGGGCGAATTGGACGCGAATTGCGCGACGGCTAGATTAAGTATTAAGTAGTCTGAGCGTTTAAGATTGGGAGTAACCAAGATAAATATGTACTATACTTATAAGCTATAAATAAATAAATAAATGTTTGCCACCTTAAGGGCTGATTTTTCAATCGTCAAATGAAATTTATTCTTCGGATGGTCGATACAAAATTCGAATTTATTACGGAACAGACTATTCGACGGATATTTTTTATCTGACGATAGAAAAATCAGCCATAAAATAAACAAAGGTATTATCCTTGATGGCGAGTGCTACGGTACAATAATTCAATTGTACTCTATCTCTAGTTCAGAAATTTTATGGACAACAATGCCAAAAAAACACCAACAAAATCGCTCCACCGAAAACAACAGCGTTATTCAATCGCGTTCATTGAAAATTGACAGGTACCGTTCAAAACAAAACGCGTATAACGTGCGGCGTCACGCGTTTGGCGGTTTTGAGCCTATCCATTGATTGACAGGCAGGGCGAACACACACGAGGGATTTACAAAAAGACAGACAGTTTTGAAATACGCGAATAATAACTCCCAACGATTGAGGGTCGCGGGGATCTGATGGATGCGCGCGGCGTAGGAACATGCCTATTTTCAACAGGAGAAGAATTACGTCTGATGAGTATAATTATGAATGGTAAATAACTTATGTTTATTGCGATTAGAGATATTATTCATTGGAAAGTTAAGCTATAACAAAAAAAAGTGAATAAACCTATTTTGCTGCCAAGGTTCTACGAGCTTCGAGTGGCGCTACGCTAACGAGTAGACGCTACGCGCCTGCTACGCTGCTACGACGTTGTAGCGCTTAACACATTACATTTCCCTCATTGATATATTATAAGTAAGGATTCACAATCAGCCGGAGAAAAATGGCCCCGTCAAAACGGGTGCCCGAACAGCTCAAACACCCGTTTGGCCTACGTTAGACAGAGGCGTTATTAGCATAATGGAACGTAGTTTCTAATGTCAGTTTGCTCCATATATTTTGACATATTCTGTTAGGCACTGTTCGTCCATATCTTATTACTTATTATAGGCCAATGATTTACCTCTACTAAATGGTTCTAGTTAATGTACAGTCTAGTCCTCCAATATGTACACACGTTTGAATTTTATTCCGTTGCAATAAATTAACTCGCTACTCATTAGGCACAAGTACGTACCCATACACGTAAGTAAGTTACACTTTATTGTACGGAATAAAACACACAAATACAATTATCCCTACAGAGAAGAGACTCATGTACAAAGGCGAGCTTATCCCTACAAGGAATTTCTTCCAGCTAACCTTCGAGTAGTGGAGTGGAAACATGTTCACGAGTAGACAAATAAGTATGTACAGAAAAACACGTTACACGTTCATGTAAATATAATTTGTTGGTTCAAGGGATTCCGGCTCGCACCTCTAAGTTTACTTATATGCGAAATTCAACTTGAATTTACCACTGAGCTTTTCGGTGAAGGAAAACATCGCGAGGAAACCTGCACGCATTTGCGAAGTAATTCAAAGATGTGTGTGTGAAGTCTCCAATCCGCACTGGGCCCGCGTGGGGACTATAGCCCAAGCCCTCTCGTGATGCTCTCATGAGGCCTGTGCCCAGTAGTGGGACGCAAATAGGCTGTAGTAGGTAGTAATAAGTAACTAAATCATCCACATCAGACCACGATGATCCCAACAATGACGATCAGTGTGAATACCCCTTGTATTCCGTTTGACCCGCCTAATAGAGTTTGGCGGTTGACTGTTAGCAAACAAATAGGGTCAGGCTACGATAATCACCCGCTAGCGCTTGTGCATAAGAGGTAGCGGATTGATCTAACTATATGTAGATGAATCATGTAGTCTACAATGAATATATCAGTATAAGGTGAATTTATGTTTGTCAAATAAATAGTTCGCATCTGCGAAGTAATTCAAAGATGTGTGTGAAGTCCCCAATCCGCACTGGGCCCGCGTGGGGACTATAGCCCAAACCCTCTCGTGATGAGAGGAGGCCTGTGCCCAGCAGTGGGACGCAAATAGGCTGTAGTAGTAGTAAATAAATAGTTTCGCGGTTGACTGTAAAATCAGACAGGTAAGTATGTACTTCTATACTACACATCCCTTCAATGTAATTGTAGTACGTACCTATATGTATATTTTATACATGTAATGTAAATGTTATAACTATGTGTAAATTTTGAAAAAAGGCCTTCTGCTTGAGTTTGTTGCGGCGCTTCTTCTCAAGCAATGGGTCTAGGAAGCGCTAGTAAATTCTTTTCTGACGTGTAAAAGTGCCCCTATGTGGCCAATTTGCTGAATAAATGATTGAATTTTGAATTTTCTAATCTGAAAATTAAAATGAGTTAAGAAATAAACTTCCTGATACTTTTGTATTAAACACAACCTAAATGAATTGCCGTGTGTTAGTCTGGCTAAAGCTAGAAAACCGCTGGACCGATTTGTGGTATTGCGGTGTCGAAAAGATTCAGCGAACTGCCGTAAAACAAAGTTGTAGGAGGTCAATAACCGTAAAGGCTACCATTGGCAAATATCAACATGTTGCAAAGTAAATCCAAGTACCAAGTATAGGGATCGGTAAATATGAGGGAAGTTTCCGAGACCGGATATGAGCCGAAGTTTCAAGATTATTGGGTTTCCAATACGACATAGTTTAGATGATAGATCAACATTCAATTGAGTAGACAAGTTGATTAATTATAACAATTTATCCTCTTTTGAAATTATTTGTTATCGTCCTTGTATTTCTGTAGTTTCTTTCTGATATTGATGCACCTACTCATTTTTCTTTCTGTTTGGCCTTATGGTTGACTGGTAGAGAATGCCTTTAGGCATTAAGTCCGCCAATTGTATACATTTTGTATGTGCAATGAAGTTTAAATAAATAAATAAATAAATAAATAACAAGACCGGCTCTGGTTTGTATGTATGGATTGTGAAATCTATATATAACTACATACATAGAAAACTCTTCCGTTACTGGCTGATGACAACGCACAGCCCAAACTGCTGGTCGTAGGAAGCTGAAATTTGATATGTAGGTTCCTCTAGGAGTGTAAGACAGCACTAAGAGGAATTCCCGAAATTCCCACGGAAACGGGCAAAAATGGGATTGTACATGTTACTAGTGTTACTACTTATGCTACTAATCATGGGCATAGCGAAGTGGCGGGTACTCGCGGGCAAAAATTAGTTCTACTACTACTACTACTACAGCCTATTTGCGTCTCACTGCTGGGCACAGGCCTCCTCTCATCACGAGAAGGGTTTGGGCTATAGTCCCCACGCGGGCCCAGTGCGGATTGGGGACTTCACACACATCTTTGAATTGTTTCGCAGATGCGTGCAGGTTTCCTCACGATAAATGGTAAATTCAAATTGAATTAGTTCACTATAAACTATATCCACCACCACATCAGCCTACTTCAAATTACACCATTCACCCTCCTCCCCAAACTGAAATCGTCATTTTCACCACCATCAACTCCCAAAATATCTTTCCTGCTCTTCAAGATAACTGTATGATATGCATTAAAGCGACCTTACGACCTCGTTGCGCTCGAAACTTCGATACTGTAATCTAGGGAGCTTAGCGTAACATTGTGAGGGTGTATAGAATATACACCCTGTTGAGAATAAGATAACCCCAGTGTCAGGTTGAAGAGCTTATCCGACGGACGTCCGACGTCATATCGTCGGGTTTATGACTGACTGATGATCCTGGAACTTGGGATATTAGGTCAATTTGCGCCGGCAGACGCTTTTGAGCTTTCTTGGAGTAACACTATCATAGGTGGTTAATAAATCTTAATCTATATAAAGTGAGAGAATTTTGGAAATTTCCCCCCTAAGCGAGTAAAACGGGCGATGAAAGTTTGTGAATTCGGCGCCAGCGAAGTCGTGGGCAAAACCTAGTAGTGTTTATTCAATGTTTTATGTTCAAATATATCTTATAGACCTCCGAGATCATCAGTTAAGGTCCTATTACTAATATAATATTAACTATTTATAACATTACTGAAGAGTGGTAACAAAGTAACTTACGGAAGATGTATCCTAATCAACTTTAATAGCATCGTAAAGTAGAGTCGCTGAGTAGCTACTTAATGTGAATTTGAACATCGATACTAAGTAGGGGTTACTGATGGATTAAATACGGAGTCACGTACTTGGCTGTTACATAACAAAGTATCGGTTAGTTCTTGTGAAGATTTACTTTACGATGATACAGTTTTTGAGAATGTAACGGCAACAAGACTGGTTCTTTTGTTTTTATTTTTGAAAGTACCAAAATGTTTAAGTTAAATACATATGGACGAGTGTTGATGATATAGGGAAAAATACTATACTGTACATTTTGGGACTTTTTTCATATTACATTTTTTTGCATTACATTATCATCACTAAGTGTAGTTCATCACAATAAAGTTTCCCGGTGTAATTGCCCCGTATGCATCTAGTCTCGATTCTGATGCTCAAAGCTCGATATCGCCGATGAGATCGAACTGAACAAAGGGTGAATGCCATTCGGAAACAAAAGCTATCGGAGAAGCAGATCGAACGTTTCATTGGAGTTTGTGATGCAATCTCGCGAACCGCAGGTTGCGAGTCAAAGTTTCGACCATGTTAAGGCGCTCATTGAAAGCCGTGGTAGCCTAGTGGTTTGACCTACCGCCTCTCATGCAGAGGGTCGCAGGTTCAAATCCGGCTCGCACCTCTGAAATTATTTATGTGCGAAATTCAATTTGAATTTACCACTGAGATTTTCGGTGAAGGAAAACATCCTGAGGAAACCTACACGCATCTGCGAAGTAATTCAAGGATGTGTGTGAAGTCCCTAATCCGCGCTGGGCCCGCGTGGGGATTATAGCCCAACCCTCTCGTGATGAGAGGAGGCCTGTGCCCAGCAGTGGGCCGTAAATAGGCTGTTGTAGTAGTGTAGTAAGGCGCTGACAAGACCTAAATTGACTTTATTTAAACAGTATTTAAACGATAACTATTTGATTTTGTAAGGCGTGTAAAATATATGTTAATATTCACTATATACTTAAAAAACTTGCTATTTCGTAAAAAGGATTTCATGAAATCGGTTCGATAAAAAAAATCGAGATGTTACGTCTTCTAATCCTATTTAAACGGTTCTAAAAGATTATTTTTTGAACGCATATTTATATAATTAAACACACTACTACTGTACTATTCCGTCATACTGATACCAAAAAATTTGAGAGATGTTTGAATTTACGTACATTATTATTATCTTGGGAATAGGAGCAGGGATAGATCATTCAGACCAAATTTACTTCTGAAAATACAAATATTAACAAAAGCCAATTTCAATTTAACTAAACATCTCTGCTCTCGCCCCATAAGCATACAAAAATGCACTAACCGATCGCACAAGCTCGCAAACTCATGAATAATTCGCTCGATACCGTGGTACCGCGGAAATTGATAGAAAACATCGCTGAAAGAAGCGGCGGTACTCTAGAAATATCTTTTTTACTATTTAAAATTTTAAAATGCTTTTGAATTTTTTATTGAAAAGAGCAAGCGCTCTTCGCATTTTTTGTGAATAGAGTAAAACGTCTGAAGGTAAAGCGTTTTTATTCTTTATTTATTCATTTCATAAATGTTGAAATACAGAAATCTCGAGAGATCTATGTTGCTGGTGAAGATGTTGATTTTTCATTTGCACTTCAAAACTACTACTGTGGATAGATGAGTTGTTTTTTGAATGTTTGCGAGCATGGATTAGGTACAAACCTAAATTTTAACTCAAACATAACTTTTCCCGTAGTTTTGGGAGCATGTCGTAGAAGGTGACTTAGGAACCCACTGCTGAGTAAGGCATGTGTATACGCGGCGATAGCTTATTACCATCAGGTGGGCCAACTAAGAATTAAAAAATAACTAATTTTGGCTATTGAAAGCCTTTTTATATTGACTGGAAAATCAGATCATCTTCGATCACGTGGATGGCAAACAAGCTCGTCGTAGAATATCGGCGAGACTGAACTGACGTATAGACAAGAAGGCACAGGAAATGCATTATGCACTCTTCCAGCAATTTTAAACTATCCATTTTTTCTGGACATATCTTATGTGCAGTTTCTCATTGAAAAAATGCGCTATTACCATTACCGTATGTCGCCATAAAATTATCTTAGGCATTTTATTTCGAACCAGATGCATAAGGAACCTCTCTGGTGAACAAACTAGTGTCTATTCATAAAAAGCCTTTGAAGTAATTAAAGCAAAGCAACCGTTTTATGGGTAAACTTCTAAACGGGCGTTTATTGTAGAGCAAACCGTTGTTGTGCCGTTTTTATTAAAGCGTTTAATCACTTTGTATGAAACTGTTTATAGAACCTTTGACTAGTCGTGAGAAATTTTCAAGTGGACAAAATCTGTATAACAATTAAGTATTAGTAGTATCTAGGGAAACTAGCCGTGGTGGCATAGTGGTTGGACCTACCGCCTCTCATGCAGAGGGTCGGGAGTTCGATTCGATGCCGGCTCGCACCTCTAAGTTTACTTATGTGCGAAATTGAATTTTAATTCACCACTTAGCTTTTCGGTGAAGGAAAACATCGTGAGGAAACCTGCATGCACTGGGCCCGCGTGGGGACTATAGCCCAAACCCTCTCGTGATGAGAGGAGGCCTGTGCCCAGCAGTGGGACGCAAATAGGCTGTAGTAGTATTTAGGTAGTTACTCCATCAAGTTGAAGTCTTAGGGAATAACAAACATCTACTAAAAAAATGACACTATCCAATTAAGACGGATGTAACGATACCTCACAAGCTAAAATCCATCAAGCCGTTTAGGCTACAGAGCATGCCACAGAAATATACATACAAGCATACATGCAACCGAAAAACATAACCCTCCTTCTGACGCAGTCGGGTAAAAATATGAAGCCCCGCGAGAAATTAACTTTTTAAACTTAAATCAATATTACATTTGTCGCTGAACATATAGGGTAGTCATACCCTCAAAACTTCATCAAAGGTGGCGTGATGTGACCTTGAAGGTCACTACCACTGCCTACCCGGCAAGGGAACATAGGCGTGATGATACGTACGTATTTATATACGAGGGGCGTTCAAAATATTCTCGGTATTGGAATGAAAACAAACAAGTATGAACAGTTTGATATTTTTTATTTTTCAATATACTCCCCCCCTATGTTAATACACTTAAAAGATCGATCAATTTTTTTTTTTAATCCCTCATAAAAATATTTTTTATCCTTGGTATAAAAGTGCTCCTCTACTGCCGCCTTCAACGCCTCATCGTCAAAAAATCGATTTCCACGTAGATCCTTTTTGAGATTGGGGAACAAAAAGAAGTCGCTGGGGGCTAAGTCCGGACTATACGGTGGATGAGTTATAGTTCCGAACCCACATTCAGCAATAGCTGCCTTGGCAATATGAGCAGTATGGACAGGGGCGTTGTCATGCAGAAGCAGAATACCTTTAGACAACTTTCCTCGCCTTTTTTCTTTTATTGCGTCCCTTAATTGATGTAGAATATTCGCGTAGTACTGTCCCGTGATATTTACACCTTTTTCTTTATAATCGATCAACAATACTCCTTCACAATCCCAAAATATTGTTGCCATGACCTTACCAGCGGAAGGGACGACCTTGAACTTCTTGGGATGAGCTGAACCCTTAATGTGCCACTGCATGGACTCCTGTTTACTCTCTGGGTCATAATGATGAACCCAGGTTTCATCTCCAGTAACTATCTTTTGCAGCACCTCATCAGGATTTTCACCACACAGGTCAATAAAATCGGAACAGCAAGCTGCACGCACATCTTTTTGAAGTCGAGTCAGCATTCGCGGAACCCATCTTGCACTGACCTTTGACATATTAAGATGGTCATGGATAATGTCATGTACGGTACCAATAGAAAGATTGGTTACTTAAGCTATTGATTTTATCTTCACTCGACCATCTTCCAATATAAGGTTTTCCACCTGATCAATATTTTCTTGTGAAGTAGCTACTACAGGCCGGCCAGGTCTAGGGTCATCTTCAATACTCTCCCTGCCACGTTTGAATTCGCTTGACCACTTTTGAATTGTAGATAAAGAAGGAGCAGACTCACGGTAAACACAATCCATTTCCTCTTTTATGGTTTTTTGGTTTTTACCCTGTTTCGTCAAGAATTTTATTACGGAACGATGTTCTAATTTCGTTAACATTGTTAATTCACTCATTGTGTTCGTGTTTGTTCAGAAATTGCAGAAAAACAAAAGAACATCTCGGTTTGAATTATACTTTTTTTTAATGTCAAAGAATGAACCTTACCAGCCAGTAACAAAACAAATTCAAAAAGAGGTTATAAGATATCAATACCGAGAATATTTTGAACGCCCCTCGTAGAAGTACATTTCATTAACAAATTGTAAAAGTCATTACAGACATGATCAACACAGACCACCAATACATTATCTACACATGTTCCATTCATCAGTAAAAATCTATCAATAGAACACAACAATACAAAGATCCTTACCCGTTTTTCTGTACCCGGGGGTCCCGGGAAATTACGGCATCAGGGATACTCGTAAGTTAATAGGTGTACAACAATCTACAAGATCGCCGTAAGTAGGGGGCGATTTGTAAGAAGCAACAATACGTGGGGGCCGTGATTGGGCCTTTGTTCGAAGTTGGGGTAGGTTTGGGAGGAGATTATTTTTGGGTGTTTATACGACTGACAGTCGGGTAAAAAATGTAATGAATAGGTAAATTTGAGAATGAAATAGAAGATTTTTCCAAATATTACGGGAAGACCGCATGAAACAATTAAGTACCTATAACTGACAATAGGGATGACGACAGGGTGAAGAAATCGAAATTCTAATTAGTCCGTCAGTCAGGTAATAAAAAATATTAGACACGTATTTTTTGTTTTATCAAATTAACAAAGAATGACTAAGTTAAAACGCATTAAAGTTGGAGAGTGGGGGCTAACTACGTCACCGTTAGGTATAAATCGTACCTAACCGTGACGTCACGCCACATTTCAACTCAATATATCTCCGTATAAGTTTGATTACGTGAAAAAAGAAAAAAATAGTGTCCAATACTTTTCAATAATCTTCCTGAAAGACTAAGGAAAAAAAATTGTCGTCATCCCTATAATGTGCATGTTTGATTTTAATTCAATTCAACATATTTCATTCGGATGTGAAAATCACATGAAAATTTGTAACGTAACATTTAAAAGGAATCACATTGTTTAGGTAAAATGTCAGCCTTGCTCGGCACACAAAGTTTGTACCTCTCTTTTTCCATTTCACTCAGAGATATAAAAAACAGCATGGATTATGTCATCTATGATTGCACGCGTTCACATGTGCAGAAAACTCTTAACAAAGATCAACCCGATATGCACAATAGCACGTCCATAACAGAGAAAGTGCTATTACTTCTGTTTGATAATTCTACCGCGTTGAACACACGCGATTGTGACGGGGAATTATGGTTTTTGTCTTTCATTCACACGGTTGCGCAATTTTATCCGAGGAAGTAATATTTTATGGAGGTACCTAAGTAATAGAGACTTGAGAAACTAGCGTTCTTCGCGATGTACACTTTTCAACATTATGATAACGAAGTACTATAAAAGTGTATATTTTGAAGAACTCGACTGTACCACGCCACGCCTGTTAACTTCAGATCGCATCAGCATCGACTAATAGTAATCAATTAACAAGACCGAATCTTGCTAGGGCTTGCAACTGCAACCTCCATGGCATTTTAAGTTCATAATACGATCAAGTGAAATAAAAACTAGCATTTTACACCAAAGCTATTCATAAATGCTTCTTCGGAGAACCTATGCCCATAATATGTACCCATGCATGCTACTAATAAGGGCACTGTAAAAAATACAATACAATCCACAGAAATATGAGAAATGAAGTGTGTTTTTATCGACAATGAAAATGAAATTCTCAAATTGCATTTTTTTCAGTAAAATTTTCAGGTATTCAAAAGACTATCTTCATGACGAATTTCATCTAAATTTCAGACCAGCGGTCTAAGCGTGAAGAGGTAACAGACAGACAGAGTCACTTTCGCGTTTATTACATTAGCATGGATAAGTAAGTAAGCATTTGACCTGATGGTAAGTGACGATTTGGATGAAGGTGTGAACAGCGTACCTGTTCCACTCTTGACTGAGTTTGACAGCCCTGGCTCGATTCCACAACACAATCGAGCGAGTTAGGTGATAAGTTATCTCATCGCAACACGTACAGGTTTACACAACTTATAAGGCGCGTGGATTAAGCAAAAATGGACTCTGCATCAACGGCTTAAGTGCTTCGCCGCGCGCCTTCTAAGTTGTGTCGTGCTGTACGAGATTCGCTGTCGTTGCTAACGCGGCGCGGAGTTTCGGTAGTTTGTCAGTGAACTCCTCATGGGGACATCGGTTCCGACAAGCGTGTTTGAGAGATAAGCCAGGCGTACACTATGGCACACGGCGGACACGGCGCCTATAAAATCACGATTTCGAACACAGAATGAGGTGTCAATGTTGCGTGCGAGGACTTCTGTACACTTGTAAATGTGTGTGCACCAGTACGCGGGCCAACGAGTCACTCACCATCTCCGGGTGAAACAAATGACCGTAAGGCGAGTAAGGCGCGAGTTGCGCGCCGGCTAGATTCAGGCGGGTGATCTCGCGGCCATTCTGTACGTACTACTATTAAATATCCTGTGACAATGGGACGAATGTCCTGCCTGCGTCACGTGTCGCCAGCGTCGTCGGGTGAAATGACGTCTACATGGGCGTCGCTATGGACATAAGTCGCGCGCGATTTCGCCAGATAGGTATGTCAAGCGACATGTCGCGTTGCCACATGAGTGTGACACATGTCGCAGGACATTTGTACCCTAGTGTATCCATGGTTTTAGCTTGCATGTAATTTACCCCGAAAAAAATTATAAAGTACATTTTATGCGCCTAAGCAGAACAGCACGAGACAAATATATGGCGCGCGGATAATAATCTCTGTGTCATCGGTGTACTTTTGTGTCAACGGGTTAAGCGTGAAAAGGTAGTAGACAGACAGAGGTTACTTTCGCATTTATAATATAAGTATAGATATTTATTAGTATTATTAGTGTGGATTCCCACGACTCTCCTCTCCGCTCGTCACTGCAGTGGAAAGGCAGCCTTATAAAAACATTATCTAAACTAAAGCAAAACTAACAAAAGATTACCGTGTCTTAAACCTTTTTAACTTAACATAAGCCTCTTACGCCCTGCCAAGTGTCAATCGGCATAGAACTCTCAAACTGGCATTACGAGACATACCAGCCGTCTCATCAAAAAGAAAGACAAACTTTATACAGCCCTTTCATAGCTCGGAAACTTTTTCTTTTGAATTAAAAACGTTTTATCAGAGTTCTTTGTTTGGAGAACGGTTCTTAATAGACTTGACGCGAACTTGATCTGTGAACTTTTTCCACTTGATATTTTAAAATAATATTGTTTATGTACTTACAGAGATTCTTAGGATGTTCAACACAGTTTTGGTTAGACGGTAAAATGAAGACCACATTTTGTGTATCGTATTTTTTGATTTAAAAAAAGAAATAAAAATTCATTCGCAAAATGCAATAGGTACTATGATATATTACGAAATCTCAAATATTTACTTATAACAATAGGTACTTTTTTTCACCCTAATGCGTCATCATCAGGCTAGGCATCCTAACTTTTGAACATTTAAAACGCTGAACTTATTTTGGATTAAACTTAGTATGGAGGTTCTTTTCTAAAGCGGTGATTACACCACACTATTACTAGAAACTCCTAGTCATGTAGTAGGGATGTAGGGATGTACGGCCCTAACTTAAGGAGTAGCACGGTCGGATTTTTCATACTCCCTGCATCCCTACATACAATTACACTATCCTACATCTAGTGCACTACATGACTTAGTGCGCAGTTGAAAGCGTGCATTCTTAAAAGAACGGATAGTTTTTATATGGGTGGGAAATCATCCCTTAATTACGACCGGCCTACTTTGACGGCCGGATTGGTCCAGATGGTAGTGACCCTGCCTTCTGATCCGATGGTCGCGGGTTCGAGTCCCGCTCGGGGCAAACTTTGTGTGATGAACACGAATGTTGTACTCGTGTCATGGATGTTTAGTATTTATATATGTATGTATTTCTATATATAAGTAGTTATAACGTTGTCTAGCACCCATAGTACAAGCTTTGCTTAGTTTGGGGCTAGGTCAATATGTGTGAAATGTCCCAAGATATTTATTTATTTATTTTTAATTAAGACGCTGACTAGAGCCAATGGCCTTGAGCAATCGAGGCAGGCAACTGTCTCAGCGGACAATGTCTGTTTGCATCGGAGGGAGCGAGAAGCACGATCGCGGCATGTGGGTGATATAAGTACGTAGAAAATCAGAAAAAATAAGATAAAAAAAATCCACGTTGCATGAACAATATAAATTAGCAAATTCTTTGGTATGAGTATGACGGAATAGTGTACTTAATTATAGAAATGTGCGTTAAAAAATAAACTTATAGAATCGTTTAACGCATTCACTGCCACCGACACATATATGCGTTTTGCTGACTCCCGCAGTGCCCTGAACGCACATGTGCGTTGCAATATTCCCTTAACAGATGGTCTTTTATTTGACTAATGTGGCACCTGGCGAAAGTTCGTAAAAAGAAGTGGCAGTGAATGCGTTAAATAGGATTAGAAGACGTAACTAACTATAGAGTACCTACGATTTTTTTTCATGGAAGCGATTTCGTGAAATTATTTTTACGAAATAGCAAGTTTTTTAAGTATATAGTGAATATAAACATATATTTTACTCGCCTTACAAAATCAAATAGTTTTCGTTTAAGAGTCATACACGTTTTTTTAGTATGAGTTAAGGTTACAAATCTTTCCTGTGGACAGGCCAAAATTAAGGAGTTTAAAAGCCTAATTTCTTGCTGGGCCTTTACATACGTGTACATACAAATCCTCTCTTGTAACCTGTATGATAAAAACTTAAGTTTATACCCAAGCCATTAACTATAGGTATTGCATTGTCCACAGGAAGTTTTCGCGTTCTGTGTATGACCCTTAAATACTGTTTACTACTACTACTACAGCCTATTTGCGTCCCACTGCTGGGCACAGGCCTCCTCTCATCACGAGAGGGTTTGGGCTTTAGTCCCCACGCGGGCCCAGTGCGGATTGGAGACTTCACACACATCTTTGAATTACTTCGCAGATGCGTGCAGGTTTCCTCACGATGTTTTCCTTCACCGTAAAGCTCCGTGGTGAATTCAAATACTGTTTAAATAAAGTCAATTAATGGAAGTGCAGTATGACAAGTGAGAGCACATACAAAGTCGCTATAGCAAGCTACAACTATAACTCCAACACGTCCCTTCAACCAAACGCATGACAACCCCAAACTCCAAGACATTCCGACAATGCATTCCGCGAACGCAATCTCAAGTTTACATTGGCAAAGTTGGGGTCGCATTTCACTTCACCGGCGATAAAAGTTGCCGGGCGATCAAGACATGAGGATATGAACTTTTGACCACGAGAATGTTGGGTTTTATAGCGTATTGTTAGGAGTTGCAAGTTTGATTTAGTAATATAACTTTTGATAACAGCTTCGTCACGTTAACGGGCGCGAAATTGCAAAAAAAAACTTTTGTATTTTTATGTTAACAATTATAATCGTGGCTGGTCATTGGTTTTTCCGTTATTGACAACGAGGTTTTACCCGCGACTTCGTCTGCAGGGAATTTGACACTATATTTCCAAAGCCCTTTTTCCAGGATACTTTTAGAACCTTTTCCGGGATTACGGGATTTGTTTGATTCCCAGGATTTTTATCCAGTCCTCTTCCAGGGTCCCTCTAATGAGTTTCCGGAAATTTTCTGGGATTTCCCGGGATTTCCGGGATAATAGGTAGCCTATAGCTTATTCCAGGTTACAAACAATCTGTTTGCCAAATTTCATGTAAATTGGTTGAGCCGTTTTAGCGTGATTGAGCAACAAACATTCAAACACAAACTTTCAGCTTTATTATATTAGAAAGAGCGAACGCTACGCGCATAACTATATATCTATGCGCAAAAGGTGGTACGTGATTTTTGACTTACGCCCTTTTAAAGTGAGGCGCTTTTTAATTTCAAGTTTATGTATGAAACTAGCTTTTCCCCGCAACTTCGTATGCGCAGAAATATTAAATGTAAAATCCCGTTTTTTTCCCGTTCCTGTGGGAATTTCGCAAAATCCTTTCTTAGCGTATGCCTACGTCATAACATCTACCTGCATGCCAAATTTCAGCCCGATCCGTCCAGTGGTTTGGGCTGTGCGTTGATAGATCACTATGTCAGTCAGTCAGTCAGTCACCTTTGAGTTTTATATATTTAGACTAGCTTCTGCCCGCGACTTCGTCCGCGTGGAATTTGTTAATAGCCTTCCCGCGAGAACATTTTCTTGGGATAAAAAGTCTATATGTTGACCAGTGTTATAAACTACCCCCATACCAAATTTTGTTTCAATCCGTCCAGTAGTTTTCGAGCTAAATCCGGACATACATACATACATACATACAGTATTTTTTTCTAAAAATCGTTATTTTGTGTTCAGTATCGTTCATATAGTCCCTTTGATAGTTTCTTTTAATTTTCAATTATCAGCCGCGACTTCTTCTACAGAATTATTATTTATTATATGTATAGATTTTTCATTTTTTTTCTCTGATTTTTAATCTTTTATGAATAAATAGTTTAGTGCCAAAATTCATTATTTAGGTAATAGCAGACTGGTTTAAAGAATGTTTTAGTGAACTCATCAATCATTTCCTTTTTACTGGACAATAGGCAGGTAATCTAACAGTAGGTAATCTGCATAACATGTTTCTTGAAAGTGTTTGTAATCTAGGATTATAATTTAATTTTTCCCATTCCCGTGGGAATATCGGGAAATCCTTTCTTAGTGCTCCCCTACGCTCCCCAAGGAAACTGCATGCCAAACTTCAGCTCTCTACGGTGATCCGCGACCTAAACATTAAAATGTAAAAATCCCATTTTTCTCGTTCCCGTAGGAATTTCGGGAAATCCTTTCTTAGTGCTCCCCTACGCTTCCCAAGGAACCAGCATGCCAAATTTCAGATCCTTACTATGTTTCCCGCGACTTCGTACGCGCCTAAAAATTTAAATGTATAAATCCCTTTTTTCCCATTCCCGTGAGAATTTCGGGAAATCCTTTCTTAGTGCTCCCCTACGCTCCCCAAGGAACCTGTATGCCAAATTTCAGCTCTCTACGACCAGTATTTTCTGCGTTGATATGTCAGTTAGTCAGTCAGTTCCTTTTTTTATATATTTAGATAGATAGATAGCAGTTTCCCGCGACTTCGTACGCGCCTAAACATTAAAATGTAAAAATCCCATTTTTCCCGTTCCCGTGGGAATATCGCGAAATCCTTTCATAGTGCTCCCCTACGTTCCCCAAGGAACCAGCATGCCAAATTTCATCTCTCTACGATGATCCCCGCGACTTCGTACGCGCCTAAACATTAAAATGTAAAAATCCCTTTTTTCCCGTTCCCGTGGGTATTTCAGGAAATCCTTTCTTAGTGCTCCCCTACGCTCCCCAAGGAACCTGCATGCCAAATTTCAGCTCTCTACGACCAGTAGTTTCGGCTCTGCGTTGATATGTCAGTCAGTCAGTCAGTTTCTTCTTTTATATATTTAGATAGATAGATAGCTGTTTCCCGCGACTTCGTACGCGCCTAAACATTAAAATGTAAAAATACCATTTTTCCCGTTCCCGTGGGAATATCGGGAAATCCTTTCTTAGTGCTCCCTTACGCTCCCCAAGGAACCTGCATGCCAAATTTCATCTCTCTACGATGATCCCCGCGACTGCGGACGCGCCTTAAAATGTAATAAACCAATTTTTTCTCGTTCCCGTAGGAATTTCGGGAAGTCCCTTCTTAGTGCTCTCCTACGCTCCCCAAGGAACCTGCATGCCAAATTTCAGCTCTCTACGATGATCCCCGCGACTACGTACGCGCCTTAAAATGTAAAAAAAACATATTTCCCGTTCCCGTGGGAATTTCGGGAAGTCCTTCCTTAGTGCTCCCCTACGCTCCCCAAGGAACCTGCATGCCAAATTTCAGATCTCTACGATGTTTCCCGCGACTTCGTACGCGCCTAAACATTAAAATGTAAAAATCCCATTTTCCCGTTCCCGTGGGAATATCGGAAAATCCTTTCATAGTGCTCCCCTGCGCTCCCCAAAGAACCTGCATGCCAAATTTCATCTCTCTACGATGATCCCCGCGACTACGTACGCGCCTTAAAATGTAATAAGCCCATTTTTTCCCGTTCCCGTAGGAATTTCGGGAAGTCCTTTCTTAGTGCTCCCCTACGCTCCCAAAGGAACCTGCATGCCAAATTTCAGCTCTCTACGATGATCCCCGCGACATCGTACGCGCCTTAAAATGTAAAAAAAACATTTTTTCCCGTTCCCGTGGGAATTTCGGGAAGTCCTTCCTTAGTGCTCCCCTACGCTCCCCAAGGAACCTGCATGCCAAATTTCAGATCTCTACGATGTTTCCCGCGACTTCGTACGCGCCTAAACATTAAAATTTAAAAATCCCTTTTTTCCCGTTCCCGTGGGAATTTTGCAAAATCCTTTCTTAGCGGATGCCTACGTCATAACATCTACCTGCATGCCAAATTTCAGCCCGATCCGTCCAGTGGTTTGGGCTGTGCGTTGATAGATCACTATATCAGTCAGTCAGTCAGTCAGTCAGTCAGTCAGTCACCTTTGAGTTTTATATATTTAGATTGTCGACTTACGAAAAAAAGAAAAAATACGTATACTTTTAATTTTTCCCTACTTTCCAGCTAGCCAATAAAATAGTCGTGTTGAAAAAAAATCATGTTGTCAATTTTGACCACTAAAACGCCGTCTAAACCGAAGACATCGAACAGGACACTCTTTCTAGTCGACAACGACGTTAAGGCCGATGTTGTGGCAAGCGACACTCACCACTGTGATCGGGTACGCTGGGTTGATGATGGTGTAGAGCAGGATGTGGTTAGGCCGCGCCGGCGGTTCGCGCTTCCGCCGCGGCTCGCCGGCCATGTAGTTGTTGCCATTACTCTGTGGACAAACAAGATTCAAATAAAAAATCGATGTATGAAAAAAAAAATAACGCTACTGCCTACCAAACTTTTTCTCAAAAATGGCCGGGAAACTCGTCATTGTCTGCTTTCTATCAGACCGCGAAGTGCGTCATTGACGATCAGTCAAAAATTAAAAAAAAAAACTCAACTGCATGCCCCGGAAATTTGTATGAAATTACTTCCGCGGCAGGTATAAGTGCAGGGAATGTTGTATGAAATTTCATTATCGTACAGGTACTTTTTTTTTAAACTGATAAATACGCGAAGGAATTCCCAAACAGCCAAGTCTGCATATTTGGATCTGTCAATTGACGCGAAACGAAACGTTTTTATCCGTGTCTGAAACCGCAATGTATTTCAGAACGGAATAAAAAAAAGAGCTATCCATAAGGAGCGGGAGTTCTTGTCTTGTATCAGATTTATTTAGCAAAATTTCATGAAAGTAGTTTACTAGTTTGGTTTAAAAATGAATAAAAGATTTAAATTTTTATAAAAAACGAGAAATCTACATGCTAGTTTTTACCTTGCCGTGTTAGTGTGTCTGTTAGTCAAATATCGGTGAATACGAAATAAGACTGGCGTTCCATTGGACTTGTTGTAAGTACTTGACTATCTTTGCGTGCGTGTCAACGCTGTATTATGAATACCAAATATCAAGTTTTTTTTTTTTTCATTTTTGAGAAAAGCACTATATAAGCCTCGGCCCGTGAAAGGCTTTGCAGGCTTCGTACATATTAAAGGGCCTCGGCGAAGCCTCGGCCCTTTAAACCAATACTCAGCCTGCAAAGATCTACTTTCCCGGCCACGGCAATAATGTACTATTACATACGCACAACATACACTCGAAAAACATAACCCTCTTTCTGGCGTAGTGCGGTAAAAAAGGCCAGCATCTTCGCCTATTCGAAATTTGTATTACTTTTTAGGGTTACGAACTTCAAGAGGTAAAAACGGAACCCTTATAGGATAACTCGTGTGTCTGTCTGTCCGTCCGTCACAGTCGATTTTCTCCGAAACAACTGGACCGATTAAGTTGAAATATGGTACGTATCTGTAAGTTTGTGACCCAAAGACTGTAACGAAAATAAATGAATTTTAAACATAGATCCTATTTTTGAGGGCGTTACTTGAAAAAATTTTTGTTTTTCAAACTATATCGTGTGATATATCAAATGAAAGAACTTCTTATGAGGATCTCAAATATTTTTTTTATTTCTTTTTTGGACAATATTTTTCGAGTTATTTAAGAAAATAGGACGAAAAATGACCATCCCCCCCCCCCCTTATCTCCGAGACTAGCCCTAAAATTTTGGAAAAAATACGGAGGATAGTTATTGACCCATAGATTACAGGAAAATTATTCAAAAGTCCATGGTATTTCAAATCTATCATATAAAAGAGCTTATCCTGTGAAACGGTTTGAAAAAAAATGACGTCATTGAAAATAATCAAGGGTCGGAACCCTCACCACGCGAGTTTAACTCGCTTCTTGGCCGGTTTTTTTGTAAATCGAGCTATTCATTGTCCTGACGTGCCCTTGTTGTTGCCAGACGATAAAAAAAATGCTGGCCACTTGGCCAACGTACTGCACACAGAAATAAAAAAAAGACACTGGCCACTTGGAAGAGCTACAACGCTACAAAATCACGATAGTATGCGGCACGAACGCGAATTTAAATGGTTCCCTTGATATGTGAAATTGCAAAATAATGTCACATTAAATAGTCCGAACAGACGTTTAATTGCCGTAGGCGTGGAGGTGCACTTGATTTATGGCCGCGATGTGAGGAACCGCTAATTATAGGACCGCCGCTGCACGCTACACGTTCTGGTTTCAATTTTGTGCAGTTTCATTCATAGGAAAACTGAAAGAAAGAAGAAAGCTAGAAACTGTACGTATCATTTCATTCATGGGATAATTGTAGTAATTTGTCAATCGACGGACGGTGGCAGGCACGTTTTTACATTTACGAGTAGGTACAAGTTGCGAGGCAAGAAGCGAGCTTAGCACAGGGCGGACTCGGCCTATAAAAGCACGATTTCGAACACAATTCGAATTAAGAGTCCATGTTTTCATGCGAGGACATCTGTGTGCTTGCGAGGACGTCTGTACACTTGTAAATGTGTGTGTGTACCACTACGCGGGCCAGTGATCCACTCTCCATCTCCGGATGAAACAAATGACGGCAAGGGCGAGTTGGGCGCGAGTCGCGCGCCGGCTAGATTCAGCCGGGTGATTCCGTTCTGTATCTGTTCGGCCATTCTGTATGTAGTACTATTAAATATTCTGTGCCGTAAGGGTGGTGAGTGTGAACATACATCACTTATTTCTTTTGTCTTTCGGCTTGCCAAGACGCCGCCGCAGCGACAAACAAACGATCGCAACCATTGTCAAGATGGGCACACACTACGGACTCTTTTATTTTCATGCTTGTCGCCAGTTCCAAATATCGGTAAATTTATTTCTCGATAAGAATGAAAAATTAAAGGAACATCGCCAAGGTAATATAAGTATACCAAGCGACTGCAACTGAACCGATATTTGTATAAGAATTGCGCAGTTCGGATGCAGTTCTCATATGTGATACTCACCCAAGTTTGACCTACGATACGTCATTTAGAAATACCGCTCTTCCTGTATGTGTATGTATACTTAAATGTATAATAGTATATTACAGACCTAGAGTGATGAATTCATTAATTTAATGTCCCAGATCGCAAGTGTTCGTGGCCCAAACCGAAATAAATATGCGATCTGGAGCTTTACGAATTACCGCCCGTGGTTGGTCAAAGTTTTACGCGTAGCGGGCAGAAAATCTCACTTTACGGCCAAGGGTGGCATGACGACTTTCCCAAATCAACTTACAAACTTGCAAATTACAGGTAAAAGTGAAACAGGAGAGCTTTTAGAGCTGCTCCTCTACGCAGTTTCATGCTCCTAGACCCGCTGGTGGCTTGCACTGTCATTTTTATAACAAATAGCCTGTCATCTATTTGTCAAATTGATCAGCATCTGTCATCACATCATTTACCACGTCTTGGTCATCGTAGTTCACCTAAACCTAGTATCCTTGTAAAATGATGTAACATGCATTTAAGTCATATTTATCTCATATACAACCGTCAGCTAATCCGTTATCAGATTGTGACCGTTGCCTCAGATTCCACATGTTAGCAGAGAACTGAAATATTTTGCAAATAGATTAACAGGCGTTTGCAATTCGTACGGTGAGTGAGAGGACCGGGGGCCTGTCCTCTTCCCTATCCTTCTATCCCATCTTCCCTAATCCCATATCCCCTATCCTCCCTCATCGCATACACTCTATCCTTCTCCCCTTTCGAAATTGGCAACGCATTGTTGACGCCTCTGGTGTTACAAATGTCTATAGACCGCGGTGACCACTTACCACCAGATGGGCGGTCTGCCTGTTCAATCTGAGTATTAGAATAGTAATTTTTCGTCTATTTTCTTAAATAACTCGCAAAGTTTTGACCAAAAAAGGAATAAAAAAACATATTTGAGATTTCCATAAGAAGTACTTTCATTTCATATGTCACACGATATAGTTTGAAAAACTTCATTAATATTTTTTCAAATTTAGCCTCCAAAAATAGGGTCTATGCTTAAAATTCATACCAAATTTCAACTTAATCGGTCCAGTAGTTTCGGAGAAAATCGACGGCGACAAACGGACGGACAGATACACGAGTGATCCTAAAAGGGTTCCGTTTTTACCTCTTGAGGTTCGGAACCCTAAAAAGGTGAAAATGGATTATATATGATTGTGTCGTACGTAATAATACGTGTTTTGGTAATCACTAATGAAGCCGTGGTGGCCTAGTGGTTCGACCTACCGCCTCTCATGCAGAGGGTCGGGGGTTCGATTCCGGCTCGCTCGCACCTCTAGGTTTACTTATGTGCGAAATTCAATTTAAATTTACCACTGAGCTTTTCGGTGAAGGAAAACATCGTGAGGAAACCTGCACGCATCTGCGAAGTAATTCAAAGATGTGTGTGAAGTCCCCAATCCGCACTGGGCCCGCGTGGGGACTATAGCCCATGCCCTCTCGTGAAGAGAGGAGGCCTGCGCCCAGCAGTGAGAGTAGTAGGTAGTAGGTAATTAATAATGACACAACTGGACTCCGATTTCAAAAACTTGAAACGGTCGGATCATCATCATCATCAATGACACATATGTTATCCTTATTTGAGGTTTAACTATACGAGTGGTTAAGCAAATATTAGAATTGTAGGTCTCTCTGTGGCTCTAGAATTGTTTCAATTTAGAATCGATAGAGCCGGGGAAAGACGTTACTCCTTATCTAACAATCTACAGGCTGCTCATGTCGATATGCGTTAATTTTTAAGGGAACATTCTTCAGGGCTAATGAAGTTACTCTCCAAGAAACCCTTCCCATCATCCCTTAAATGTGATTTTAGTATGTACCTATATATGTATTTTTATACATATTAACGTAAATTTAATGTAAATCTATATGTTTAATTTTTGAAAAAAGGCCTTCTGCCGAGTTTGTTGCGGCGCTTCTTCTCAAGCAATGGGTCTAGGAAGCGCTGGTAAATTCATTTCTGTTAATTCATTTAAAAGTGACGTGTAAAAGTGCCCAGATGTGGCCTATTTGCTGAATAAATATTTTCATTTTCATTTTCAAACCTTGCTAACACCGTTCTTTAAATATACAAGATCTTACTGATGTAATTTTAACCAGTGTAAAATCTACTTAAAAATTTGCTTTTATTTTTTTTATAATAAATAGTTTCCAAATCTCCTTTGTGTAAGGTGAAAATAATGAGTACGTTTGATGTTTTGCCATTTATTTAGTTTACGTGTCACGTCAATATGACAATTATGAAACTGTGACAGGACCCTATCTCGAACTCGTCATGATAATCTAAATATATAAAACTCAAAGGTGACTGACTGACATAGTGATCTATCAACGCACAGCCCAAACCACTGGACGGATCGGGCTGAAATTTGGCATGCAGGTAGATGCTATGACGTAGGCATTCGCTAAGAAAGGATTTTGCAAAATTCCCTCGGGAACGGGAAAAATCGGGATTTTACTTATATTTCTGCGCATACGAAGTTGCGGGGAAAAGCTAGTGTCGTATAAGAGTAGTGTAGATTCGTGGCTTCTGGCTCGAAAATTTGAACTGCCCTATAGCGGGGGGGCATAATTGAGCGTGAACGCACGAGTGTAATGAGCGCTGGCGTTTTTTTGTTTTCTCTACTTCCTTAATGGACCTGATTTACTTGTAATTACGAGCATGCTTTCGTTTAAATCCATTTGGAATACAAACATACAAATGTAATACTAGTTTCTGTTACCACACGTTTTGGATTTTTTTTAATGTGATTTTAATGTTTCTATTCTATCTGGTTCAGGTTTTTTATAATGGGCAGCTACCGAATTTCTAGTTAGGTACACATGATTTCAAGTCAAACAAGATTCATACAAATCGATCAAGTTTTTAATGATTAACAATTGTATATAAAGGTCTGCTTTGACTTAGTTCTGTTTCACTATCGTTTGAACAGCTCACATTGTTCTTATATTCGCAGTCAACATGCCGGTAAGTCTACTTTAATTAATGCAATGACAAACACCCTCGTACTATTTTTACTTACAACTTAGGTTAGGTGGTAGTTATGATCAACTTAAAATTATCGTTGTATAGACATATTAAATAACAAACACAATAGCTTACAATTAATTCACCTATTTTCTTATACTATTATGACCCCACCCTAATATGTCAGTTGAATTTGGAAGAATAACGTTTGCTATCATTGTAAGAGAGGCTGGTGTTATTAATATTCTGAGTGAATATTACGTGTTTTATTGATCTCAATAAAAGCAATTTTGAAAACTGATTCCTCTTCTTAAAAAGACTATTTTTGTAATCTTCCATTTTCATCTTCTTTGTCACAGTTTTATTTACACCCTTTGCTTTCGCTATAAATTTATCTTCTAAAATCATACAATACAGTTTGGATCTCAATCCTACCAAGTCCTTCAAGGTTCTGCCATTATTTTCATCCTTGAAAAATCCTAGTTTATTTTTGTTCAATTGTGGGAACTCAAACACGTTATCAGCTGCATAATCCGAGGTATCAAAAAAGTGGGAAAGAAAAACAAAAGAGGTAGATCTAGTTTTATACTTAAACAAAATTTATCCGTAAAACATTGATAAATCAAACTGTCAGAATCAGTGTATAACAACTTGACATTATTTTCAAATTTTTTCTTCAAGATGATATATCCAAAATATGTACAAAAACCGAGATAAATCGGTTTATTGTAAAACAGTTTCGTTATCTGTAACTACAGCCACCAAATTTTCGGAGAATATACTCAAACTGTGAAATTCAGGCTTTGCTACCAACGACTGACCACCTTGCCGTTTGCCCCTGTTCTCCCAGTGTGTAATTCAGGCTTTGCTACCAACGACTGAGCACCTTGCCTTTTGCCCCTGTTCTCCCAGTGTGAAATTCAGGCTTTGCTACCAACGACTGACCACCTTGCCGTTTGCCCCTGTTCTCCCAGTGTGTAATTCAGGCTTTGCTACCAACGACTGAGCACCTTGCCTTTTGTCCCTGTTCTCCCAGTTTGTAATCAATTTTACATTTACTCTTTTTCCTATGTTTTCCATTGTTTTTCCGAATACAGCGTTGTTCATCAATTTGTAAAAAAAATATTAAAAGTCAGATTTAGCTTGTGTACGTAAATTGGTGTTCAAATCAATATTAGAAGAGTGAAGTTCGGGTTCCTCCAAAGGAGCCCCCAAACACCAATGTGGACAAGGAGGGTTTCACTACGGTGTCGAGGAAGCGCAAGCCGCGCAAGAGCCAAGGTGGTACTGCAGAACCGGTTGGTTCTGGTCTGCACGTTGCCAAACCGAGCAAGGCGCTATATGTTTCACGCCTGCATTACTCCGCCACGGCTGATGATTTGGCGGAGTATGTTCGCCAGAAGACCGGCTTCTCCCTGAGGTTGTTCCCGCTGCGTTCGCGCCACTACGTGCACTTCAGCTCTTTTGTGGTGCGCGTGCCGCGGCCGCTGCTGGAGAACATCGAGAGTGCTGACTTCTGGCCGAAGGGTGTCGTGTTTCGACGGTTCCGGGGCAACCTACCGAATCCTACACCGGAGATGACGATGCAGCGGAGCCACGCCGTTTCGTCGCCTAAATAGTTTTATTTGGTTTCATGACGCATTGGTGTTAACTGTAATGTCATGTTAAACTTTTATAAATAAATAAATAAATATGTTTTCAACCAAGGACTTTGTTTAAACTTCAATACTCGATGAACTATAAACCCTAAACTTAAACACTGCTTCAAGTTTCTGTAGTGAATTACGTATTTGGTTTTTAGGGTTCCGTACCCAAAGGGTGAAAAACGGAACCCTATTAATATGCCTCCTCTGTCCATCCGTCCGTCCGTCCGTCCGTCCGTCCGTCCGTCCGTCCGTCTGTCTGTCACAGGGCTCTATCTCTTCAACGGAAATAGGTAGAGATTTGAAATTTTCACAGAATGCGTGTTTCTGTGGCCGCTATCACAACAAATACTAAAAAGTTAAAATATATCTATATAAATTGGGGTCTTCATACAAGTAACTGTTTTTTTCTTCGTCTCATTTCAAGCGCTCTATCTAATTAACCATTATTGTTAGACACCTGAAATTTTCACAAAATACGCATTATTAAAGCCTTATTAAAATACTGAAACAGTCAATAAGTTTATTCCCAATGCGGATTTTCACACAGGAAAGTTACGTATTTTTTCGAACGTCGCTCTTTACGTACATTTATACGATAAAATTTTATAAATATCAAAAAAAGTGATTTCCTAACTCTTAAACAATAAAAAAAACTGAAAAAAAACTCAATTAGTATAAAAAACAAGAAAAAAGTGTGGAGGGTTTGTGATTTGAACCCACGGTCACCTAACCTATTTGAGTGAAACCACGTCTCTCACGAATACACCACCATAGCACTTACTAAGCTGGCGAAATTAGGTATCTAGTTAGAGCGAATAGAACAAAAGTCTAATTCAAA
The DNA here is from genome assembly GCA_963971205.1 of Aethes cnicana. Classification (NCBI taxonomy): domain Eukaryota; kingdom Metazoa; phylum Arthropoda; class Insecta; order Lepidoptera; family Tortricidae; genus Aethes; species Aethes cnicana. The sequence continues at coordinate 8,610,306 of OZ020295.1, read as the reverse complement.
TTTGTAACACGTCAAGTTTGCCGCGGTCTTCGCTAGATGGCGCTAGCTGTCGATTACATGGCGCTATCGTTTGGTTGCCACCAAACAGTGACCTGCGGTCATATGCAAATATTTGTTATATTTTGCCAGTTCCTTCTGATTAAGAACAAGTACATAGCACGCTATGCGCTTTCACCTCTTCTACGTTTTAGTGTCGAGTATCCGGACAATACCGTGGCTGCCGCAATGAACTTCCACCCTAAGCTGGGATTCACTTTGTCAGTACGGCGGCGCACTTATTGTTCCCGGTTGTGTAGAACGTCCGTGTAGTAAAGTTCTCGTTCTAAGGTTGAGTTTCCCTTGTCCCTCACTTCGCCCGGCTATAAATTTCGAATATTTTTCTGGGTAGTTTGCCCTTCGGGCGTATATAGATAACTAACGAACCTAACCTACATTCACACCTAACGGACTGAGTGGACCCTTACCGGTAAAATAGTAGTCAGATAAGAAACTGTGGAATAAAGAATATGTAGAATTGGGAACCTGTGTAATTGGTTATCTGTTAAATTGGGAATCCGTAGATTAGAGAATCTGTAGGATTGGGAATCTGTAGTCATGAGCCCCAGTCCATTGAGACACCCCCCCTCTTATACCCGACTTAACAAAAGATACTTTGTCAAAGTCTGTCAGTAATTCTAATTCAACATTAGTATGTTTGAGCATTGCGTCCCAACTTAGCCCAGGTGGTGTATAGTAATGTGTCGGATCTCATCAAGTCATATGTTGATGAACAGATTTTTCGGAATTTTTCAAAAATGTCTGTTAGCAGCATTACATCGGTTTTTAAATATAAATTTCAGTAATCTAACATCGTTTTACATTTAAAATGACTCCACACATCTTTTGCATGAGCGTAGTCTTCATTTGAAACATCACTATCGCATAAAGAATTGTAAAATTCAGTTTGGGTAGGGAGCGATGGTGCATTTAAGGAGTCTTAGGATTTCATGAACTCATATGGAAAAAATCCTTTTCACCCCTCCTATTCGAAAAGAAGTGTTTTGTTGCCCGTTTAGAGGGAGCAAAATGCGATTTTGCTCCCTCTTCGCTTTTTTTTAATTTTTTTCATTTCTACCCCGCTAACAGGGAGCAAAATACGTCTTAGCAGTGCGTTCACAGAGCTTCGGAGACTGTAAAAAGTTGTATTCAAAAGTCGTATCTTTTTCGTATTTAGAATTTTATACATCGGCGTTTTACATAAATACTTTAATGCACATACTATAAATCCATAAATTCATAAATATATACTTACTTTTGATAAATTATTTTCTATTATCTTTTATTTTCAATTTGGCTGAATGGTGCAGGCTAATGCCGTAGCATTCCTCGCAAACTCGTCGTGTGATAGAATTAAAAAAAAAACTCGAACCCGCGAATTTCGTGAGCGCTCATTTCCTTGCCGTATTATTTTACACTTAATTTCCAAAATAAAACGTACTTTATGTAGTGTTATGAATTATTTCGTAGAGAATGAATGAAATCAAAAAGTGATTTAGGTGATGCAATGTATTGGGATCAACACCTCTGAGAATTCCAAAGGAATATTATGTAAGTACGTAATATGAATTGCACTGCCCTTTTTTTTAGGGTTCCGAAGTCCACAAGGAACCCTTATAGTTTCGCCATGTCCGTCCGTCCGTCCGTCCGTCCGTCCGTCCGTCCGTCCGTCTGTCCGCACTATTGCTCGGAGATGCTTAGGTCTAGAGAGCTGTAATTTGGCATGAATATGCATATTAGTTATGCTGACAAAGTGGTACAATAAAATTTTGAAATATATTTTTTTATAGGGTACCTCCCCTACTCGTAAAGTGGGGATGTAATTTTTTTTTCTTGCATACCCCATGGTGCGGCATATCGTTGAATAGGTCTCCAAAAAATATTGTGGGTTTGTTAAAACCATTTTTTGATTAAGTGATGCGTTTGTGAAATATTAAGCTTTAAAGTGCTATTTTTTGTTAGAGTCACGTGTCCCCCCCCCCCCTGCCAGCTAAATGGTGGTATTTGGATGGCTGAAAAAAATCACGGTTGTGGCATATATAACGTAGTTGAAAACTATCAGAGCTAAGTAGGCTGTACAAACTTACGAGTAATAGTCGACCAACTTATAATGATGATTTTTCTCGAGCGGCAGGGGAGTCGGGCGGGCACGTCATACCACAGGCTAGCTAGATGCTAATAAGTCTTAGAAAGGTACTGTGGGCATCGTCAACTTCGGAACCCTATAATTTGCGCGTGGCCCGACACGCACTTGGCCGGTTTTTCATTTTATCGCAAATGTATTAAAAAACTTTGTTTGATACATGAGCGAAATTGTAATAAAATGTATATTTTTCACATTTGTTAAAATTTACCTATTATTATGAACGCAACGCATGCGAGCATGACAGAATATAAATACAATGAAGTAGTTAGAGATTCTTCAATATGGAAGCCATTTTCGCCTTCTGCCTATGAATTTATGATAGGAGCGCGAAACACACGTTCTTTTTAACCTTGTTTGTTTCTAAATGTATCATTTTTTTGTTTTACTTCATTTAATGACAATGATGAACGAATGATCTTATGATTTTCTCATAGGAGGGGTGAAAAGCAGAGTGTACAACACGGTAGCAAACTTATTTATGCCTTGGGTGACAAAGCTTGAATCCTTCGCTAGCTCAAGATTCCACGCTAGATTCCTCGCTTACGCTCGGGATTCTATTCTGGAATCTTTCGCGTCGCTCTGGATTCAATCCGTCACCCGCGGTAAAATATACCATTTTGCTCCCTAGTCATACAATCTACTATTTCTTATTAATCTTACGAAATCTTCTTGGAGCGGGAACGGTTCTTTGCTTGTTCGAATTGATCGTGCTTTAGATTTTTGGATGACACTCACGCACTTAAAAGAATCCAAGAAGAGCAAGTTAATTTGCTGTCCGAATATTTGTTTTTTTTTTTTTAAAGGATGTGTATTTTTTTTACACCTTTATTAAAGTTTAGTGCGTGGACAATAAAGTGAGCATCGTATTTGCTCAAATTATGTAAAAATATTGGTATGATATTAGTAATTCTATACTTTGAACTGCATAATGAATGTGCTAGACCCTCTAAGTGGCCAGTGCCCCATTCAAAATGTTCAACGCAATCTGATTCTAAATCTTTATCACATATAAAACATTTTTTGGTCTTGCTAATATTTTCTCTATCGGTCGATGACAATGGAAATCGCGAATGGCATAAAGCCATTCGCGATTTTGTTGTGAGTTGCGACAGAAAAAATAAGTGCCCCAAGATGCGAAAAGGAAGCATGCTCCACTATTTTTAGGCCTGGCAAAACTGACTCAAACAGCCCAACCGATGCTTCCGCCGTAACCCAACAAGTGAACAACTCGCAGTTCTCTGGGTTAACCTCCAACCCCAGGGCTGCTAATCCTGACCTGGCTGGGCAAGACTGTCTAAAACACTACCAGGAGCCCCCCCCCCCCCCCACCCCTCCGTCGCTACCCTCTCCGGCGCTTGGCAAATGTTGAAGTCGAAGGCCATCCAAACCCGAAGCAGATCCATTATGAAAGGAACTAATAGCATTCACAACATCAGATGACGATACTGTTAAAAAAGGAATAGATAAGTCAGGCTCCGGAGGAATATCTAATTGCCTTGAAGGCGGAGGATGTTTATCCGAAAGTAAATGTAGTGTTTCACCGTTCACCTGAGCAAGTGTTGAATCCGAAAGCAGCAAGCGGACAGCTCCCCTCAAATCCCCATCATACACCTTGGCCTCAATTGACCGGTAAATGGAATGGGGCGCCCGGTGAACTTCCTAAGAAAAAGCTAAATCACCACCACCTATATTCTCTTTCACTTTCGAAGTTAATGATCTCCCAGGATCGTCCTCTGGCACCCTCAATGCTGTGTATGAAAAAGTTAGCAGCGAAAACCAATCTTACCTTTAATTCGTGCTTAAACATTTCTCCATAAGACTACAAAGTCTACCAGCTGCGAGAATTCTGGCGTCCTTGGGAATGTGTTTTAATACCCGCACCCTTTTCTTAAGCCTAGGCAACTTCTGAAAGTACACAATATCCGGATCCGACGCCGGGACCGCTGCTGATATTGTTTAGTTAGAACACTGATTTTGTTCTGAATGCTATTAAAAAAAACGTCAGGAGTTTCTTATTCCATATGCTTTTCCGAAAAAAATCTATACGTTCGAATTCATGATCCGAACGCAAAGTTGATCAAACTGACATTTTCCAATTCATGAGTCAGTTTCTCTACGACCTTATTTTTATGTAAATTACTTCTGAAATGATTGCAAATATACTGTCGTCTCACCCAAATATCACTTTCTTCACATAGGATTTGATCTGCGTGGTCTTCTATTACATTGTTTGTGAAGGTTCTATGATATCTTGTTTTCTTTTATTCTCCGTATTTCCATTCGAAGTCGAATGACCCGTTTCTATGATATCATCAGCTTTCCTCTTACCTCCTTGCACTACATTGAGAAGAATTGCTAAAAAGAGAGACAGGAAAACAAACAAAAACATTTTTATAGAGGCAGAAAATAATTAACACGTCTTACCTTTTTTTCACCAAGATTTCATTTTTCAAAGTCACTCGATTGTTGTATTGCAATGGCTTCTGCTTCTTGAAGCAGAAGCTCTTCTTGACGTGCATTAACCAATTCACCCTCCATACCGTCCTCACACCCTTAAAAGGCTCTTACTAGTTCATCCATGACGATGATGCCGTTACTGATAGTTGTTATGGCGTGGATGGACTTATTTATACGAATAATATTTAGGAGTACCTACCTATATTTAACTAATGTGGTCATCAATTACATTAGAATAAGTATTTACCAATAAGTTTATTGAATCACATATTATTAATTAAATAATATTAGTAAGTCATCTATTTAACTAATGTACTTTTAATCATTAGTTTGATTGAATACATATCCATATTAATATTATTAATGCGAAAGTAACTCTGTCTGTCTGTCTGTTACCTCTTCACGCTTAAACAGCTGGACCGATTAGGATGAAATTTGGCACTTTTTATCCCGTAAAAACGCATAGTTCCCGCGGGCACTCGATAAACGAATTCCGCGCGGGCGAAGTCGCGGGCAGAATCTAGTTAATATTATAAATGCGAAAGTAACTCTGTCTGTCTGTTACACCTTCACGCTTAAACGGCTGGACAGATTGAGATGAAATTTGAAATCGAGATACTTGGGGTCTCGAGAAAGGACATAGGCTACATTTCATTTCGGAAAAACGCATAGTTCCCGCGGGAGCGCGATAAACGAATTCCGCGCGAGCAAAGTCGCGGGCAGAAGCTAGTTAATATTATAAATGCGAAAGTAACTCTGTCTGTCTGTTACACCTTCACGCTTAAACGGCTGGACAGATTGAGATGAAATTTGAAATGGAGATACTTGGGTCTCGAGAAAGGACATAGGCTACATTTCATTTCGGAAAAACGCATAGTTCCCGCGGGAGCGCGATAAACGAATTCCGCGCGAGCAAAGTCGCGGGCAGAAGCTAGTTAATATTATAAATGCGAAAGTAACTCTCTCTGTCTGTCTGTTTGTTACCTCTTTACGCTTAAACGGCTGGACCGATTGTGATGAAATTTGGCATGGAGATACTTGGGGTCCCGAGAAAGGACATAGGCTACAATTCATCCCGGAAAAACGGTTCCCGCGGGAACGCGATAACCGAATTCCACGCGGGCGAAGTCGCGGGCAGAAGCTAGTTAATATTATAAATGCGAAAGTAACTCTGTCTGTCTGTTACATCTTCACGCTTAAACGGCTGGACAGATTGAGATGAAATTTGGAATGGAGATACTTGGGGTCCCGAGAAAGGACATAGGCTACATTTCATTCCGGAAAAACGCATAGTTCCCGCGGGCACTCGATAAACGAATTCCGCGCGGGCGAAGTCGCGGGCAGAAGCTAGTTAATATTATAAATGCGAAAGTAACTCTGGCGAAGTAGCTAGTCTGTTATATTGTCGACTTACAACCTTGTCCTACGGTGGAAGATATAGGTATTTCTCTTTTACTTCAGCTGATCAAAAAATGCGTCTATATAGATCGATGTCTTCATTGCTCGCTTCACTGGTCCATTTTTCATGCATGGTAGATTGTCTTCATCATCCATTTCAGAGCAATAATAACACTTTTAAGTATACTCATGATCGGTGAATTCATCTGATAAGTTCTACAACAATAACACACAAAACATAATAGAAAACAAGTTACACAGTTCTAAAAAAATAATAGTACATTATTGCAGAGGCCGCCAAGTAGCGCATTGCCGGACGAGTCATTTAGAAGGCTGAGCGAAGCGAAGCCTTCTATTAGTACGAGTCCGGCAATCGCAATTGCGGCCGAGGTATATATAATGCTTTTCTCAAACAGCGAGGAAATACGTAAGGTCAGTCGGGGCAAGTGCGCCAGGATGGGGTAAGTGCGCCTAACATAAATATATCGAAACCTATAAATATTACTCAACTAGTAGTTGGCTGTTTACAAGGCATAGGGGCGAAATAAATTTAGGCGCACTTACCCCACATCAGTATTTACTACTTCCATGATCGTGGATGATTTGGCCATGGAAGTTGTACTTATTACCTCCATGGATTTGTCAGTTTCGGGGCAAGTGCGCCAGGTTGGGGTAAGTGCACCTAACATAAATATATATCGAAACCTATAAATATTACTCAACTAGTAGTTGGCTGTTTACAAGGCATAGGGGCGAAATAAATTTAGGCGCACTTACCCCACAACAGTATTTACTACTTCCATGATCGTGGATGATTTGGCCATGGAAGTTGTACTTAATACCTCCATAGATTTGTCAGTTTCTCTACAGAGGTGTCTCAAATAGCAAGCGAATTAAAAAAAAACACACACGACAATAATGTTTTTGCTGGCCAAGGCCGGCAATGGACAGCCTGGTGTCTTCTTTTTTGAAAGTAACACGAACATTTCCGAGCATGTTTGAGAAAACATTACTTACATAAATCAAAGTAGACTTACCGACATGATGACCGCGAATGTAAGAGAACAATGTAAGCAGTTCAAACGGTAGAGCTACAGAACTAAGTCGAAGCAGACCTTTATATACAATTGGTAATCATTAAAATGTTGATCGATTTGTCTAAATCTTCTGTAACTAGAAATGAGGTAGCTGCCCATTATAATAAACCTGGTCGAGATAATAGAAACATTAAAATCACATTAAATTAATTCCAAAACGCGTGGGAACAGAAACTTGTATTAGATTTGTATGTTTAATGTAATTAATCACCGCATTAGTTAACTATACTACTCCTAAACATTATCCATATAAATAAGTCTATCCACACCATAACAACTATCAGTAACGCTATCGTCGTTTATCATGGCAAACCTCCGTGCTGCATTATTGGCCGGCGTTTATATTCAAATCGTTCAAATTCTAAATTCAAACTTAATAGTAGTTGTCTCTTGTTATTTTTTTCCTTGGACGAGGTCATTCGGCTTGAGACTTAGAATTGAAAGCGTGAATATATACATTGCGAGCTATAATATTATTCATTTAACTTGTACATAGGGCTGCCGCTTATACAGGTATGTATAGTGTATTTTGTACATAGTACAAGTAGTTTAGAATATTGTAAAATCTAGTCCAAGTTTTATTTAGTCGTCACTGGCCTTGACACTAAGAAGGGCTTGGACTGGGCTGGGCTATGTTGCAGCATGTTGTTTGTTTTCAGCCGTTACCTGCACCTTTTCCTGCCTACTTCTTCTGTTGGCGTCCCTTCTTCCGCTGCTGCCTTGGAGCCGTGGGCTATACCTGAACCCCACGGTCGGCTCCGAGGCCTACCCCGCTATTTTTCTTAAACGCTCTTAAGGCCATGGCCAGTGACTTTATTTATTTTCTACTCATGAAGTGCTGAGTGATAACATTTTATTTTATTTTTATTACATTATGTAATTTTAAACACAAGCTTTTATTTTATTTTAATTCCACGGCGAGCTAGCCGGGTCTCGATCGCCATGGATGAACTAGTAAGAGCCTTTTATGGGTGTGAGGACGGTATGGAGGGTGAATTGGTCAATGCACGTCTTGAAGCAGAAGCCATTGCAATACAACAATCGAGTGACTTTGAGAAAATGAAATCTTAGAGAGAAAAGGTAAGACGTGTAAATTTTTTTCAGCCTTGTTTATTTTCTTAAGTCTCTCTTTTTAGCAATTCTTCTCAATATGGTGCAGGAGGTAAAAGGAAAGCTGAAGACATCATAGAAACGGGTCCTTCGACTTCAAATGGAAATACGGAGGATAAAAGAAAAAAAAAACAAGATATCATAGAACCTTCACAAACAAATAAAATAGAAGACCACGAAGATCAAATCCTATGGAAGAATGTGATATTTGGGTGAGACGACAGTATTTTTTCAATTATTTGAGAAGTAATTTACATAATAATAAGATCGTAGAGAAACTGACTCGTGAACTGGAAAATGTTAGTTTCATCAAATCTGCGTTCGGATAACGAATTCGAACGAATAGAATTTCTTCGGAATAGCAACATATGGAATTAACTAAACGGCCTTATGCGTTAGTCGCGTCATGGCAATTTTTAATTATCTTGTATAAAAACGCAAAAAAAATACGGTATCGTTTCTATTTAATGTCCCAAGTACTATGCCGAAGTTAACGCATATCAACATAAGCATCCTGTATACTATGTAAAGTCTGTAGAAGAAGTCTGAAACTTGAAAATTAAAAGAAACTATCAAGTTGAGGGGACTATATAAACGATACTAAACACAAAATAACGATTTTTAGATAAATAGTCTGTTGTATGTCTGTATGTACGTACGTATGTATGTATGTATGTATGTATATCCGGGTTTAACTCGAAAACTACTGGATGGATTACAACAAAATTTGGTATGGGGGTAGTTTATAACACTGGTCAACATATAGGCTACTTTTTATCCGAAAAAAATGCAATATTCCCGAGGGAATGCTATTAACGAATTCCACGTGGACAAAGTCGCGGGCAGAAGCTAGTTGTAAAACTTGTAAATAGGTACCTACCTAACTTGACCTATCACTCAAATCAATTTCGATACGTTGGCAGAAAATTATCCCTCATGTTTTTTTTTCCACTAGCTTACCACACAGTTTACCCACACGAATCAACAAACACATGCAAATCGCATGTCACTGGCGTCCTTTCCCTCCGAGCGGAGATTCACATGCAAATGTACCAGGCGATCATAAATCAAGGAGAGTTATGCACTGGATGCGAGCGATCCGACCGCTAACCACCGAGGGACAAAATGCAAGAGTGATAGACACGTTTGCAATCCCCTAGTGCTAATTCTATCCTAGGCCTATATTCGAAGTGTTAAATAGGGATCTCGCTGTTCCCTATAGGATCGCTCACGCGTCGCGTAAACCTTAAGCAGCTAGATTTAAAGGGCAACTTGACGCGTAAGCGATCCTATAGGGAACAGGGAGATCCCTATTCAAGACTTCGAATAAAGGCCCTAGTTTCTGTCTCGTCAAGTTATTTTTATTTATTTAACCATTATCATTTATACTTATTTAACCACTCGCATGAACAGAGATTCCTTCACCGACAGTTCAATTTTAATTAAACTATGAGTTTACTCCAAGAAAGCATAAAATAGAAGCCGTGGTGGCCTAGTTGTTCGACCTAACCGCCTCTAATGCAGAGGGTCGGGGGTTCGATTCCGGCTCGCACCTCTAAGTTTACTTATGTGCGAAATTCAATTTGAACTTACCACTGAGCTTTTCGGTGAAGGAAAACATCGTGAGGAAATTTGCACGCATCTGCGAAGTCATTCAAAGAAACAAACATCCAATATTCAAGAGAAATAATATTCGTTTCTGACCTTCAAGTAGCAATATGATGTCTACTATATCTGGATTACTAAAGTCGGACCTAAATAAAATGCTGGGATGGCTTTTCTATGTAAAATATTGGTCTTTTTCATACGAAGTTCGTAAAAAGTTACTATTTACGTACTTGTTGATCTAATATCAACACGCAAGACATTAAAGAGCAACTCATCACTTATTACCGGCAAAACAGTAATTACCGCCTACATTGCCTCATTTTGAGCTAAACACATTTGCCGTGACAGTAAAAAAGCCCTTCATTAACACACACATAAACGGACCGCCGTAAAATCCGGACACAGATTGAATAAGGGCGGCCGCACGACGCCAAAATCGGGTATCTCGATTTAAAAAGAAATCGATTTGCTACGGCATCAGGCTCTTTCTCTGGTCGGTCCTTCTAGCCTGTAAATTGGGATCATGTTTGGATGAAAGCCTGGAACAGATGAAGTCTCCATTGGCTCTTGTCGGTCGCTATGCTAGGGCACGTATAAGATATCTATAGCTATATTTTTTTTATAAAAATACTAGCTGACCCCGCGGACTTCGTACCGCCTTAGACATTTTTTTGGTTATGAAATATAGCTTACGTCCAATTCTCAGACCTACTGAACATACACACCAAATTTCGTAAGAATCAGTCGACCCGTTTTGGAGAAGTTTGGTTACAAACACTGTTACACGAGAATTTTATATATTAGATTCAATAACTACCTTTTTCCCGTGACTTCATGCACATAAACGTTAACACGTAAGATCCCATTAATTCCCGTTACCGTGGGTATTTCGGGAAATCCTCTCTTAGTAATCCCCTACACTCCCCAAGGAACCTACATACCAAATTTCTGCTCTCTACGATCCGTGGTTTTGGCTGTGCGTTGTCACCAGTCAGTTAGTAACGGAAAAGTTTTTTATATTATATTGATTATTTTTGGGAATGAGTTCTTCTGTTATTCAATTACCTATTTTTGGAACGGCGTTCTATGTTAATCAAGTATGTACCTACCTACCCCCTGTATACGCTAAAAAGCAACTGCAATAAATGTTTATGTATGACTATGACTAACTAAAATTGAATATTGATTTATTGAGATACTCATTTGAAATATACTTATTGTTAGCATAGATTAGAAACATACAATTTAATTCTTTCGCGCTCTTACAAAATTTGTCGAAAGTGAGATGCCTGATTTCGGCGAAGGGCAGCCGAGGGCCTTTTTACGCCGAAGCGTTTATGAATTAAAGATTCGACATCCCCGTTTCAGGTGGCAATGAAATAAGAAATATTGAAATGTTGGAAAAATGGCGGCTAAGTGAGTTTATTTGTTTCCTTTCCTTAGAAAAAAGAGTATTTCTTTTTTTTCTAGCTTTAGAGCTGAATCCAAAAATAGTAAGATGCTGAAAAATTATAGGGACCAAGGGATAGACGCTTTATTTATTGGCTCCAAAAATACTCTCAATAAAACTAAACAAAATCGATTAATAATTATTCGCAAAGCCGAAGAGAGACAAACATGCCTGACACGTCAAACTCCTTTATTGTGAAGTGAAGGTTAAAAATAAAAAGTTCACCTGTAAACTTATAGACGGTTTCCAAAAAAACTGCACAGTAAGGCAATGAATTCATCAAATCCGAAGCAATTTAAATATCATGCATTCCGAGCAAACTTTGCCTTAAGAGCTCATCTTTAAATCGTTCCTTATTTGAATTTCGCGCCTGAGTGGCGCCTTATGGCAATCTCCTGTCCCGTAACTAACCAATATAAATTCAACTCTGTCTCGAACGCTTTAGATTGATTTCAGTTTGGCATGCCGAATGTTTTATAACGTACAAAATGCGAGGATGGCTTTATGTTTAATTTAGAAGAAAATAAGGTCGGGCAATGCAACCATTAAATGTTGATGAGGTTTTAATATTAGTCCAATTATTACCAGCCAGTCGGTTTTGAATTTGAATTTAGAACACATTTCGAAGTCGAATGCAAAATTATACCGCGAAATTTGAAGAGCATTAAATCGATCAAGTTTTATTTAGTTTAGACTGCACTACGCTGAGAATAAAAGCGAAATTTTCATGTTTTAACGACTGTCATCGTATAGAAAAACTTCACCAACTTCTAGTTATCGTATCGTGAGGAAACATCGCAAGTATATGAAGATTGGATGACAATCCAACAATAAGGTACCACCCAGCCGATCTGATTATTAAGCTCGAAGGTGCGGAAATTTCAAAGAGTTGTTTTAGTTTTTTAAACAACCTAGGTGTATTGGATTGGAATGCTCCTTAGTAATGTCATAGCTGTCAGTGTCATGTGAATATGTCAAAAGTGACGTTTACATCTCGCTCTCTTACCTGGCCACCAGCGGCACGACAACACGTACTAATCATGTAAAAAGCAATAATTGAAATAAAATAAAAGCCTCCGAAGATTCGTCAATTATTTTATTCAAGAAACATTACACTAGGTACTTTATGAGTATAAGTTTTTTTGGCTACAAGGAAAATTCAAGATGATACACCATGACACATGGTGAACTCCAACAATGACATAAAATCAGAATGGTCCGATGTTGGCCGTGTATGCTACGAGCTACGATTCCGTAGACGCATCGCCGATGGTGCTACGAAAAAACCGTAGCGCTACGAGGCGAAGTTACAATTTACAATCGAAATTAGACATCGTAGGCACAGACTCATCATTTTCAGTGCCAGTGACATGTCCATTCACTGGTCACATATAAAAAAATCGTCGCTATTCGAAATCATCAATATTTACGTAAAAAAACCAGTTCCTAAATAACGTCAAAAGTACTTGCCACGTTGAAAGTTAAGTTAAAAAAGGCTCCTCCTCAGGGACCAGCCGGCCGAATTACGAATAAGTTTAGTAACTGCGAAATGGCGAATATAACCTTCCGTGGAAGACATGTGATGCTCTCGAGATGAGAGGAGGCATGTGCCCAGCAGTGGGCCGTAAGCGTAGGCTATTGTGGTGGTGGTGGGGGTGTGATGCTGTTATTTAAACAGAACCAGCAGATAGTTTCCATTAGACACAGGGTGGACACGGCCTATAAAAGCACGATTTCGAACACAATTCGAATGAAGTGTCAATGTTTGCGTGCGAGGACGTCTGTACACTTGTAAATGTTTGTGTTCCAACTACGCGGGCCAGTGATCCACACTCCATCACCGGATGAAACAAATTACGGTAAGGGCGAGTTGGGCGCGAGTTGCGTGCCGGCTAGATCAGGCGGTTGATTCCATTCTGTATGTAGTACAATTAAATATTCTGTGCCATAGACCTACGGCATCCAGTATCTAAAACAAAGGCGTAATTGCAGAATCATTACATTTTCATTTACTCACATAATGCATTACTCCCTTTGTTAATGTGCCGCTGCAGCTACAAATCAGGCTGTCCCTTCCGGGCCGGCGGCGGTGTCACTTTATAAATCTAAATTACAAAAGGGTTTAATAAAATGTAAAAAATTACGAGCACCGGCGTTTTATTACTGCTAACGAGTCGCGCTGTACAGCGCGAGTCGTTTGGTTTGGGCGCTCGTGGCGTTCATTAGATTTAAAAGCAAAGTTGTTCAAAAATAGAGAAATAGAGATTTAAAAAATTAAAATTGTAATTTAAACTCTCCTCTTTATAGTTTAAACTGTACCCGAATAAAACGTTAGATAGAACCAATATACAATACTTGTTCAATGTAATTTATAGAACACAACGAAATACCTATTTAAAGTCATCTCTTAATTGAAGTGAGCTATTAACTGATCACACAAACTTTACACTTCTGAACGTATTAATTTTCGTATAACCGAGTAGAAATATGATACGTACGGTCGACGTCAAAGAGATGTTTACACTTTTTCACCCTATTCCGTTGGATTAAGATCCAAAAGTGTAAACATCTCTTTGACGTCGACTTTACATGCTTGAAAGATTATCCAGCCAAATTGCATAAACAAACACCCAATTAACGCACGCTGACGTTTTAAACGGTCGCCTATTAATTCGATCTTGTCGCATTAAACCGTCTCTCGTTGGCGCTGAACTACTGAACGATGTGCGAGCCGACTTATTATGACACAATTAATACGGCGCTGGGATTAAGAGGACACATCAGAATGATCCTATAGGGTTTTTTTTGCGTATATATTCGAGGATCGGAACCCTAAAAATATTCAATAAACACAGATTTTCGTTTGGCTGTTAAACGAATGGTGGTAAATTAAAGTCTCCTTTTAATTTCAATTAGTGTAACAATGACTTTTTTGCTTTAATAAGCAAAAAATTCGAAAGGTAATCCTTTCAAGAGAAGCGCGCAGGCTTCTCGCTGGAGCATTTTAGCGGAGGGTATTTGTATGGTCTGAATTGAAATTATATTTCACCGCTGCGCTGTGCGTCACCTTAAGCAAAAAAGGACAGTGTCAACATCGTAAGAGCTCCGCCACGCGCCATATTAATCGTAAATCGTAATAATCGTGTCATGCAGTACGAGCGTTCGTTACCGAGTGGTCAAGTTACATTAACAGCACTCGTATTGTACACATCGCAGTACGAATTTGAATTCAAACACGATAGGGATTAAGTTAAAAATGTGCGTGTGAGTCAGGAAGAGATGTATTTTTGTGACCCTCATTAAGGGAGAATGGAATTTTTCGTCGCGAATTCTGTCGTTGATTGCATTTGTATGAATTGTTTGTGAACGCGTGAACAAGTTAAGCCTTTGTTTTGTTTTGGAGTCTTTTGTTTTTTTTTAATAGGCTAATTTGTAAACAAGGGAAGTAAACGAGCTTTTCATGCCACGTCCATTCAATGCCGCAATTATTCGTTCGCTCTCAATCTTGAAAAATAAAGTCCACACCAAAAAAGTATTTTATATAAGCGTAAGCCGTCGAAATCCCGTCAATAGGCGCATAAAAAGGGATTAGATATAAAGAGATAAAAAAACGAAAGCACATAAAATCGAAACTAAAACTCCGAAACGTCACTCGTAAAACAATTGACGTAAACGTAGAAATAAAACGTCATTGGTAGGAAATGACGACAGATCAAATTCTGGCGAAGAATGTGGACTCGTCATGGAAAAATACATTGATCTAATATTAGATTTAGCCGTGACTAAGATTGAAAACATAAACTAATCTATGCCATGTCATAACCCCGGCACTAAAACTATCTCCACACTAAATTTTATCTCGATCTTTTTTTTTATGAAATGACGGTTGAAAAGAACTTTTTGGTGAATGCAATAAGAATAGACTCGATAATTTGTCTTCATTTGCAAATAATAAACTGCCAGGCAAATGACATTTTAGTAAGATCATAGCAGACTATTTATGCCATTCCACTCTATTTCACTTGTCGAAAAACTAATTGAAGTTGATTGAACGTCATTGTGTACGTAAATTCAGGTATATAATTTCACCGCAGTCACTTAACTGGCCGCTTTGATGGCTGCGCTGGTAATCATTTGATTACTTTAATCAAGTTAGTATATAATCCCAACTGCAATGTGCGAAAGCAGTAGTAGTGACGCGGAATTGTAGATCTTTTTAAAGCGTTCCAGGTCGTATTCAGAACTAACTTTTGCCACAGAATATTTAATAGTGCTAAATACAGAATGGCCACGGAATCACCCGCCTGAATCTAGCCGGCGCGCAACTCGCGCCCGACTCGCCCTTACCGTCATTTGTTTCCTCGGGAGATGGAGAGTGAATCATTGGCCCGCATAGTGGTACACACACATTTACAAGCGTACAGACGTGTTCGAAATCTTGCTTTTATAGGCCGTGTCCGCCCTGTGCTTTTGCCCGAGTTTAACGTAAAGTTTTATAGTACCCTTTCATATCGAATTTTACCATTTTAGAGGATGAATTTTCCAAAAAACCTCTATTAATGCTCTCCTACTTTGTAATACTCGTAAACCTGTTCAAAGTTACATGCAGGTCCACCAGTTGTTTGTTCGATGATTTTCAGTCATTTAGTGTCTCAATATATAAAAAATAGGACTAACTTAACAAAGAAGGTACAAACAGGAGTATTAAACGAAGAAGGTGATATTTAAATAAAATGAAACTTTGTGTGCCACTTAGCATTAATTTATGGCATAGCACTAGAAAGAGCAGGCTATGATTTTCAGTGGCCTTTGTGAATATAAACAAATTTATTCTTTAATTAGGTTGGATTTTACTAGCTGGAAAACAAAGTTTATTCTTCTGGAGCTTGTTTGAAAGTTTTTTCTTGTGTTTCTGTATTTACTATTAAATTCATCAGTAGTAGTTATCTGGATATAAAAAGACAATATGTGCTTTGCTTTTTGTAGGATCTGTATTCTGTAGTTCATCTCGGAAATAACGTCTACCATATATTCTGATATACAGAAATCCGCACAGATTCTCATAAAAAAAAAGAAAAGAACGTTTTGCGCAATGCAATCCCACACCACGTTCAACACCAGTTAAATACGAAAAATAAGACGGAAAAAAATCAAGAAATAACGAGGACGTAAAAGAGAAAAACGGGACCAATCATATTTTCCGAGATGCCTTTAGCGCGGACAGATTGCCGCGTCAGCGGGAGTCGCGGAGATTAACCCCCGAGAAATGTCCGGCCATTAGTTGGGACCAATTTTACTTTATATACTTTATTCATCAATTGACGCGCAGCACTGGGATGGATTGAGAGGATGGGCAGAGAACGAAAGTTGTCGACATAGCCCAAAGAATAAGCTCTTTGAAGTGGCAGTGGGCCGGTCACATCGCGAGAACAGCGGATAGGCGTTGGAGTAAACGCGTTCTTGAGTGGAGACCACGACAAGGCAAGCGAAGTGTAGGTCGTCACTTCACCTGGCAACAGGGCGCGTTGCCAGGTGGAGTGACGATTTGCGCAAGGTGGCCGGTGTAGATTGGATGCGGCACGCCTTGGACAGAGCTCATTGGCGTGCATTGGGTGAGGCCTACGTCCAGCAGTGGACTACTATGGGCTGTTGATGATGATGATGACTGGGATGAATTGAAAATTTATAATATTTATTCAGCAAATAGGCCACATCTGGGCACTTTTACATGTCACTTTTAAATGAATTTAACAGAAATGAATTTACCAGCGCTTCCTAGACCCATTGCTTGAGAATAAGCGCCGCAACAAACTCAGCAGGCCTTTTTTCAAAATTTAAATATACAGATTCACATTACATTTATATGTATAAAAGTACATACTAAAATTACATTTACATTAACCAAGGGGAATGAAATAGTTTATTAATAAAACACGCCTCCAAGCAGATAGTCTCGTGTTTTGTAATAGCCCGAATAGCCACAACAATTTCTATTTTGCCCAAAGGTTTAACTGGCAGAGAATGCCTTATGGCATTAAATTCGCCTTTTGTATTAGTTTTTTTTTTACTAATTTGCAAGTAAGTTAAAATAAGTAAATAGCGTGTTACCTATCAGTAAGCTAAAATCTCTCAAGCTGTCAGCTACAGAGCGTGCCGAAGAAATATACAACACTTTTACTTGCGCCAATAACTCGAGAACTCATAATGAAGATAACAGGTAGTCCCTTCAAGGATCTAGATTATTCTTTCCCCTACCCTCTATCCAGTTTCCGGCCATGAGGGTACGCCGAGATAAGAACATGAGGGTTGATGTATCTACGGTGGAAGTGACGGGTAGTTTATATCCGACGATAGTTGTTTTACTTGTTTATCTAGCCTGCACTGTCCCACTGCTGGGCAAAGGCCTCCCTCTCATTCTTCCACGCATTTCGACACAAGGCAATGTTTGGCGACTCCTTTTTAAAGATCCAGTTCAGCCGGCCATCTCCGCTGGGGTCGACGATAGTTGTAACCGTTGTAATATTCTGGGTAGGTTAGTTTATTGTTAAACTTCAAGTGCGTGATTGGCATAGTGTTTAAAACATAAACATTCAATGAATATTTGGCAGTTTGAGTCGGTTTCTATGATACCACTGGAGAACCGAACTCAGACACAAACACAAGTTCATGCACCGCAGAGGAATTCCCAAAAAGTTAATTATCATTTGAAGTAGGTACAAGGTTAAAATAAAAAGTTAACAAATAAATTCGATCATTCTTTACAAGTGCAAATACGACTACTATTAGAATTTCCTTTTTAAAACTTAATATATTCACAACATTTCACACAAGAAAAAGAAGGTGAAGTGAAAAGTTGCGAAACGGCCGTAACTCTGCTTGTGTTGGCGGTGAAGCCAACGCTGATCTTCCACTTCCAAGACCACTTGATTAAAACACACAGAACCACACACCACACCCGTATCAAATCCATAAAAAAAGTAATGAGGACTCATATAAAGGTTCCCGATCGTATCGTCGCCGTTTCGTCGACACAAATCGAGATCGCTTATCAGCGGACTTAAATTCGTCCTCACATAGAAGGGTTGACTAACTTGAAGATAGGAGAGGATTGCTATAAAACATTCGTACGTTTATGCTTTATTGGTTTTGTCATATGGATAGGATGAATGAGAGAAGACTGACAAAAAGTGTTTACAGGGCTACCATAGTGTGAACGGAGTTGTTTGGAAGAGGTTGACCGAGGCGAATGTTCTTGGATCAAATTCAGGACAATCTGACTAAAGGCCAGGTCAAAAGTACTCTAAACCGACGAGCATGTTCACGGAATTAAAGTTGAAGAAGCCAGAAAGATGAGTCGTAGCAAATGGAAGGAAGTACTGCTTACCCCTATGGGAAAAGGCGTGATTTTATGAATGTATGTAAAACATTCACATGATACCAGTGCTTCAAGATATCGCGTAGTACCTACATAGACCTACGAACGAACCTTCTATAAAGTACTGGAGACGAAGTGTGATGAAAACATGTCCTCTGATTCCATCCTGCATGCACCGTATTGTGATGAGAGGCCTGTGCCAAGCAGTAGGATATCCCATCATAACATAAATGTGAAATGAGAGCATAGTTCAATATGATGTCATTGTCGATTTCGCCAACAAGTAAATTGATATCTATATATGGGTGCCAAGTTATGCGAGTCACTTGGGATGTATTTCAAGATCAATCTCAACAATCAACTTATCTTCGTTAGGTCATACGCTAAACACTGTCGGTATTTCTTGTTTCTACTACTTATACTGTTATGTTTATAGATTACATGTACCAATACCTATCAAAATTTTAGTTTGTGAAAACTAGCCATTATTTTAGATTTAGATTAGATTACTGATTACACAGATTTCGCAAACTAGCTTCCCATAAGCGTGACATCAGGGTTATCTTGCACGACGAATATTTATATAGCATGAGACCTTTGACATGAAGTGCTTTTATTAAATCCGTAACCTGAATATGCAAAGCAACTCCCTAAGTTTAATAAATACTATACAGCTCTACTCTTGCGCTCTAACTTTAATTAAACTTTGCGACTCTAACTTGAATGAAACTGTAGGTACTTAGTCAACATAAACTAGATTTAATGCTCCAGATTTGTCCATTAACAACACCAAATCCCCTAAAAGCCAGTCACTTAGCTATCTTTACAACGTCAACCTACCTTTCGGCGTTGTAAAAAAACAGCAAAGTCATCAATTGCCACCTGAAGCCTACGTTGCTAAGGGGCGTCCGCTTGGACCCACCTTTTTCTTGTCCTCGAGCAATGAAGCAACTTTCGAAGATTGAAGTTAGGCCAGTTTTTGAAATAGGAGGGAATGCTACTGTTATGTATTCAATCAATGAAACACCGAGTTGAACTGAATATACATTTAATACTTTTGTGTGGGTATTTTCATATAAATCTACCTACATACACAACACTGTCCTCTCTTAATATTACCTAACGTAAATGTAATATTAATACTTATAAATAGCGCACACGTTCTGATTTATATAAGTTAGTTGGATGCTATACATGTATCTACAAGTATCTATCGCGGAAATATAACAGGAGCAGACATACATACATATAACGCAAATATACGTGTTGAGACGTGTAGGTATACATGACCAACTTTCTATATATCTAAGTATGTATTAGTAGGTAGTATATAATGGTAGTGGGAACCGGCTTTTTTTTTCTATTTATACATGTTTTAATTTTTCTAAACAACTTAAAGCGGCTCTCCTGCGAGGGCGATCCTCTAGCTTAGGAGGTGACCTCGGGGGCGTGCCGTAGGCCTCTTCTTCTTTCTCCCCTCGCCCGTCGCTGCCGCGCGGCCCCTCCGGCTCCTCCTCCACAGCCTCCACTACTGCTGTTGCCGCGGTCCGACCGGCGACGCCTGTCTCGTGCACTAAATCATTGTTTATATCTGTCAAAGAATATCGTGATTTGCGCATATGCAGCTGATCGACATGGCGTTTGTGCACACGGCCGTCACTGGTCTGAATCGTGTACGACACAGGGCCTTTGCGCTCGATAACCATACCCTCTGCCCACTTGTGGGCATTGCGACCGTAATCTCGCATTAGCACGGGATCACCGGGTGTCGCTTCGCGTAATGGCCTGTCATGGCGCTTCTCGCTGGCCAGCTGTGCGTCGCGCACCGCGCCGGCCGCGTCGGGCCGAAGCAGGTCGAGGCGCCCGCGCAGCCTTCGCCCCAGCAACGCTACTGCCGGTTCGCGTTTGGTCGTGCTGTGTTCTGTGTTTCTGTAGGTAAACAGAAACCGACTAAGAGCCGTGCAATCGTTTTCATTTTCAAAAACCGCCTTTTTTAATACACGTTTTATTGTACGAACGGCGTTTTCGGCCGCCCCATTGCTGGATGGATGATACGGTGCTACTAACGTATGTTTTATACCGTTTCTCTTAAGATAAGAACCGAATTCTACCGATGAGAATGGCGGACCGTTGTCGCTCACGATGTGCTTCGGTAAGCCGAAACGCGCAAAAATCGTTCGCAAACGATCTATAATAACATTCGCCGCCGTGCTTTTGACTTTTTCCACTTCAATCCATTTCGAATGTGCGTCCACCATAATCAAATAATAGCTATTATTAAACGGTCCCAAAAAGTCGATATTTAATCTCGCCCACGGCTCGGCGGGCCAGGCCCACGAGTGCAGCGGCGCGGGCGCCGGCATGGCGCGCTGCGCGCGGCACGCGTGGCACTGCTCCGCCATGCGTTCGATGTCCGCGTCCAACGTTTCCCACCAAACATAATTACGCGCAATCTGTTTCATTTTTACAATGCCAGGATGGCCACCGTGTATTTCTCTTAAAACTTTCTCTCGTAATGACTTAGGTATGATGATTCGATAACCCCATACTAAGCAACCTTGGTCGATATGAATGCTATCCTTTCTGCTCATATAAGCTTTTTCGGACACTATACTGGTATTAGGAGGCCATCCAAACATAACATACCCAAATATCTTGTTCAGCAGAGGGTCCTTCGCCAGCTCAGCTTTAACCTCCTTAAAGCTGAGTGGGAAGTCCTCTTCAATAAAATTTAAATAGCTACACGTCTCGTCTTCTTTTTGTGACGTATCTGAGCAAACTAAAGGCAGACGAGAGAGAGCATCCGCGTGACAATTTTGCTCCGACCTAATATATTCGATGTCGAAATCGTAAGCAGCAAGTTTCACCGCGTATCTCTGTAATCGGCTTGCTGCAGTCACCGGGATACCTTTATTTTTACCGAAAATGTAAATGAGAGCCTTGTGGTCCGTGCGCAGTACGAATCGTCGCCCGTACAGGAACTGATGGTGCTTTGTGACACCGAACACGATCGCCAGCGCCTCCTTGTCGATCTGCGAGTAGTTGGCCTCCGCGGCGCTGAGCGTGCGCGACGCGTAGCACAGGGGGCGCTCCACGCCGTCCGCGCCGCGCTGCGTTAACGCGGAGCCCACACCATAAGGGCTGCTGTCCACCGACAAGATCAGCGGAAGCGATGGCTCGTAATGCGCCAGTACCGGAGAGCTACTTAATACCTTTTTTATTTTCTTGAATGCATTATTACACGCTTCGTCCCAATACCATTTCATATTTTTTTTTAAAAGATTATACAAAGGCTTCAGAACATCGCTCATATTAGCACAGAACTTGGCATAGAAGTTAACTAAGCCCATAAAACTTTTTAACTGAGTTACATTACATGGGGCCGGAGCTTTTACTATAGCAGCAATTTTATTATCATCGGTATGCAATCCGTATTTATCAATTTTATAGCCCAAATAATTTACACTATCTTTAAAGAACTTACACTTAGCGAAATTGATTCGCAAACCATTATCTTTCAATCTTTGCAAAACCGCTCTTAAATTAGCCATATGTGTCGCCTTATCCTTCCCCGTTACACAGATATCGTCTGCGAAGACGGCCGTAGATGGCAAGCCACTCAAAGTTTCCTCCATGACCTTTTGAAAATTTTCAGGAATACATTTGATACCAAAAGGTACGCGCTTATATACGAACGTTCCCATATGAGTGGTGATCGCTGTCATCGGCTGTGAATCGTCTTCGAGTACACATTGTTGGAAAGCGTTAGACAAGTCCAATTTAGTGTATTGCTCGCCTCCGGCCAGTACGGCAAATAGATCGTCGATTCGCGGCAAGGGGTAATGAAAGTCTTTTAATCGAGGATTAATTGTGATTTTATAATCGCCGCATATACGAATGGCTCCATTTGACTTAATAACGGGTACTATGGGCGTGCCGTAATCCGACCTGTCTACTTTGTAAATGACCCCTTCCCGCTGCAACCGCTCGAGCTCGCGCTCGACCCGCTCGCGCAGCGCCAGCGGCAGCGGCCGCGCCTTCACGAACACGGGCGTCTCGTCCTTGAGGCGCAGCTGCAGCCGCGACTTGAACGTGCCTAACCCTTCCGCGAACACTTCGGGGAAGTCTCGTCTAAGAGTAGCGGCCATCGAGTCCTCTTCTTTAATATTAAAACAGTCGACTACGGCCAACCTCAATTGTTTGATCCAAGTACGACCCATCAACGGGGGACCACCATTTTCGATCACGTACAATTTGAGCTTGGCAGCATTCGGCCCGTATGCGACT
>OZ020295.1:8477511-8587142 GCA_963971205.1 Aethes cnicana | reverse complement strand
CTCCTCACTCGCTAACCCGGACACGAACTGGTCACGCAAATTGACTTCTAAGTTGGTGCCAAAGTTACAAGTCTTCGCCAAATGTTTCAAACTTTGTAGGTATGAACGTATACTTTCGCCGTGCTGCTGCTTTCTTTGGCGATAGATGTGTCGCTCCGCAATTTCCGACCTCTCGGGTTCCAAATGATCTTTCACTAATTTCACTAAACTGTCGAATGTTTTATCCTCGGGCTTGTCTGGTGCACACAGATCACACATCAGTTCGTAACACTCAGACCCGACTAAAGTAACGAGCGTAGCCACGTGCAATGTTTCGCCGATTTCGTTTAATGCAATAAATTGCTTAACTCGACGTACATAAGCGTCCCAGTCGGACCCGACACGAAAACTTTCGACACTTCCGAGTGGCATTGTCGCAAAAAAAAAAACGTCCAAATACTAGTTTTTAAGCAAAAATCCCGTCCCGTCGCCAGTGTTATGTATTCAATCAATGAAACACCGAGTTGAACTGAATATACATTTAATACTTTTGTGTGGGTATTTTCATATAAATCTACCTACATACACAACAGCTACGATGTTGGGAGGTGATAATTTCTTGATTGTTGAAAGGATGACAGCGAAGAGTGATACACACTCATATTAAACACACTACAACAACTAAACACGAAACAACAACAGAAGACTGACTTCTCGTGACCACGGACGGCCGCTGCATCGCGGCCGAAACGTCGAGGTAAAATATAAATAGTTTTTTACGCGATTAAGTCCCGTTGTTGTAGTGTGTTTAATATGAGCGAAGAGTGATCAAATCCCGCCCAAGGAGTGTGTGAATCATCAAAATAAAGAGGACTTTTCTGTCGTAGAGAATGGAATGAGAACATTACATAAGAACAATTTCGTAATACTGATAAATATCGTAAAAAAAAACCGTGCATTCTCGGGGGATGATCTAAACCTTACAGCCTACTAGCTGACAAATGTAACATTCAGAAGTAATATTAAGCAATCTAGCTAGAGAGAAATAGAGCTAATACAAACAGTGCCAAGAACCCACAAGAACAGAAAAGTGAAGCCATGAGCAGTAACAATAGTTATTTGTTATGCAAGGCTGCAAAGTTGTTGTTTGCTGTGAGTGCGTGATTGAGACCCGAGTGAACGAAGGATTCTAGGGTTGAACCACGAGCGAAGCGAGTGGTTCAAATATAGAATCCTGAGTGTAACGAGGGTTTCAAGGCACGAGACCGCAAACGACTTTGCTGCTGAGCGCAACACAAAATTTTTCACCTCACGCGCGATTTTTCGGGAAGAAGACTTAGTTCGGCGTCGGCGTCACGTACAGTTTGTGTTAACTCTGGAGGAGTTAAATTCGTATCGTCATCGCTAGAATCGCTCATATTTTCATTATTACTTCGTATAGGTATTCTAAATGACAAAACCAGCAATCTAAAACTTTTTTTTTAATTTTTTTTTATGTTTTTTTTTCCGGAGGTTGCGTTCCAAATCACTCTTACTCGTACTTCAAGATTCAATTATTCATTGAATACAGTTAAAATATACACATATTTAAGTATTTTTGTGATAAAACATAGTGAAATAATGAAATATATCTGAAACGGTGTATTATTAATATAATTTTATTAATGATGATATTAAGTAAATTGAACCTTTATTTTAATAAAACTCTCACGACGAATTGCGTTTCAGAACGTATCGTTGTTTTTTTATTGTGACATTGGCGTCATGCGTCG
Organism: Aethes cnicana; assembly: GCA_963971205.1. Lineage (NCBI taxonomy): Eukaryota > Metazoa > Arthropoda > Insecta > Lepidoptera > Tortricidae > Aethes > Aethes cnicana. Next base: position 8,585,391 of record OZ020295.1, on the reverse strand, counting down.
TTCGAATTTCAAAAACACTTTCCACGCTAGCGGATAAAAACAACTTTTGCGCTCGGATATCAAGCTGCAAAACGACCACTTTCGAGCCAGTGAGGTGAAAAATAACAAATCAGATGTCCTAAAGAGCGCCAAAGAGGTGACAAGCTTGATAATAGCACCCCCGTGGTGAGATAATATCGAGTGCTCTCAAAGTGATTAGACCGCCGGGAGCGAATGGAGCAACGCGATGTCCATTTAGAAGGTGCTGATTATCGAAGTCCGTAGTCAATGTGATTGAAAATGGGTTTAGGTAAACAATTTGTTCATAAAAATAAAAGGTTTAGCCTAATTTATGACGCATTTTTCGTGTATATTCTGGGCATTTCTGAGTCCTTTAAACTCACAGTCATTTCACATAAAGTCCACAATTATGATGCTCATAGAATTAAGTAGGAAACTAATATACTTAATCATCGGACTCGGGAAGTCGGGAACCGTGGTAGCACCCTAAGATCTTTTGATCAGGACACTTAAATCTACAACATAGCAAAATTTCAACAAAATTAACTGAAACCACTTTTGCCTAACAACTTTTGCGGGATCCTTACATATTCAGAATATAATTATTGCCGTGAACTAAAATCGTAGTAGTAAGTAAAATGGTGACCAGGCATACCGTTAAATTAAGCTTTAATTAGCTTTAATTAGCACATGTAACCAAACGCAATCACGCGACTAGCTAGACCACCTAATCAAGGCACAAAAGACTTTCCGCTTTATTTTGTGGTATTCACTGATTAGGCTCTGTCAGACGAAACGTGCAATGACCATAGACGTAAATAATATAGACCCGGTCTAACGTACACGTAATATGTCCCCACTTCCACGGTGTCCAATCCAAAGTTCTGTCACCGAGCGCGCGTGACAATAAGCGTTTTTAAAAAAACTTTTTTCGAAACTGTTTCTCAGTATCTGAAAACTCGTCTCGTTGTTGGAAAATGTGACCCAGCTTTAGTGTCATGATACAAGTTTAACTTTGGATTGGACACCAATGAAGTGGGGAAACATGACATGTATCTACGTTAGGCCGGGTCCATACGAAGTATTATTTATGTCTATGGCAATTACTGTGAATAACTATCGACTGTAAATAACTATAAACTTGTTGGTTTTTGTATTTTTTTAAGGAGGACGAAGTACCTATGTGGTTGGTTTTCATCTGTATCGTTACGATTTTGACGATGCGCGTAGCAGAGACTATATTTCTGTTTTCACGAAGCGTGTTGCAGATACCGCCTCTGTGGTTTTGAGGAAGCCTGTAGCAGATACAGTTTTATTGTTATAACTAGCTTCGGCCCGCAACTTCGTCCGCGTGGAATTCGGTAATAACATTCCCGCGAGAACTATGCATTTTTTCGGGATAAAAAGTAGCCTATATGTTGACCTGTGTCCCATCTATCCCGATACCAAAATTATGCATACAATTTTTCCAAATGTCGTTATTTTGTGTTCAGTATCGTTTATAGATAGTCCCCTCAACTTGATAGTTTCTTTTAATTTTCAAGTTTTAGACGCGACTTCTTCCACAGACTTATTATTAGTAATATAGTAGATACCGCCTCTGTAGTTTCGACGAAGCCTCTAGCAGATACCGTTTTATTGTTATAATGAAATAAATTATTGACTATAAACTTACCTTCATAAAGGTCTATTGTGTAAAGATACTAATCCCAAGTAGTCATCACGTAAACAGCCTTAAAACTAGCAGGTTAGAGATTATCCCGTAACTGGGATCGCCGCAATATACCGGAGGACTGTAACTTTTGTCCCTCCCTCCTATTAAATTTTGGTAGGATACAAGTTACAAGCTGAAGCGACAGGGATTTTGAATTAGATGGTCTTTGTTAAATTTGTATTACTGAAACTGAAAAGATACCGCAGTGAACAATATTTCAATATTTGCAAGAAGAATACTAATATAACTTATTCCAGTATTTGAGTTATTTTTTAAGTATGAGTTAACAAATCTTTCCTGTGAACAGCCCAAAGTTAAGGGGGTTTTAAAGCCTAATTTCTTGCTGAGTCTTTACATACATGTACATACAAATCCTCTCTTGTAACCTGTATGACAAAAACACAAGTTAAGTATACCCAAGCCGTTAACTATTGCATTACCCCTGTTTTCGCATTCTGTGTATGACCCATTTTAGACCTAATTTCGGCAGAAGCGTGTTTTTTCTGCACGTTCATGAACACAAACCAGTTACAAATATGGATAGATTTGGATTTGGGCCCCTGATATCCTAATTTTCCTCTATAGTAATACTTGAATAAACTGTTTACACTAAAAGCTTAAACCTAAACTAATATACGAGACTCGGACGAAGGTGAACGCATTCCAGCACCGACCCTTATCACTGTGCTCATTACCAAGGTGTAACGTAGTAATACATTGTCTGGAGCGTTGTTTACGAGGTACGATATTCATTAGATCTAGGGTCACAGTGCACCTACGGAGTTGATGACTGTTCTGTTGTATATTCAGGAGGTATTACCCAGGTATTATTCATATACGTACCTACAATCCAGTCTGTTTTTCGGTAACGAACCGGCTTATAGGTAAAATCATTTATTCCAAGTGGACCATTTCAAATTTGATACGAAGACAAACGATAATCCAGTACATTATCGCACTTGAATTATTAAAAAACCACGAAGACTTACTTTCTGCTCTAAATTAAAGTTAACAAACATTAAAATTGAAAACTTTATTCCAGAACATATCAATTGTTATTGTTACCTTTTCATCTCTTTATTGCTTATCAACACTTACATTGCATCCGTACAAGCCTATATCAACCGTGCTTACCTGAAAATAAAAATGAGACACATTAATTCGTATTCATATTGCATCATATTCATATCTTTATTGATAACATTGTTAATGTTAATGATAAGAAATTTCCGACGTTACGTGTCTCTTCTATCAAATAATTTTCTACAAACTGCGATTTGCTTGTAAGTTAGGTATACCTACCGTACAAGCAATAACCTAAACGAAACATTGAATAGACTGGTATTCATGTTTTAAGCGACATCTATTTTTGAGATCGGAACAGAGCTCGAAAATTCAGGTCGTAAAAATATTTCTAGAAAACGTTTAGATTAGCTTAATCTATTTTCTTATGTAGGGACATAAGAAAATACAGGATGCAGCATTCAGTGCCTCCACTGGATTTCCCACACTTGGAAATGTCAATAAATGTTCAGATATAGTCCACGATGCCCTTGCCCCAGATAGTAAAGGGATGGAAATAGTTAAATTCATCCCCCAGAGAGAGCTGTGAAGCCTCCGCACCCCGATAAACGTTCGGCTTTGGAAAAACATGACATGTGTTGTATCGAAAATACTACACATTCGTTAAATAGAGTATCCCAAATGAAATCTTTCGATTTTCCCTTTGAACCTTTTTTATGCAGAAAGGTATTGGGGCAAAACTTGTGTAAATATTTAAATAAGTAAACCCATATAATGTTCACTCCATTCCATCCCATTTAAAGAAGTCAATCTCGAGAAAAAATATAGAAAAGTAAGGTTTTATACAAGTCTGCTTAGTGCAGTTATTTACAAAAGTAGAAACTGTGCTCTTTTCCCTTTAATGCATGTCATCGTCAAGTTAACTATAAGGTCTTTAAAATTGCTAAATTTCAGTCTAGCACAGTGCCTCTATCGGTGCTTATTAGCATAGAAAAAATTACGTATACCTACCTAGAAGGATAACCTTCAAACAAATCAGCGTCCGCTCGAAATAAGTGTGAAATACGATAATAGATGTCGCTGCCTAGGTAGCCTGCATATAAATTTCAACTCCATGAGCAACATCTAGATGGCGCTGTCCAGGCGAAGTATGAAAAGCTGAAGCGCCCTGGCTATTTCCGATGTACGCCGTAACGTAAGGAGATTGGCAGTCTAATATAATTACCTTGTCTCTGTTATTAGTGATACGTTCCCTATGATTTCCAACTGTGGCTAGCGACAATAATATATATGAATATCAGTATCGACATATAAGCATCTAAAATTAGATGCGACACCCACGGTCCTTTGACTAGTACACCTTTAGTGACTAAATGAAGCACGATTATACTAGCACCGAAATAAAACTCACCACTGAATACTATTCAAGTGTACAATTTCCACGATGCCAAATCGAATTCGAGTGCGCTGAACTGCTGTTTGAGAATGCACTTATATCTGAACACTAAATTAGACTAATTGGTTTCGAAAACAAATAAATTCTAGACTTCAAGACTATGTGATTACAATGATGTCCTTTTTAGATAGATAGATAGGTAATTTATCTAAGTACTACAGAACACAGTATACAATTTATCGAGTGCTATTAGTAAAAAAAAACAGAGTAAATGTACATTACGTGCGTATTTTAACACTGTCATATACATAAATATTAAGTGGGTAGACTCGGTTGCTTTCTATAATAAAAAGTGACTGTAGTAGGTACACTTAGATTCTGATGCAACTTGTGTCATGTACAGTCAGCAGCAGAAGTAGATAAGCTGTCCAGGTGTTCAAAATGACCTACACACGACCTTATTCTTAAGACGTTAAGGGCGTGTGTAGGTCATTTTGAACACCTGGACAGCTTATCTACTTCTGCTGCTGACTGTACTGCTCCCTAGCACAATAAAGTTATTTAATGTTATTTCGTGTTTTAATGGACATAATAAACACAATTAACAAAATAAAAATAACAACACAAAAACAACAACTGAAAATGCACATCTTCCAATCAATAACCATTTACGCTAAATTTGTGAAACTAAATGCATTACATATTGCTTCTCCTACACACTTACATGCCCAAGCCTTCGTCAGGTAATAGCACAATAATCAAGCGTCATCGTCGACAAACGCGGGTTACTTAGGTCCAATTACGAGCCCTACAGCACTAGACGTAGATAGATATTACCTATGCCGTGCACTAATTAAGGGAAGGTGGTTATAGAGCGCTAGATGAGCGCTCTAATTAGATCAGTGAAATTGATTAGAACGGCAAGCTAGAGCCATACCAATATTGACCAAGGATTTGTTACAAATCTTCGGATGGAGTCGGAAGCTATCTTGGAAATTCATCTTAGTTTTATTTGTCTTGGTGGTGGAAGATTTCCAGGGTCGGATGATGGAACTGGAAGGTCCTATCGAGTTTACGTACGTATATGTATATTTTATACATGTAATGCAAATGTAAATTTTGTAACTGTGGAATTTTTGATAAAAAAAACCCTGCTGAGTTTGTTGCCGCGCTTCTTCTCAAGAAATGGGTCTAGGAAGCGCTGGTATTTTTTTTCTTCTGACGTGTAAAAGTACCCCTATGTGGCCAATTTGCAGAATAAATGATTGAATTTTGAATTTTTTGGTCTTGCCATAGTAGTCTCGGTGAGACAGTTGATAAGTATACAAATGAAAGTAGTCGACGGCAAACAAAGCTTGTATAACGGAAAATATTCTAGAAAGAAAACTCACTCACTGCTTTCAATGTTGGTGGAATCACGGCACAGATTGTTGCAAACCACTTTATTTCAAAAACACTTTAATTTCTGAGCTTATTACTCGTATTATCTGCCGCTACCGACTGATGGAAATATCACCAAATGTTGGTACCAAATTCTTCCGACACATACGATTTTTAGAGGCGTAAAATGCGCCTATTCCACCTATCCCTACTGCGATATCCCCACCAGTGTGGACATATGGAATATTTTTCCATTTAGTTCTACTGGTAGGGATATTATTCCATTTATCCCTACTGAAATCCACTGCGGTAGGGACTCGCGGAATTATTTCCAACCATCTATACTGGCTTCCCCCTGGTAGGGACTCGCGGAATTATTTCCAACCATCTATACTGGCTTCCCCCCTGGTGGGGACTCGGAAGGAATAATACAAGGAATGTGACTGGGTCGACGGGTCCCCGCTACGCGGGGCCCCTATTTCTAGGTAGTTTGGCCTTCGGGCGTATATAGATGACTAACAAACCTAACCTACATTCACACCTTTGACCTAACGGACTGAGTGGACTATTTAATATTTCCTTGCATTGGGATAAATGGAATAAATTCCATCTTGCTCTACCATTAAAAACTGGGAGGGATAGATGGACGACTCGATTCCCTGTATCCCTACCAGTAGAACTAAATGGAAAAATATTCCATATGTCCACACTGGTGGGGATATCGCAGTAGGGATAGGTGGAATAGGCTGTAAAATGCACGATTGTTTTTGGTATTTGAACTGTCTCTTCTAGGACACAACCAGACATACCTCGCATTTCGGCAAGGATTGCAAATTGCAACCCCAGTATCCAAGGGTTATTAATCCCGGGGCGTAGTCAATTTGATTTCGAATTTCTGCCGGGATTACTCTATGGCTTAAGCGCCTTGGAAAGGGTGAACAAAAGGTCGGTGGAGACCGCTCTTACGGAAAACGTCGTCGTTAAAGATTGTGAATATTATACTGGAGATTACAACTATTTGATATGAAACGTCGTAGAAAAGGAGATAATTTCTATCTTTATTATCGATCAGTATCCACCCATTGCTAAGTTGAGCGTTATTTATTCCTCTCCTGTGCTGTTTTAATTCGACGCATTCCGGAAATACGGAATAATCATTTTAAATTTTATGGACGGACAAACAATTATAGCAACACAATCTGCATCAACAGCTTAAGTTCTAAGTTGTATCGTGCTATACACAGCTGACTCGATGGAAATAAGTGGTTACGCCTTCCTATAGACATTTTCCATTAGGCATCAGCAATGCTCTGCCGGTATCGAAAACATTTAAGCCTTTTAAAAAAGCCCCATTTTTAAGCGCAGAAGAAAACATATAGGTAGGAAGAGAATAAGTGGAGTGTGACATCATATCTTGAATTATACACGCGCCGGGAAAATGCTTTACTAGATGATCAAATTAGCTAAAAGAATGTACGAAACTCTCATCACATTCCAAAGAAATATTCATCTGGATGGCACATTATTCAAATTAGTGGTAAGATTTCAAAATTATGTGAGCAGTAGATATAACCGTCATGTCTCGGAGTTAAACGTCTGGTGTTCCAAACTCCCGAATTTCAAGCCAAAACGCGACAAACTTGGAAAATGCTGCATCATCCCAATCAAGCCTAGCGTGCAGCTTTTTAATTAGTGAGCTCTATTGAAGCGTTCCACTAGACTATATTACAGTAGGGTTCATTAATATGTGAACACTTCTGTATCTAATTACAACGGAGTAAGGTCCAAAGTGTGAATATATTGGTGAACTCGCCTGTACATTGATCATAAGGGTGCATATCGCTTGGGTACGCCTTTTCTTCTACAGGCCGTATGTGGAAAGAAATAGAGGCGCTATTCGCAAGTTTCAAGGCGTTAATTTAGCTGATGCTAGGTTTTGCGACTGCATTCGTTAGTACGTGTCAAGGGAAGGTGTAATTAATGTTGAAAGAATACGCACATCTTCAATGGAATTTTCAAATAAAGATTTTAACAACGCTGTGTCTACCGTTTTAGAATGTAAGTACAGAATAAGCATAACTTTTGTAATTGCATTTATACTCTTAAGTATTTCAAGTTTTTAAGTATATCATCCAGTTTGTAAACCAAAAAACAGTGAAAAATGGTGTTAAGGTAAATATCAGGTATATCCAAAGAATGTCTGGTAGAGATCGCTATTAAGCGATAAGACCGCCTGCTATATGTCATACTTTTTGTGTAATTACATTATGTCTGTACTGTTCCTTGAATGTGTGGTGTTCAATAATAGTTATTTGTTATACAAGGCTGCAAAGTTGTTGTTTGCTGTGAGTGTGTGATTGAGACCCGAGTGAACGAAGGATTCTAGGGTTGAACCACGAGCGAAGCGAGTGGTTCAAATATAGAATCCTGAGTGTAACGAGGGTTTCAAGGCACGAGACAGCAAACGACTTTGCTGCTGAGCGCAACACAAAATTTTTCACCTCACGCGCGATTTTTCGGGAAGAAGACTTAGTTCGGCGTCAGGTACAGTTTGTGCTAACTCTGGAGGAGTTAAATTCGTATCTTCATATTCATATTTTCTTTATTACTTCGTATAGGTATTCTAAATTACAAAACCAGCAATCTAAAACTTTTTTTTTTCATTTTTATTTTTTACTTTTTTTTTCCGGAGGTTGCGTTCCAAATCACTCCTACTCGTACTTCAAGATTCAATTATTCATTGAATACAGTTAAAATATACACATATTTAAGTATTTTTGTGATAAAACATAGTCAAATAATGAAATACATCTGAAACGGTGTATTATTAATATAATTTTATTAATGATGATATTAAGTAAATTGAACCTTTTTTTTTAATAAAACTCTCACGACGAATTGCGTTTCAGAACGTATCGTTGTTTTTTTTATTGTGACAGTGGCGTCATGCGTCGTTCGAATTTCAAAAACACTTTCCACGCTAGCGGATAAAAACAACTTTTGCGCTCAGATATCAAGCTGCAAAACGACCACTTTCGAGCCAGTGAGGTGAAAAGTATATTGTATTGTATCAGGTCAATGACTAATGCCATTGTCAGTTCGGAAAACAGACTATAACGAATGCGTTATAATGCAACTCTTTAGGTCTCTACCTAAAGGCATGAAACAGATGCTTTTACGCTGACTGTCAATCAATAGCTACTTGTTAGCGTATTAGACAGTATATAGATACAGCCAGAAATAAGTACGCATTTTGAAGAAGTAATAAAGAGACATTTAGCAAAGAGACATTTGAAATTTGTCGAAAATAAATCCATTAATATCTATGACTCGGTTGAATTCAACGGAGGCGGCGATTGGCGAAAATACTTGGTAGAAAGATCACGTAGACCGAAAAGACGGCGTGCCCCTAATGTCCGTGATACAATTATACGATCTTTTTCTTTCGAACAAAGATCTCGTTAGCAGGCTGATCGATGAAACTTCGGCAAACATGGCGCACGGAGGAAAATGGTCATGTACACGTATGATTCTGATATGGATTATAATTCTCAACAAAAATGTTCAGTTTGGAATAAGCTTTCAGGTTCCAAAATAATTCAGATGCTGCAGACGTGTTGATGATTTATGTGTCATATACAACCTACACCATTTCCACCAAAGATATCCGCGTCTTTGGTGGAAATGGTAGATTGTCAAAAAAAATAAATTGATGAAGATGAGATGCACCTCCAGAAAAAAGGTGTATGGCAAAGACATCTGTCTAGTTCAACTGTAAATTACTGGGAATTACTTACTGAGATGACATTCTCCGTTCTAGTAAAGCTGATGATGATGATAGGTTTTTTCGAGACATATTCTATTTGACACTGCGTCTGAATTTATATAATGAGAGGAACGAACTTAGGATCATGACACGTGCCGTATTTAGCTCCGGAACTTAATAAATTAAGAACTGAACCGCAGGCGGAAAACAACAATTATCTATATTCTCTTCAAGATTATTAAGTTGAATGGTTGTAAGTAAAATTAGTACTGAATCTCTCCTAACCAATATCGAGTCGTACGTGTCAGGGACAAATTCGGCAATCTGATCAGTAGCCAACTGCCTTGCCTGACACACGTCGATCTCGTACCAAATGTCTCTGAGGACCGAGTCCGAATTGACATGACTAACGGAATCGTGCAACTGTATTGTTCGACGGTGCGGTGTACTAGTCATGTCGAACTGTGTTGAATAGTAATATTATGTATCGGGTCACTTCGGTGTTAAAAGTCAATTTGCGAAGAGGATGAGTCAATGCGACATATCCTGTGCGAATGTGATACACTCGGCAGGCTCAGAATGAAACTCCTAGGTAGCGGTTACCCTGAACCAGGAGATTTCAAAGCACACTGCCATTGCACTCCATCATTAACTTATTTATTAGTGAAGGTGGAGGAAGCAATGGACTAGCTTCGTGGAGAAGGGTAATTACACAAAAGATCCCAATGGGTCGAAGTGTATCCCCTACAGTCTCAAGATAAGGTAGATAGGAGTTCTAACAGTGTTGAACTGTGGGTGTATTAGATGTTGAATTGAAATTTTGGCGAAAATGTTTTTCAAGTTAGTTGTAAGTGTGTTATTCTTCGCTAATCTGTCAATAATTTATTTAAAATCTACATAATAATCCTCAGCTGATATCATAACATTCAACTTATGACCAAGTAGCCAGACGAACGATCAAGCGAAGAAAAAATTGTATTGGAGAACTTTGAATAAGACGTGAAGAGCAGAACCCGACGTCGCGCTGATTTCCGACGTCGTGTCGAGGATATGCACGACGTAAAGCGTAAATATTAACGACACGACGATCGTACCACGACGCGACGTCGTATAGTGCGATTGTGTAAAGGGCGCTAAGATAAATTTCCAAGCACTACTCGATAGACTAATCGTCTAAAATCACAAAACAAGAGAACCCATCACAGATTATCATAGCACAGCACAACAGCTAAAGTATCCGAACGGTAATTAACATTCCGAAGCCAAATTGCATCTGCTAGTTCATTATGCACCGACTGTTTACAAACAATCTACACGTGGTATTCCGGCAAAATGAGCCATTTGGCAACTGGAATCGAAACACTGGAGGAATGCTTGGCGGTCACCGCTTTATTTAGATGACTTATTTATTTGAAGTTATTTGCGAAGTCGTCTCCGAATGTTAATGAGTGAGGGTTAAAATGATCGAGTTAATTTTGGAGGTGGTCGTTCCAATTGAAGAGCTTTTGAAACGAAAATATAACGTTCGAGTATTGTTCTTGTTTCCATGAGCTTAAAGGTTCTTATGAGTAGGTTTGTTTGAAATCAAAAAAAGATCCCTACATTTGTAAGGAGGGTGTGTCAATCTCTGAAAATACCGATTTTCGTAATTTATTTGAATGCTAAGTAGTGCCGCACGAGTAAAATTTAATTTTTTTTTTATCATGGAAGTACTACCTATTTGGATTCGATTAGCCAAAAGACCGGTTTGAATGGCAAGCTTTGGGAGAAGCCTGCGTCCATCAGTGGACGTCTTTCGGCTGAAATGACGATCTCACATACTTTATAGTGACCATAATTCACCGTCAGCGTCCTAAATGGCCTGGTTTATTTAATACAGGTGGACGTACCGTTGTCACCCGTGTTAAATTCCTTCCATGACGGTAACCAACGCGCCGTCCCGTCAATCCTCGAGGCAGCAATATGTTGGCGTCTAGCCGCGAAACACTCATAAAAGACGTTAGTACGTGATATTAAATTCCTTTGTCGGCTAGACGTATTAGATGCACGGGCATCGGGATTACAAGAGCTAAGTTGTTCAGTCAGCATACCTACATTACAAGCTGAACTTCAGCTTGTAACATGTAAACGGAATGTTTCTGGAACTTCCAAAAGTCCCAGAATGTGCTGACTTGTAAATAATCACATAATTATCACGGTTCTATTCTGGGACAAGGTAGAGAGACGACTGCCTTCCACTATCATACATAATTCTCTAGCTTCTTTAATGTTCCTTTTTCCCAAACATACATAAACTCGTCGGTTTAAAGTACCCAAGAACAGCGAAATATTATTTTCTCAAACATGCTCGGAAATGTTCGTGTTACTTTCAATAAAAGAAGACGCGAGGCTGTCCATTGCCGGCCTTGGCCAGCAAAAACATTATTGTCGTGTGTGTTTTTATTTAATTCGCTTGCTATTTGAGACACCTCTAGAAACTGACAAATCCATGGAGGTAATAAGTACAACTTCCATGGCCAAGTCATCCATGATCATGGAAGTAGTAAATACTGATGTGGGGTAAGTGCGCCTAAATCTATTTCGCCCCTATGCCTGTAAACAGCCAACTACTAGTTGAGTAATATTAATAGGTTTCGATATATTTATGTTAGGCGCACTTATCCCATCCTGGCGCACTTGCCCCGAAACTGACAAATCCATGGAGGTAATAAGTACAACTTCCATGGCCAAATCATCCACGATCATGGAAGTAATAAATACTGATGTGGGGTAAGTGCGCCTAAATTTATTTCGCCCCTAGGCCTTGTAAACAGCCCACTACTAGTTGAGTAATATTTATAGACTTCGATATATTTATGTTAGGCGCACTTACCCCATCCTGGCGCACTTGCCCCGACTGACCTTACGTATTTCCTCGCTGTTTGAGAAAAGCATTATATATACCTCGGCCGCAATTACGATTGCCGGACTCGTACGTACTGACTCGTCCGACAATGCGCTACTTGGCGGCCTCTGCAATAATGTACTATTTCTTAAATTAGGTCGTGTTTATACCACTCACACATCGTGAAATTACACTTCAGGTAACAATGTTATTGGGTACTGAAATGTGAGTTTACGAAGAGAGGAGGAATAAAGGGAAAAAATTAAATTGGTAATTTCTGTTTGAGCTCATCAAGTTGACGATAATATGAACTACTATGAACATGTAAAATCAAATAATCCCCTTGGCTCAATTCCCACAATAAGACCCGTTTAAAGCTACAAAATACCTAATAGCATTTATTCATGGCTTTATGTAAGCGGTATTTAGTTAAATTAATTCATCATAAAATATTCAAATCGTTTGACCAGAAGCTGGTTAGGTAGGGTATGCTTAAAAGCTAAATGGGTGGTTAAAATCTTTATCACCCGGTAGGCCTTTGTTATGGCACTTACACTTGTTAAAAATTATGCTTGTAGTTCATGGCTGAATGCGAACATTTCAGTGAATGCCATTGATAAAAGCAATATGATTCCTAAAAAAAAAGTTACTTCATTCATATTTTTGAACCTACGATGGTGCACCAAAACGTATTTTTTTACTGAGAGCATACCAATTTTAAAAGAGTTAATACACTTTTCAGTCATACGCAATTATTACAGTCAAAATTATCAGGTTAAAGCAGATCATTCAACTCGGCAATAATCTCTAAACACACAACAAGTTCGAGAACAAGAAACTACAATTAAAACGATTAGGCCCAAAAGGGAGCCGGTATTAAATCAAACACCGTATAGCACGTCACAGCTTAAAAGGATCGTGGATTAAGTAATAATAAACTCTATGTCAACGGCTCAAGTGCTTCGCCGCGCGCCTTCTAAGTTGTGTACTGCTATATCTTATTTACCGACCCGCACTAAATTGTTGATTGTGAACCTTGTTCGTAAATTAGATATTGCCGGTGGAGGCACTTAGTTTATATTGTGTACTGATTGTTTACGTTTTAGTATCTTTAGTACAGGTATAACGGTAATTTAGAACTACTACGAGATAACATGGTCGATAGAAATAGCCATTAATTTGACAGTGGTTCGGATTCCTTCTTTATCACGACTTTGACCTAATGGGGCCACCGGTTTGACACTCATTACCGAAACTAAAATCTTAATTAAAGATTTTAAGATCGCCTTAATGGGTGTTTCAGCTTAATCAGATAATGGAGAGCCGATTATAAATGCTCGTCAAAAATTATACTGCTGCGGATATGACATGCTTTGGTAGGTACTTATTTGACGCGTCACATAGTGTTGGGTTTCCAATTTTATCCCTTGGGGAGGATTGCCTTAGGACCGGTCTGAGTGGCGAGCCTTGGGGAAGCCCTATGTCCAGCAGTGGACGTCTTTCGGCTGAAATGATGATGACGATGATAGTGTTGGGTAGTTTCTGAACGCTTCAATAGTTCTATGTTAGGCCATATCCCCTGTGCTGTAATTGCATAATTCTACATATTTCTAATTTCATGTTACAGTTTAAATTTTCTGCGACGTCATGATGATAATGACATGCAATTTTGATGACTACAGCTTAAAATACGTAATCATTTGCTGTACAGTACCGTAAAAGCATTCTGATTATAAAAATATATTTCAATTTATTGATACATTTGGCAGCCTTTGTACTCAGATTGATACCGGTATGTTGCCTCGAAATTTTTAACATTATTAAAGACAGGGGGTATATCAGAGCATTAGGTACATCTTTAATCTATCAATATTCATGTTAAGTTAAGAAATCGTAAGCGATTATCTATGTTCATATTTCGAGTTAAATGATTGAAAGGTGAAATAGAAATACCCCAGAAGTAGGACAAAGCCGTTTGCAAAATTCTAGTTAGAAATTAATTCTGTGCACCTGAAAATTTCATCAGAATCCAGCATTAAACAAAACGATATCTCCTAAATAAAGGCCTGTGTACCGAAGCATAACATCGTTATGTTATATCCAAAGACGCGTACAGCACGACGCAACATAGAAAGCGCGAGGCGAAGCACTTTAGCCGTTGACGCAGAGTCTATTATTGCCAAATCCACGGGCCTTCTAAGTTGTGTAAACCTGTACGTAGAAATACTATGGAAATTTCATGTGGCTGAAAATTCTAAGCGCTGATATCCGAGAATCCTATTAACCACCTTCAATACTTTCGGCACGCACCCCCAGATACCAATACCTACGAAATCTGCAAAGATAGAAAGCACCTACGATGTTAAGGGGCATTTGGAGCCCAAGGCACGAAGTTACAGTTACTTACCAGTAGATTATTGAATTGCCGACCCGAATACAAGGTCCGTAAATAAGGGCGATATTGGGTTGGTTGAGGCAGGTATTGTGTATTGTTTTTACGAAGTACTGTTTCGTGCGCGACGTAGGAAATAGGTCGTTAGGGTTTCTAGGTAGCTAGAAAAAATCAAGTCTTCAGAAGTGTAATTGAAAACTAAACGACGAAGTTGCGGGCGGAAACTAGCTAAAAATAAAAATTACAATAAATAAATGACATCTCATGAAACATTTCAATGATACAAAGCGATTCTACGACTAAAATAAAATCTCATACAAATCATCTACAGATTTTAATCATAACAAATTTTACGGACAAATAAAACGAAATCAAACAACTCATAACTCACAGTATCATTAAATTCAATTTTAGTTTTTTTGATGCCCGTTATAAAAAGAGAGAACGCTGGGTATGACAGTTCTATTAATATCGCTTGAAAATATTAAAATATGTCAATTTATAAATAAACCACTGGCTTTGCTTTCATTAAAGTGAATACAGAAAAACACCAAGCAGTTTAACTTAAAAGTAATGTAAGATTAGATCCGAAACAGAAACAAACACTTTGATTATTTTGCATCTTGGTTAATGCACCTACCTACCAAGTAGGATACAGCGTACGAAATATATATCTACCATCACCTGTTATGATAGATAATGACCAAATATATTAATAAATTACAAGTGGGTTGGCTATAGGTAATAATGTGTGAGGTAAAAATAAATGCAATCATTTTTTATCAACTTTCTTCTTTGATTATTTATAAATATCTTTTTATTTTTAGAGTGTGACGCATTAGATATGATCTCGATGCTCATTGTAAACTTTTCCAGATCAAATTCATTAGACAAAATAAATCATGAGTCACGAAGGAAATTCCAATTCAAGAAAGTCACATCTAATGTAGCGTATGTTGTTTAGTGATAATAATAAATAACAAATCTCATGTATGTTGTAAGCAATATGATAATATGTCAATTGGTCTGACTTCTAATTAACCGAGACACTTCCACATCGATACGCGACATTGCACCTTACTGTATTGCGATAAGGTTGACGGTATTTGTGGTCGTAGCACGCTTCGACTATGTCTGGTAGTGTGCGTGTGCGCATTTTTGGCCGAAATCCAATTTATTTTCTTTACCTTTGTGACTCATAAAGAGTTGCCCGTGGCATGTTCCCTACTGCTCCCGTAGATATATACCTACTAAATATTACAAATGCAAAAGTAGCTGTCTCTTAGCCTGCCTGTTCAGCCGTTACAGCCTGAAGAGGCAGGCTGTAACGGCTGAACCTATTGAGATGAAATTTGGTATGGAGATAGTATGAGTCCCTAGATTTTTTATCTAGACAAAACGCATTGTTCCAGCTGGAACGCTTTAAATAGGACGCGGACGGAGTCGCGCGTAAAAGCTGGTAAGTTATAAATTAGGAGTAGGTTGCGTTATGTGGGGTGGGTTCTACTTACCCCAACGGTATAAAGGCGCGAGTTTATGTATATACGTATAAAGAACTGAACAATGCTACGTTGGTGATTTCGTTTTCAAGAGCTACTACTAGGAGTACAAATTGACAAATATTGACTTAATCATAGTCACGAAAAAGAAAAAGGCTCACTAAAAATGGACTGAAGTGTCCATGGGATAACCGAAAAAGCCTGGTAAGTGAGGACAATTAGTAACTATGGTTGAACGTGTAGTTTATTGACATAATTTAGGACGGTTTTGCGGTTGAGGAGACCATTACCTACACCACGACACCATATAAAAAAAATACTTTCAAAGTACCTCGATTTTTTGTACAACTTTTTGTCGTTTTGTGGTTAGTCGTACTTGGTTGACGTTGGTAAATATTGTCAGTTGAAATTGTCGTTTTTAAAAGATATCTCTCTCATTTATTTTTCGTTGCTGTAACATGAAGGGGTTTAAAGATATCACGCTTAAATAAATACCTAGTTATCGAGAACGAATCCAATAGGTATAGGCGGAAAACATCCCTAGAGACTGATGCGGATTCGGGGACGAAATTACGGTCTTCTGTCGGATCTAATCAATAACGGCAGATATGGACGTGCCGAAATAGTGCACGTTCGTGACAAATGCTCATGAATACGTGAAAAATATATAAATGTTTGTGTTAATACATTTGCTCACAACTTCTTACTGCACGTTTCTCCACCCATTTCACCCTCCTTTCTGCCAAATGCCATTCTTATGGTGTTGCATGTGCGTTGATCCATCTACTACAGCCCATTTACGTCCCACTATTGACCATCACGAGAGTATTATAGTCCCCACGCGGGCCCATCGCGGACAATGTTTAGCTGCACCAAAAAGATCAGTGATAAATTCAAATCGAATTTCGCACGTAAGTAAACGCAGAGGTGTGAGGCGGATTCGAACCCCCGACCCTCTGCATGCGAGGCGCAGGTCGAACCACTAGGCCACCACGGCACTAACTAATACAACAGCATTATAACAGGCAATTCTGACAGCTGGATTCGTCTCTTTCAATTCAAAAAAATCAAAATTCAATCATTTATTCAGCAAATTGGCCACATAGGGGCACTTTTACACGTCAGAAAAGAATTTACTAGCGCTTCCTAGACCCATTGCTTGAGAAGAAGCGCCGCAACAAACTCAAGCAGAAGGCCTTTTTTTAAAATTTACACATAGCATAACATTATGAGGGTAGGTACCGGAATTCCTATAAATAATTGATTTTGAACTTTCCGAAGTTCCAGGCATCCTTACTGCCCTTTTCACGATACAGCCATTTCAATATTCAACCACACTCACACACATTTGTACGTAAAAGTGAACTTTTAGAGCCGACTGGGGAATCAGCGCGGTCATTTTTCAAAATTAACAGCGCGAAAGCAGTCTTAAAAAAGCCCGATCTAAAACTGAAAATTTAACGTTACGTTACGTACATTTTAACGTGGACGTCAAATTTTGTACCTACCTAGGCTCGCCCCGAGCGGGTTTCAACTGACTGGTTATATGTAATAAATAATTAAAACTCTGGAGATTCAATATTGAGATTCAATGCAATCATTTGAGAGATTTTACAGCGGCGTTGCTGAAATTGAATTATGAATTTTGTATTTATAAGCTTTCGCTCGCGGGGGGTTCGTTAGCTTTGTTTCATCGTGTGTTCAGGAACGAAGTATTTAAGAAGGCTTAATTAATTGAACTGCATTTATTTTCTATGTATTTCTGCTTCTGATAAATAACTATCTAAAACTATGTAAAAATATAATTTGTCACAGGAATGAAAAATATTTACTGTAATTAATTCTTTAAACTTACATCTGGCCACAGGGCAGACACGGCCTATAAAAGCACGATTTCGAACAAAATTCGAATGAAGTGTCAGTGTTTGCGTGCGACTGTAAGTGTTCACTTGTAAATGTGTGTGTACCAACTACGGGGGCCAGCGATCCACTCTCCATCTCCGGATGAAACAAATGACGGTAAGGTAAAGGTAAGGTAAAGTAATTGGGCGCGAGTTGCGCGCCGGCTAGATTCAGGCGGGCGATTCCGTGGCCATTCTGTATGTAGTACTATTAAATATTCTGTGATCTGGCCCAGGCACGCCGTAAGCAAACCATAGATAGAATAATGACGTATCTGTGTCTTGATCCTCATCTTGACGGAACAATTGATGATGAAAGAGGAGGAGTAAAGTTTTAATAAAGGGAAAAAGTGAACCCTTATTTCCGGCTGTGTTCTCGCGGTGCAGCGGTGCAGGCAATTTCAAAATTTCTGCCGCCGATATTTCAGCCAGGAATTTAATATCGAACGGCTGTTTACGACCCGGATACTGTTTGTCTTGCAGCGTGGGCTTTGTATTTTTAAAGTAAACTGTTCTTGTATTTCAAAGTTCCCGTCTGCGGCCCTTGGTTTGTGTAAGCCTCCGTTGCCTCCAATGAAAATTATAGATGCCAGTGAAATTACCGGATTTACTGGCACAGAGGCATTCCATCTTAGCTGAGGCAACACATTCGAGATCTTATGGTTTCTTAGTAGGAAATCATAACATTTCGGTGTCCATGGGCGACAGTGACCGGTTACCATCAGGGGCATCAGGTGGTCTGTGTGCTCGTTTGCCTTCCAATGACATAAACAATGTCGCTTTTCCTGATAAAGGACTTTGTCAAGTGTCTTGACTTCCGCCAAATATTGTACCTATTTGTTATCCAAGTTGATTTGATACTAAATTACTGAACCAATGAGAGACATTCTGGTTTCAATACGGCTTACCACTAAGTTAGACAGAAGTCAGCCAGTTTCATAAAGGGTAAAAGTAAAACCTATGTAAGTAGTTTATTACAACCAATCATCATTCTTCAAAAATATCTATTCTCAGATTCTGCTGTACTGTATTGTCGGCGTCAAAGAAATGTTCACACTTTCGGATCTCATTACAACAGAATAGGATGCAAAAGTGTAAACACATCTTTGACGTTGACCGTAACACCTTAAGGGTTACGACAATCGCTTGCTAAAAGGAGATCCGGCGTAAACAGCACATTTCAGTCCAGTTCGCCAATATATACACACATTTGCACGTTACTCTGTTATAAAAAGGTCCAAAAGTGTACACATATTAAAGAACTCGACTATGCAAGAGAATTTTATTGAAATTTAAAAAATAGTCGATACATGTGACTACACGCAGTTTACCCAGTGACCGTGCAAAATTCCAATAAACCTATTTCAGGCCCTACAAAACGTGGAAACACAAATGTAAACATAAATAAGGCAATAAAGATCGAACGTAAAGCGTCCGCTATGAGAATTTTAACCACGGCGTAAACGGCGAGCGCTTATAAACATTTCGAGTGTCGCCAGTGTGCTGGCTTCCCAAATACTCTTGTGTGAATTGACTTTATACAAGATATTTTATTTGGACATTTCACACGAATAGAGCAAGTTCCGAATTGTGTACGCAAGGACAAAAATGTGAACAATTAAATTTAGATACATATAAATAATTTTACATCACCCTTGGCAGTAAAGTGGGATTTTCTGCCCGCTACGCGGAGAGAAAATCTCACTTTTTGGCCAAGGCAAGACGTAAAACTTTTGACAAACCACGGGCGGTAATTCGTAAAGCCCCAGATTGCATATTAAACCTGCGATCTGGGACATTTACGAATTCACCACCCTAGGTCTGTAATGAACTATTATTACCTCCATAATTATTCCAAAAATGAATTGGAAATCACTTTTAACATCCAAGCGCTACATTGTGAATTAGAAACCACAAGAGACGATACTTTTCAGAGACCACGGATATTGATTAGGAAATAACCAAATTTTACTTGTCCCGTAATTACATTAAAGGTATTTCAAGGTTCCAGAAACTTTTCTATTAATATTATTACAGTAACTTGAAAAACTTGGACAAAGCTAAAATCGAAAACGTCTTTTATGTGAAACTTATTTGCTAAAATTTCACTTTCATGTCATCGCGTCTGATTCAAGATGTCCATTCAAATGGATCTTCTTGAAACTTGCTTCTATTAACTAAGTGGTAAAAGTAACTTACTTTTTACCACCTTTGTGTACAGTCACCGTTGTTTTTCGAACCTTTTATAATTATTAAACACTAGCCGTTTGCACGCGACTTCGTCCCGCGTAGACTTAGAATTTGCCCGTACCCGATGATACTATTCATCATCATCATCATCATCATCATCATCATCATCATCATCATTTCAGCCGATAGACGTCCACTGCTGGACATAGGCCTCCCCCAAGGCGCGCCACTCAGACCGGTTTCATACTTAGTTATACGTAGAAAACCTGTTCCCTTAAAAAAAATCGGGATAAAAAGTATCCTATGTTATTCCCAAGGTCTCAAACTATCTCCATACCAAATTTCATCAAAATTGTTCCAGTCCTTGCGACGTGAAGGAAGGACAAACAAACAAACAACCACACTTTCACATTTATAACATTAGTATGTATATGGGTTTAAATCGGTCAGAAAAAAGCTTTGGTTTCAATCATGCCTTGCCTTCACTCAATACCTAACCATAACCTGATTATGCATCTCATAAAGCTACAAACTAAGCCAAGGGCCATCGATTTTGTCAGATAGTTACAATTTATGCGTTTTCAAGGCAAGAGTGAATAGGCAATCACTGAACCAGTCGAAGTTGCACCAATTTAACGCTACACCACACCATGTCATGTTCAATCGAAGGCACTTGGACAGCTTCGAGCTCGCTTATTCACTTCTTTCAACAAAGAAAGAAAACACTGAGATTAGTTAGCTATCTATCAGTTTAAGACAAACCGCAGCTTTGCAAACTATACATGAACCATGCAATGACTCATCGGAAACCTTAAATTTTCCCGAAAACTCGTATGTTTACGAGGGCCATAGCATGGTCCATATACGGGTTGCAAAGCTGCGGTATGGCTTAAATTGTTGCAAATTTAATGGACTTGGAAGATCGTCGAAATATGCATAGTTTCCGAGAATTAGGGAAAATAAGTAAACAAGGTCCCTTAATTATAGGTAGGTGGGGGACTCAATTACAAAGAACCGAGCGCGCGCGCGGCAACGAGGCTTTTATAAAGTCGAGGGTCTCAGACAAATCACAAAATACACTGAACAGCAATGAAAACGGGTCACTTTGTATGGAAAATCCTAAACAAAGTGATCCGTTTTCATTGCTGTTCAGTATATTTAGCGGTCCGCTATTTTTGCGATCGAACCTCCCTTCAATAATATCGTGTAGGCTATGAAGGTCCTTCATAGACGTCAGTCGGACGGAATAATAGTGACGTGACGAGTTTTGTATTTGAAACGGCGTTCAAAAGGTTAAGAAATCTACAAAACGTCGAATCGAATTACAAAGCGAAGTCAGTTAGAAGACTAGATAATCCCAACCAGAAAACTCAACACCCGACTGTACAGGATACATTAGCAGATTGGGGATCGCCGCGGAACCTTATGGGGACTATTATTTTTGTAGTAACAGCCTCCGCGAACTAACCGGGATTGGGTATTGTGTTACACACACTTGCAAAGTTACCTGGCAGGCTTTCGGATTTTTGTGGCGCGCCTTCAGAATATACTTTTTTATCCAAATGGGGCTAAAAACAGTCGTAACAAAGTGTGTAAATTCAAGTAACAATTTGGATATTGGATTTATCTACGCGACCAGCACCATTAACCGCATATAGAGTTGAATGTAAATACGAGTGATAAGGTGAGGTGAGTGGTGAGGATATCCAGCAAAAAGGACTATAGGTAAGTCAACTTCGTTCATTAGGTACTGATTCAATATTTAGGAACAGAGGTAAGATTGTGGTTGAAGCGAGAGAAGGTTCTGGTGTCATAGACATTTAATTTGATGAAAGGCAAGGCTATTAGTTGATGCCTCAACCTCGAATTATTGAATGATGATGAAAGCCTTTTAACCTAATAGGTTTACATTTAATGCAATGTATTATTGAATAACTACCCCACTATAAATAAGTCAGTAAGTTATTTTTCGATCACTAACTTAGCTGTAAAAGCATATGTGAAACTTGTGCGTAACTTCCGGGTCTATCAGGTCTTCCCACGTCCTTACCTGAAAAGAAAAAATATCCATTAATATCATAGACCTATAATAACATATGGACAAACAGTGCCTAACAGAATATGTCAAAATATATGGAGCAAACTGACATTATAAAGTACGTTCCAATATGCTAATAACGTCTCTTTATAATATGTGTCAAGATAAATATTTTACCCGTTCGAGCACCCGTTTTGACAGGCCATTTTTATCCGGCTGATTGGGAATCCTTACTTACAATAGATCAAAGATAAATATAAACAATCAGCCTGCCTACTCCATAGCCTATTTATCCCGTAAAATAAGATCTATCTCCTTTAGCAAATCATAAAAGCGAGTGTTAAAATGTATCAAGCCAGGGCCACCAGGGGGCCATAAACGGAGGCAGATTTTGAGAGAGCCGTAAATAGCAGACGGGCTATTACAATTTATAGCGTTGTCAACTGAAAGGGCATTAGAGGCCGCACTTTTAGTGGTATCTAGAGCGAACACGTTCCAATAGCCATTTTTTTACTTGTAAAAAATGGTTGAAATCTACAACCCGACTACTATCTAATAAAATCCGCCGTGATATTTTTTTGTACGAGATGTAAGGTCGACTTCAAAGAGTTTACACTTTTTCAAAAGTCCGTAACCCCTACTATGTCACTCGGTCAACAATTACAAATCGATGGAAAACCGCTTTCGCAAAAATTGGTAGACAACTTTCAAAATTAATTTTAACAGTTCGGTCCAAAATAAAGAACCGGACCGGAATCATTATCATGTCAGCCGAAGCCATGGGTTTGGGCTTCCTTCAAGATTCGTCGCACGGAAAAGCGCATTCCCAAAACCTTCAATTTCGAAATCAAAGTAATGATTAATCCATCAGTATGTAATCATATTTCTATTTTCGGTAGAAAGTAAAAATAGCAACATTAGCAACTCTCGCCTGATGACTCGTACCACAAGACGACCATCAATTGGCAACAGTGAGCTTTTACCATCAAACAGCAGGGCCGTATGTTAGTTTGCAGCCTTTTGTATAAAAGAGTTCTAAATCTAGCATAACCTCGTTCAGCCACTTTGAAAATCAAACCGTTAATTTTATACGAAACAAAACAGCTAACTTCAATGATTCACAAAAGACTAAAGAAAAGCCACCGCATTCACTCCCTAGGGCGAAAATTAACGGTATCATTTCATAAGTGCTTAGTCTAAAGCTGGGTGGGCTGTAAACAAGGCTCAGGGTGCAGTTAGTATGACATAGTCTAGTGTTATTATTTCTTGAACGCGCTCCAAATGTGAACTGAACTCTATGATGTTGTATTAGGATATAAGTGTACCTATACCTAATTCTTTCGCTAGGCTTTTAAAATTTAATGTTGTGTTTAAAGTAGGTTTTATATTATGGTAATGCTAAAATAAATGTAAGAGCATATCCGATACCCAGCTAGTGAGATATTTTTCATCCCTCTTCCTCCTTCAGGCCTCCAATATTTTAGTTGTACCTACAAGAGATATGTTTATCTAGTTATAAATAAGGCTACTAATGTAGCCTTTATACAGTAGTTATAGCCGGAGCAGATATTAAACTAGTTAGTAGCACGACTGATTTTAATGCCATTTTATGGTTTAGAGCGAATTCTTACACTTTGGGAGCTATAAAATGGTTCTATAAAAGGCATTTTTACGGCTGCAGACGAATACATGTGGAATTAAAGTGATAAAGTTTTATTTGTACATATTTCAATCGTAATGAAAGTTTAATCATGAAACCGATTGAGCTGAGAATAAAATGGAGTACTTGAGCTCGCATTTTGTTTACTTGTGCGATAAGGGCAACTGCAGTTCCGTCGAAAAATCAGACGTGAAAAAAGGTTTAGCTCTCGACATTTTCCTCCTCCAAAATTAAACCAATCGTAATGAAATTTTGGGAACTGGATGAAAAGGAAATTTCTGTGTTTGGCCGTTTTGATTTTTGCTTTTATTGTTGTGGTATTTGTATACCAGGCATTTCTTTGCGGCCTATTCGATTGAGCCGTTTTCAGCAATTGTTTGAAGTCACATAGTTCTATTAAAAACAAAAATATCACTAAAAGCAAGCCGTACCGACACAGATACCGACGATATTTATCTTATTTCAAAAAAACATTGATCTACGGTCAAAATCCAGGGAGGAAAATGTCGAAAACGTTTGTATGGAAATATGACCACTCACATGTCCTCTTAATAACCTTAAAGACGTTCTCTTTTTTATTTATTAAAAAATTGGCTACGCAATATTGATTCAACTGCTAATGAGTTGGTACCTCACAATATAATCTAACGCAGTATATGAATTAATACATCTTTGATCTTTGGCATCTTCCTATGTATATATTTTTTTATATGTATATGTATGTACTTTATGTATATGTTTTTTTAAGTACTTATTGCTTTACCCAAAAGGTTTAACTGGTAGAGCATGCCTTATGAAATTAAGTTCGCCTATTGTATTAGTTTTACTAATGTGCAATAAAGTTCAAATAATAAATAAAATTGCTACTACGTACATTGTGAAGGCTAAGATCCTCGGTGTGGCAAATCTTATGACGGCTCAACAAACCCGAGACACTCCGAGAACTATTCCGTTGCCTCTTTCTTGCATGTTACTAGAGCACAGATGCAGTGAATTGCCATTGGGATATCTCGGAAATCCGACATGATCCGAAATGTCAAACAGAGAAACTAAAGGAGCCCTTAAATAAATGGTAGAAGGACTAACAAGGACAAAAAAAACGGCCGAGAGCGAGTTACATTCGCCTGGAGAGGATTACGGACAGACACAGGAGTGATCCTATAAGGGTATTAAGGGTTCCGATTTTTCCTTTGAAGTTCGGAACCCTAATAAGGCTGATAAGGATTTAATGAAAATTTACATGTCCTTTTTCAATAATTGCCTAATGGCCAATTACGTTCGAACAAAAAAGGCTGTTTAATTAATATCCGCATGTGCCAATTGCGTCATCGTGGATGACAATAAAAAATAAAAGGTGTAGCCTATTGTAGCGCATTTTTTTATTGAATTTAGCATTTAATCTTGGTCACTATCTCGCCAGAGGGTAGTGGACGATGTTGCCTTGGATTTTATTAAATACATGCTTGCTTAGTACCTGTATAGGTATTTTTAATCTGGACGTTTCCGGTCGGACGATAGAATAATATGCGTATGCTTAGCAGTACAACAGTAGCAGTCTTTCACTATTCAAGCTGTACGGCTCTGGAATTCTCGTCCCGTGGACATTAGGCGTGCGCAATCTCTCGCTGTCTTTAAAAACAAGCTTAAGGATCATTTCTTATCACTTGCTTTTTGATCTTTTTCCTCTTCTTCATCTGGGTTTCTGCTGTCGTTAGTTTCTTTTAGACTGTACGTAGTTTATTTATTATATTAGTGTTATGACTATATATTTATTATTATGTATGTTTATATTTATGATTTCTGGTATGTATGTTTGTATTTATAATATATGACATATGATCATTACGAGCACCGCCTACCAACTTATCTCTTTTACTTGATATCCACTACCCAAAGGTTGTCTGGGAGATATCGCTCTATTAGCGATAAGACCGCCTGCTGTATACCTAACAGCATGTTTTCCTGATCTTTTTTTGTTCTGTCCTTTTTTTCTCTATTGTGTGGTGTTCAATAAAGAGTATTTGTATTGTATTGTACAACATTAAAATCAAAATCAAGCTAAGAACAACAACGTGCAAAAGTGCCGCTATGTGGCCAATTTGCTGACTAAATGATTGAATTTGAAACAAAAAAAAAATCATTTTAAATATACAGATATTAAGTCATTCAATTTGGACCAAGTCTGCATAAGAAAAGTAACAGTAACACAACGCTCGCGCATCCCAGCGTCCATTGAAAAGACATAAAACAGATCCTAACTAGGCATTACGTCATAAATATCAATAACGGCACGATAAATCGCGGGCCGCGATATTCCGGAACGTACGGCCGTGCTTTGCCGCATTTATTATATTTAGAAGCCATTCCACATTCATAGCGTGGTGAAAAACAATGTGTACCCATTTCACGGTGCGCCGCAGCGTGATGGAGGTTTGATTTTATTGAATTGTGAACACCTGTTGCATTGATAACAACTTTTTGCAGCTGAGGTGCCGAATAAGCAGTTCTTATAGAGATAAGGGAACGTTCAAGTATTACGTAACGCATTTTTTTTGAGATTTTTGATTCCCCCTCCCCCCCATGTAACGCACCGTAACGTTTTTCTGTACGCCCCCCTCCCCCCTAGTAAAACGTTACGTAACCACCAAGTGACCATTTTTACCTTAGTACATTTTAAAATAAATTGTAAATTTTAGTTACGTAACGCGTAGTTCAAACACCCCATCCCGTTCCGGTAACACATCGTAATGTTTTACAAGACCTCCCCCCCTCAAATTCGTTACGTAATACTTGAACGCTAATATACTAAAGGAAGTCCCCCCCCCCCCACACACACCCACACACACAATTCGAAACGCTTCAATATATTTGGAAAGTATTGTGCGTGCTGAGACAGCCGTCAAACATGCGTTGAGAGTGTTGGTGGTGCTATTTAAATACTTTCCGACTAGGTACATTGGCGTACATCGGAAATAGCCAGGGAGCTTCAAATTTTCATACTTCGCCTGCACAGCGCCATCTAGATGTAACTCATGAGTTCAAATTTGTATCCAGGCTACCTAGGCAGCGACATCTATTATCGCATTTTACACTTATTTCGGGCGTACGCTGATTTGCTTGAAGGTTGTCATTCTAAGTTTACCTTACTTCTTTTATACTAATATGACTTGTAAATTTGCAATTTATAAATAAAGGATTGATTAATTGATATGTAGATAGTCGAATCCTATTCGAAGGCTATATCTATGTTTTGATGTCTGTAAATAAGTAATCACCGGTGTGTATTGCTACGAGTAAAAACACTTAAGCCTAAGTGCTTTTAGGGTTCCGTACCCAAAGGATAAAACGGGACCATATTACTAAGACTTCGAAGTCCGTTCATCTGTCCTATTCCTGTCCTAGTCCTATTTTGTGTATGAGGAATGACCGTCCGGATTTAACGGAAATAATATTAGAGGAACTAATTTAAACTGTAAGTTCCGCGAAGGCAATAAGCCAGGCGAAGCTCTTAACAATACGATTCTAAAAGTCCCACTATTGGTGATTGGTGCAAGTTACGAGATATTTTTCCCGTAGAGACTGGCAGAGCGTTTATTTAGTTTTTGTACGTGACTTAATCGAATGTTCTTTCTTAGCTATACATATACTGGTAGAAAATGCCTCGAGGTATTAAGTCCGCCTTTTGTATACAAAGTTTCCTTTATGTGCAATAAAGTTTAAATAAATAAATTCATATATTTGAGAAAACCGGAATATTTCAAATTATTATTCGCTTCACATAGATGTCGTATGTCGAAGATGTTATTTTATTAGGCCATTTTTCGTATCTTAAATTTTTAGTTATTATTCATACTACTATCTTTCTGCCTGCGACTTCGCCCGCGTGGAATTCGGTTATGGCGTTACCGGGAAACTACGCGTTTTTCCGGGATAAAAAGTAGCCTATGTCCTTTCCCGGGATCCCAACTATCTCCATGCCAAATTTCATCTCAACTGGTCCAGCCGTGTTAGCGTGAAGAGGTAACAGACAGACAGACAGACATAGTTACTTTCGCATTTATAATATTAAATATTAATATGGATATATGGATTCATACTTAGAGTACATATTGGTTTACAGTGGTGGGAACCTCTTTTTACGTATGTAAATACCTGGGTTAAGAGAATAACACTATTTGAGAATAATACTATTGCAAGGTTTGCAAGTAGTAGGTGCGTATCTATCCCGCTCGCGCTTATGCCTTGCAGCTTAATCAGAGGAGAGCGGCAAATGGGCAAGTTTCCCGAAACAAAACCGGGCCGTTTGAGAGCGTTCAATTAATTTCAACGGGAACCTATTGGCACTCTAGATATTAGTTCACAACTATTCTACAAGTTATTGAAGTTCGTATACCGTTTAAGAAATATGCCCTGACTTGAGTTGTTTTGCAAATAAATTAATCGACTTTTGACGATGCTATTGAGGAATTCTTCTTTAGGTAAATAAGTTCTCAATAAAAAAAACAAGTTGTGGGGAAGTATAATAAGGACCTGGGCGACCGAGCTTCCATTGGGTGAAAATAAACAAAACCGCGTTTTTTCAGATATGAAACCTAGCTAGATCGATTTGTCACATCCGTAAACCCCTATATTCCAAATTTCGTCCAAATCGTTAGAGCCGTTTCTGAGATCGCTTGGATAAATACCTAAATAAAGAAATAAACAAAGAAATATACAAGATTAGCCCGTTTAAAGTATAAGATTATCATAAAACACGTGAGTATACTAATATTACAATTCTGCATTAAATGAGTGCATTCAACTCGTAACACTACACAAACAGGTCAATCAGCTTTAAAAGTTTTCCTCATTTTCCAAACTTTTTCTAGATTTGACGTAATTAAGATGTGCATCGATTATGCAGGTACCATTTTCAGGGACAACTATTGATCTATTGTAAATAATGGCCCGTCAAAACGGGTGCCCGAACAACTCGGGCACCCGTTTGGCGCTCAGTAAATTTGACACTTAAGTCTTACAATGTTAGGTTTACTTTTGTACAAAATATTTAGCTTAACACAAAAAAAGATTAAGAGACTATTGATAAAGAGGCGTTATTAGCATATTGGAAGGTATTTTCTAATGTCAGTTTGCTCCATATATTTTGACATATTCTGTTAGGCACTGTTCGTCCATATATGTTATTATAGGTCAATGATGCAAATCATTCACAAATGGACTCATCAAAATTATACCTCACAGTCAAATTGCGTCAGGCTGAAAAACTCTATTTTAAACTATCAAAACCAATCGATTCTCGACTCTGTCTCGTTAGGACAGAGCTCACGTCGTAAAAGAGCTATTTCCGCTGCAGGGCCAATAAAGTCAAAGCTTAAAGAGTTTTAGTATTAATCACGCAGTTTACGGCACTTCTTTGTGGTACTAAAATAAACTTTGGAAAAAGCGCGTTAGCCCACACGTGCTCTGACGGATGCTCTGCGTGAATTTCGAATGCATTTTTTTCGGTGCCCGCCATGCCGAAGGCAAGGGTTCTAATCCCGCTATGGGGTAATTTTGTATGACCCTAATACAAGCATTCGTTTTTATTGCATTTTCATTAAGTTTCCCTTCAGCGAAAAGCAAAACTAAATAGAATGTAAGCTGGGATGGGAACTAACTGCATGAAAGGCTTTGCCCGCGACTGCGCCCGCGTGGAATTCGGTTATCGCTTTCCCGTGGGACCTTTACGTTTTTCTGGGATAAAAAGTAGCCTATACATGGTGGGTCAGAAAATATGGCAAATAATTAACCCACAGTATCGGCTATCGATTCTAAGTATATTGTATAGGTCTTTATTTTTTTTTTGAGTTGGTAAAAAAATAATATTTTGTATAGGATTCAGGCGTCGCTCACACAACCAATCCCATATAGAATAATTTATTTTACCAACTCAAATAAAATTAAAGACCTATACAATATACTTAGAATCGATAGCCGATATGGTGGGTTAATTATTTGCCATATTTTCTGACCCACCGTGTATAATTTCCTGGGTCTCCAACTATCTCCATGCCAAATTTCATCTCAATCGGTCCAGCGGTTGCAGCGTGAAGAGGTAAGACAGACAGAGTTACTTTCGAATTTATAATATTAATATGGATATTGTATTTATAAACAAAAAACATGACAAAAGTTAAACCAAACCAATGAAAGCAGACCTGAAATGCAATGAGCATCCCACAACTCTTCTTTGCTAATAAACTACGCGCACTAAACGTCGGCGCAGTCATTTACTGTTACAATCAAACTAAATTATTGTATGGCAACATTTCTCAGCCATTTGGCATATTTTAGCAATTTATGAGACTTGGGAGGAAAAGAATACAGCTGGTATTCTTCGACTTTTATAAAAATGTTGTAAACAATAAGTATGTTGTTGCGTGTTGCCTTGTTATCTTTTACATCTATATTCTCGGTTTCATCCTTGTGGGTGAATGGTGGAGCATGACACGCGTCATTAAGTCCTTTAATTGTATTTTTGTTCCAAATAAGAGTACCAAAATTCGTATTTATTCCATTACATCCACGCTATAAACTCTTAATCCGATAGACCGGGAGCTACATTATAAACAACTCGTCAATAGCGGCCGGCCCTCATGGAGCCGGTAAAATATTTATCGACACTAAACACATATTAAGAGGACGTTTAGCTATCAGCCGGTGACAATGTGCCTTTGATGTGACCAACAAACACGTGGAGCGTAACACATTTCCGCTAATTTAATTATAAATCACGAGAAAGGAAACAGGTCACATCTTTTAAATATTAAAAATAAAATAATTTATTTTAAGGAACTACTAACTATACCGCACTACTTCATCGCACTGATTTAAAACGTCTAAACTCCAAAAAGAATGACAAATCACCGGGATCAACAATAAAGCGACATCTGTTTAACATTTAACCTAATTCACACGCAAAAATGTTGTTCGGTGCAGTGTGAACCAGTGAGTCAGCTGTGATGTGATTTATAGAAGTGGGCCCGTAAGGAACACGTGTCTGTTATGTTGTCGCGTGTCGTATGAGACACCTGTGCCTATTCTGAGCTAGGCCGGAGACTGCGACTGACTTGGAATTGTGTGGGTTTAGTCAGTCTAATTAACAAATACAAGATTTATGAGAAGTTTTCTTATTAGATTTCGTCAAGGGTCGAAGAGAAATGTGCGAGACAGTTAGGGTTTCTACTTGCGCTTTCTTGAACTCGAAGCAACTTGAGGAATTCGGCTTCGTTTGAGACGAAGATGTAGCAATCGGTAATTTATTTTTATCTGAGACCATGATTATGCTGGTCGCATGACATATGATTCATATGACAGGTGTGTAGGAAGCAATGGATGATACGAGCTTTTGGCCAAAATTACGTAAACATGAAGAGGCATCAGCAAACTAGCTTGATCTATTTTCTTTATCTTTGCAATAACTTTTAAGAATTTATATATTTAGCTGTATGGGTTACATAGCGTAGCCTAGTGCTAAATACTAAACAGATGTTTAGTATTTGCTGACTTTACTGCGGTCTGTTATTACATTTACAGAGACAAATAAATAATAATAATTTCATGAAAATGAAATAACTTCCGTCCTAGTTCTACAAACTAAATCGATTTCACGGTTGTTTTGTCGCACCAATCGAATGATCAATGTCCACGTGTGGTCCAGATCAAAGGTGCATTTTCATCGTCAGAAATATAATAAACATCGTAAAATCAGAAGCGGAAAATTTACAATTAAACGCATCACTATGAAGTCCACTTTACAATGGCATGTAAGCTTAGTTCTAAGAATTTACCGATTTCATACACGATGTTCAGAAATATTAAATCCGCTTATAATATGAATCATTTATTTATATTGCTAACTATTGCGTTAGCAACGAAGCAATAAATTCCCTACGAGTAAATCTAAAACATTAAAATAAAGAACTGAACATCATTTCCTTTACCATCTCGGCAAAGTGGAAACAGTGAATCACACTGCACTCGACAGCTATTAAAAACTGCGCGGCAAAAACGCACATGTTCTGCAATAGTAACACAAAAACGCACCTGGCTCCCGGCCAATGTTCAGTTATTGGGCAATTGTGCATATAGAGAGCGAGTCATGGTGAATTATAGGAATTCAGAGAAAATAATGTAACTTTGAGAATGTCCCTTTAGGGAATGTGTTGAAATTATTAATCTAGCCTAGAGGAAATTGACAAAAACTATTTATGTGATGTGATGTGGGCACAGGCCTCCTCTCATCCCGAGTTGATTAGGGCTATGGTCCCCAGTCCCCACGCGGGCGTAGTGCAGATTGGGGGAGTATACGCACATCCTTGAATTACATAGTGCAGGTTTGCTCACGACGTTTTCCTTCACCGAAAAGCCCAGTGGTAAATTCAAATTGAAGGATAAGTAAGAAAGGTGCGTACCGGATTTTCAAACCCCCGACCCCTCTGCATGAGTGGCGTTAGGCCAAACCACTGGGCCACCACGGCTTCACGGCTGATTGTTCCATGTTGGTAATAATCTGCGGATCTATTCGGCAAATCCATACTCATTATTATAAATGCGAAAGGAACTCTGTCTGTCTGTTATCATTTATTTCGGGCGAACGCTGATGTCTCTGATTTGTATGAAGGATGTCCTCCTCGATTCACTTTATTATGACTTAGGTCAAACATCAGCCCAAATATATGAGAGTTACATTCACGTACTGATTCGTCCGCCTGTAATGAAGCTACCAGTCTCAACTCGAAGATCAATCATGCAAAACCATGTTTATGATCGAAATGCCAGAAGTATTGCTCGCAGGCACGCAAATAAACAAACGATATGATCTTCGATTGAGTCGTATCATGCGCCCACGCAGCCCAAGCGCGAGTGAAAATAAATAAACCGATCCTATGAAACTGGGCAAACTTGTGGTTACTATGACGTGGGAGATTCCAGACCACTTGGGTCATTGCTAGACTATTATTCTTGTCTCTCGATCATGGAATTTTACAGTCGAGACCATTAATATCTTAGGCGAAGCGTTTTTGTCATTAAAAAATCACTATGTAAAGTAAATCACAGAATACAGTCAAACAATGATTTGTAAATAAATAAAATGTTAAGATAGTCATTGGTGACAGAGAAGGCCAGTTTGAGCCGTTTGACCAAGGCTGGATGAATATAGAGAAATTTTCAAGCGGTCGACGGTCTATTCGACTTCTTTTCGACCTTGAAAGTTGTCCAAACTTTTTTTTTTTTTATTACGAATGGGCTTGCGTTTGACCCTGATCACACCTGATGGAAAGTAATGATAGGGTCTAAGGTGGAACACGCTTACCCAGAAGATGCCTATTCACTCTAGACTTGAATACACCAAGATTATAGGAGCTGGGGAACACACACGCAGGGAGGGAATTCCATAGTTTAGCAGTGCGAACAAGAAAAGATTTAGAGCATCGCTTTGTACGACTCATGGGAAACTCAACCACATGAGGATGGAAACCCTCCCGTCGTCTAGTAGTCCGATGATAAAAGGTAGACGGTGGTATAAGGTCGTGAAGTTCCTGAGCGCACTCTCCATAATACACCTTGTAAAAAACCGACAGACAACCAACTCTACGCCGATGCTCCAAGCTTTGAAGCTTGGTTCCAACGAGCGTATCGTCGCCAATCATCCTTCTAGCTCGACGGTCTACCGAGTCCAAAGCATCCAGCTGATACTTTGCAGAGCCATCCCAGAGGTAACTACAATATTCCATACACGACCGAACTTGTGCTTGGTATAAATGGAGCAACTGTTCCGGTGTGAAGTACCGCCGCACCTTTGAGAGGATGCCAAGCTTTTTTGCAGCTGTTTTCGCTTTGGACATGACAGACCGACCAAAGCTCAAGTTAGAGGATATGTCCATACCCAACAGCTCTAAATGGTCGGACAAAGGCAAAGGTGTATTTTGGAGAGTTGGAGTCAGACCAAGCGGACTCTTTTTGGCAGAAAACAGACACGCCTGTGTTTTACTAGCGTTGAACTGCACAAGATTGGCATCGCCCCAGTCAGACACTACCCCAAGTGCTGAGTTCAACCGCTCAATCATAGCCTCTCTAAGGGAAGTGATCTCGGCGCTACTTGTGCGAGCGGAGGAAGTGTAACTCTCTGTAACAGTGCTGTCATCAGCGTATCCGAAGACACCTGGACAAAGAAGGTCGTTAATATGCAGCAAAAAGAGTGTTGCAGAGAGGACAGACCCTTGGGGTACACCAGCATTTATAGCCAATAGATCGGAAGAGCAGCCATCAATGACCACTCTTATCGATCGTTCACCCAAGAAGTCTGAGATCCAGTCGCACAAAGCAGCGGGAATTCCAAACGAAGGAAGCTTGCTCTTAAGGGCCCCGTGCCAAACCCTGTCGAAAGCCTTCGAAATGTCAAGAGAGACCGCAATGGCCTCGCCATGACTCTCCAAGGCTTGGCCCCATATGTGAGTGACATACCCAAGAAGATCACCGGTTGATCGATCACGTCTGAAACCGTACTGACGATCGCTAAGTAGACCGTTGTCTTCGAGGTATGTCAGGAGCTTATTGTTGAGTACACGCTCCATGCTTTTACAAAGAATGGAGGTGACTGTTATGGGTCTATAATTGGCAGGGTCAGCACGACTTCCCTTCTTGGGCACAGGTTGCACATTAGCAAGCTTCCAGGACCTCGGAACTTGCCCCTTTTCGAGAGAGAGGCGAAACAGGCGTGTCAGTATAGGAGCCAACTCAGGCGCACAGTTGCGCAACACCACTGCTGGAATGCCATCAGGACCACTAGCTTTGTTGACATCTAGAGTACGGAGTATTCTAAGAACCTCTTTCTGTTTAATACGTACCTCAGACATGACAGAATCACCTGGAGGTAAAACAGGAGGTGTTTTTTTTCCAGCATCCAGACGGGAATTACTTGCAAATAGACTAGCAAACAAGTTTGCTTTATCTAATGCGGTGTGAGCCAGGGTACCGTCAGGCTTTTGCAGTGGTGGAAGAGTTGGGACTTGCTGTAAATGTCTCCAAATTTGTATTGTATGTATCCGTCATCCGTGAATCTAGTGCCTAAACTACTATACTTAGAACAAGTTCTACGACCCCATCAAACTGTACTTTACGGATTTGGATAGCATATAGTTGTAAAAATCGAAATTGAAAGTTGAAGTTTTGATAAAGTTCTAAAAGCAATACAGACGTTTGTATGATTTAATCTATGATTCTAAATGAACTGCATCGTTATTCATAGAGAATAATCTTCGTAACGTTGGCAACGTAGCATTAAACAGGCTTTGCCAACAAGTTGAGAGTTGAAACGGGTAAACAGAGGGAGCTTTTGGTCAAAAAACTTTAGACGTTTAGTAGTTTTGTAGACGAGTGTTTGGAAAAGAAGATCTAGACGTGAGTAGATGAATGATTTGAATGAAAAGTTCGTTTCGGAGCGCTTTCCAGTTATCAAGCGAATAAATAGGTACCTATAGCCATCTATAGCTAACCATTTACGTATAATAAGACAAACTTATAATACATCATTGTAGCTAACGTTCAAATAATCTTCTTCTTTCCGGTTTCAGCTAATTCCTTAAAAGCAAAATCTATTATATTTAATTTTAATAAGAAGTTAAACACTATGTCGAACATAGCGCCCTTTGACAAGACATTTTGAAACTAAAACCTAACACTACACCAAAACCATAACACTTGTAGTAGGAGTATTTGGATCATAGGCTAGTACTCATTTCAGATGTCATTAAGATTACGTAAACAATTAATGTACGTCAGAGAGTGTCATTAGTGAATGTCTAAACAAAGAATAATGAATACATTAGCGGGACAATACTATTTGTGAATAATTATACGCTTTTCCGACCACGATTCCTTGATTAATATTAACACACTTCAATAAAAAAACAAAGGAATATCGGGCTAAAAACTAGCCCAAGTGTTCTTTGCAATGTATAAACCTTTATTCAGGCCTAATTACATAAAAATCCGTTCAATAAGTAGTTTTTGCATGTGGATAAGAGAAATATAAATATCCATTCGCGTAAACAATGTTTCGCATTTACATTTTGTACTAAAGTTACTTCAGAATTCACGCGTTTATTTCAAAACAAATCGTACAAACAGTAAGCTGCGACAAAGCTGCACAATACGCCGCCATTATGCAGGCCCTGTGCAATCTGTGCTTCCAGTATTACCATATTTGCTTTGTAACGGACGTGTTAAATGCACATTTTATTTACGCATATCAGGTAGATGAAATATACGGGAATAGGAGGCGGTTTCCCAATGATTAAGGGAAAATAATGCACGCACGACACGTCTGTTCACAAGGAATACAGACTGCCAACTTACACATGAATGGCGTTTGAGCACCCACATTACAGTAGAAAAAAGTCAACATTAATAATTAGGTGATGGTAAATTAGTTAGACATGTGACACTTCTAAGGGACTCTCAAAAACTATTTTTATATTTTTCCTCCTAAGTCCGTAAGTCCGCATAAGAGTTTCTAAATATGAGTTTATATCGCGAAAATTTGGGTCAGTGTTAAAGACACTAAAGAAAAGTGGTTTTAAAATGATTAAAATCTACTTAACCTAATTTATTCGAAGCAGGTAAAACAACTAAAATATTTCCAGCAACTGTTAAAAAACTCTTAAGGCAGTCTATGTGCCTTCAGCCTGAGAAAATTCTTACTCTAGTTTCAATGTGCAAAGCACAGACAAAGCGCCAGGCAACTTACGATTCGAACAACGCGCAAAGTTGCCAGTTGCCAGCAATATAGCCATTAAGGCTATAAATCAAGGATGCCCATATCCACCCACTTATCGCACGTTACAGTAAGGTACACACGGGAAATGATATATCGGTGTGGGACACTTTTTGTTCTGACGCTACATTTGTTAGCGTTAACGGTGATGTGATATGTTGGGGGTTTGTTTGTATCGTTTAATGAATGGTTGTGTATGACGGGAGTTGTGTTCGTAAATAGTCCTTTTGACGACTTCATCATGATTTAGCTTTTTTATGGTAAGCTATGGATTGTATTTAGCTGTGAATTCACTGGACCATTGGCGTAGTGTACGTATTTGTTGCTGAACAGGGTCTCTAAACTAAATATGTGCATTACTTGATATATTAAATTCCTACTACAGCCCATTTGCGTCCCACTGCTGGGCACAGGCCTCCCCTCATCATGAGATGGTTTGGGCTATAGTCCCCACGCGGGCCCATTGCGGATTGGGGACTTCACACACTTTTTTGAATTACTTCGCAGATTCAATTCATTATAAAATATTCTTGTGATTGATTCTATCCTTGAATTCCAGATAGGCTATAAAACCTTAAACACACTAACTACAGCATCATTCATTTCAGACACAATTCCAACGACAGTTCACATCCTACATTCGGATTTAGAAACTCTGGAAGCAGGTCAGACATATGCTCAAAAATGGCCTTTTACTTTTGCCTATCAAAATATTCCCGTCGTACCCTAGAATAGATTCCGATCCATTTGCTAAGGTTTTCACGGCAGACGTATGTATTTTCTTAGACCGACTCCCTGGGGTGTCTAAATGCAAGTCGGTCGGACTGGCTGGTTATTTTAGTAGAAGATTTGGTTAACATAACATACTGGCAGAAAGATAGAAGAATGTTGATATTGAATGTATTAACAAGAAATGTTCATGCACGCTGTTATTTTCAACGAGAAATATTGCCTGCGAAAATGCACAATGAGTTTAAGCAGGCGTAGGTAGAATTTTCTGAGAAAGAACATTACTAGGTATTCTAAATAGGAATCCAAGTTCATTCTGGTGTATTTTATAATTCTACGTGTCTCTTAAAATGCTCGCGTATTTCAGAAGATACATTGTTTTACGTGTATAGTGAAGAGACATAGTGAAGTGTATTAAGGCTACATTTCTTGGTGATTTGTGTCTCAAGAAAATAATGTTATGTAAGAGACCACAAATTACGGGTCGTAAATTTGAGAGTTCATTTAATAGTGTGGTGTAGTTACTACGGTAATATCAACAGGGTACCCCATACAAAATTAGATGAACAAATCTAGTCAAGGGCTTAGACAGGCTAAGAACTTTATAGCGTTGTCGAGATTGTGTAGTTTCAAAAAGGGTCAGAGATAATGCTTTGTGTAATTTAAAAAAGGGCCAGTGCAGTGCCTGCCCTTTCTTACTCCCGTAGCGAATACAAGCTCCTTTTCAAAATGCAGTAATGACGAACGACAAGCCTGCGCCTAGTATCACCAAATACATCTTCTTAGTCGCTGCACTTTTTACAGTGGTCACCTACACGATAGGTGCAGAATTGCAGATGTCTCACAGTATAGATATATCGTCCTCTATGTCGATTGACAGATTCTGGTGCACTCGTACAGTCGTCCGCTAACGGCATATTTGATCTGGTCGGTCCATTTCCATGGGTAACCCAACTATCCATGTGATCTGGTCTCTTCTACTTTGCCGACTACAGTGCCGTACCGTCATATTTAGAGGTCGTCACCTAGACATGAGGCCGAAGAATCAGTCCTTCATATATATTTTTTCTCTAGCCTGTTTGAATGTCCATATGCTGGGCAAAGGCCTCTCCCATGTTTTTCCAATTCCCTCTATCTTCGGCTATTGTTGGCCAGTCACTGGAGAACATGTCCAGGTCATCCCGCCATCTCCGCCTGGGCCTTCCCCGCCGCCGGTGGCCGCCATGTGGCGCCCATCGAGTAGCAATAGAAGCCCATCTCTCTGGGTGCATTCTGATGACATGGCCAGCCCAGTCCCACTTAAGCCTGGCAGTTTTGTGTCCCACGTCAGCTATTTTTGTTTGGGAGCATAGCGTGGAGTTCCTTTATACTTAAACAAATATGTTTTGTGACGGGAGAGTCGCTCGCTCCAGTACAGTGTGTTTACAAGTGTTTATAATAAGATAACACTTAAAATCATCAACCCGTACTCAGGCAATGTAGGTATAAGCTGTAGATAATCTGTTTAATTTGGGTCATATCCCAACATTACGGGAGAATTTCACAATGGAACCTCCTCCATTAAATCAAATTAAACCCTAAAACGGTGCCCTAAGCACTTATGTGGGAAACGTAATAGAATGTCACTCTATTTTTGGACATATTATGGAGGTAAATATATGTATTGACTAGTGGCTTTAAGTACATGGACAATTTGTCTAGTAACACATTTACTCCGATTAAATCCAAAGGTCGCGGTAACTTTTTAGAGAAATAAATAAAAAAATTAATAATGACACGAAAATATCAATCTAATTTAAGCTTCTTACAGTTAGATACCTAACTGAAGATTTCTCATCAATATTATCAATCTATTTGTAATCAAACATCTCCATCAATTTGCTAAACTCTACCGTTAATTTTATTCATAAGATTTAAAGTTGTTTGATCATGAAATCATAAATGACTCCAAAGATTCCTGGAGTGTTCAAATCATACAACTATTTATAGTGCTCCAGAAGCGCGTAAACGTAGACTCTTGCGCATAACACAAGCCGCGAACAGAGTTACGATACGAGCACTCCATTCAGCTGAATGATATATGCCTAGTTTGCAATTGGTAATGGATGAGTAACTTTTTTTATTGATGAGTTGTATACAAATGATGTTATGAATTTGAAAGCTTCAAACTGTCTCCTAAAAGAAAAGGTAGTTTACGCCTCAGACTTACTCGATGTCATTGTTGGCGTGAAAGTAGATTTTCAGCTGACCGGACTTACATCAACCCAATGAGTTCTGGATATCGAAAGGTCGCAACTAGGCCCTTTTACACAATAGTTAAAAAATGTTGAGAGAGAGAAGTGCCGCAACGAACTCAACAGAACAGGTAAAACTACGTGTTCTTTTCTTAACTCAACCTAAAAATCGGTTTCTTGGATGATATACCTACTTGTCTGGCAATTCACCACTTCGCCTATCGTCGGATTTTAAGACAAGACAGAGTGTATCGCGCCGAATTCGGCGTTCGTCTGGCGATCGCTCTCGGCTATTAATATAATCGTCAGGTCGAATACCTGGGAAAGGTCGGCACTATTTCTGGGATCGCGCCGTCACGAGATGACGGGGCGCTGAGCTTGGAGATTGAGATGGCTCTTAGAATTCAGATCTCATTGGTTTAAGGACAAAGTTGCTAGAAGTTTGGGGAAACGGCTTGTAAATATGTAATTTTTATACTTTAAGGCCGTTCCTATACCCAGCTCAGCCGTCGCTGTCACTCGTGCAACGAGTGAAAGAGAAAGCGCTACTCACAGAACGCCCGATTTATTTAGCGTTTTAATTTCTATAAAAATACCGTCTAAAAATATGGCATTTATAAAGCTGTCAATGGATGCATATAATATGGATAATATTTCTGTCATATTTAGCGTTACACTGTTTGATATAATAAACTGGGGTAAAGTTGGATTAAAGGTCCGAGTTAGAGGCTACTTTGGAATTAAATTGTATCGAGCGAAATTTCGTGAAACGTGTAACGAAAGATGATATAATCAAATACAACATGCGTTTTTTTTTCATATTTTTAACTTTTAAAATTTCTTAGAAAAGTATGATCTTACATGAGCAATTTGACGATGCTGGGTCAGGGAACGGCCTTAATTTTGGCCGCCATGATCCCATTGAGTAGCAATAGAAGACCATCTCTCTGGGTGCATGCGGTTGACGTGGTCAGCCCAGTCCCACTTAAGCCTGCCAGTTTTTGTCCCAAATCGGCTATTTTTGTTTGAAACCGTAGCGTTCGTGGTCTATCTTTACTAAAATTCCTGTTAATAAACTCTGTTTTTCAAACTGGAACCAATGGCTTCTTCTAAATACATAAAACATTTTTCACCAAATCCAAGATTCTAATGTTCACTAAAAGTGTACGGGCGACTTCCAAGATAAGTTTACACTTTTGCACCTTCTTCAGTTGTATTAAGGTCAAAATGTGTAAACATTTCCTCGACACCGACTGTACTAGAAGATCACTAAAATAGAGATTTATGCCCATCAGCATACGAAACGATCCGTCGCTTTCTTCCGTGCAAATAAATAGTTAATGTGTTTGCTTCGTCAATAGGGATTTCGGATTGTATTTGTTTTGGTTCGACGTCCGGATATCCGTTTGCACAGGGTAAGCCGGGATGGGATTTTTTCAGATTAAGGAAAACCAACTCGAAGGTATATTATGTACTTACTATCTGTTCGCTTTGGCTTTGTGCGGAAGTATGGTATTAATGAAGAAATTCAGACTAAATATATGTATAGTAGGGCAAGCAAAACGTTGTGACGATATTTTACCCACAGAATCAGCTATCGATTCTAAGCATGTTTTTTCAAGTTTTGAATCTGATAGTATATGTCTGCGACCCATACACATAAGTACTCGTAAGATAGCGAATTCGTTTCCAACCCAGACGACTGAGATTGAATGCCTCTATGGTCGCAGTTTCATCGGGTCTCTTGCCCCCTTATCGGAACAAAACAGTGCGCACACTACGTGCCTCGGGGTACACCCCGACATTCACTAATTAGATTGTAAATAATTGCCCGATAATGTGTTGCTGTTTGGCGGCAGGTTACCGAATAAGGTCGCAGAAATTGGGACGGGTTCTACATCAGGTAGCTTATAAAACCTTTTATGTTTATTACGTTTAGCTTAGCCGTGGTTTGACCTTATTGCCTCTCATGCAATAGGGTCGGGACTCGGGGGTCCGTCTCGCACCTCGAGTTTACGTACTTATGTGCGAAGTTCAATTTCAATTTACCAGAGCTGAAAATTTTAAGAATGTCCCCAATCCGAACTGACTGTATCTGAATAAACAGTAGAACACAGACTGTGGGCTAATCCGATGCAGTGTCAAAGAGGTACTCTGTAAATTGGCATTAACCAATTATTTCCACGGACAGACACCGACCGGCCGAAACCGAAATTACATTATCGAACACGCGCAATACCGGGTATTGGGCAAATTTTGGGAAACGCGAAACGGTTCACAATTTTCAGTTATGAAATTGGATTTTATGTATAAAATAGTATATTCTTTTTTATGCTATCGGTAGGCAAACGAGCACACATGCCACCTGTTAGTAAGCGGACTCTGCGGTCCATAAATATAAGATTTCGAATGCGTTCCCCATCCTGAGGCCTAAGATGGAATGCCTCTATGCCAGTAATTTCACGGTTGAGGTGTGGGGGACCGGAACAACAGTGCGTTCACTATTTGGCGGCGGATTAGCGAAACGATGGTGGTGGCTATCCAGACGGACCTTGAACCAGGTGTTTTTAATATTGACAATACTTGTATCATGTTTTGATATAGAAGAGTAGATGCCTTTTTTTAATATGAACGGTATACACGAGTGCAAAGTTGAAACCTTAAAACCGTCAGTACGTTAACTAAGCGGCGGAAATAAAATTACACCGCTCTCTTTAAGCCGGTAGTGACCGGAGCGGCTTTACGGTACGGCCGGGTTATCCTCACGTCACAGGTCTAATTATAGAACTCGACGTAAATATTCGTATGATAAATTATTACGATGATGCTGCGGTATTTCGGCGACGCGGCGGGTTCGGCGTTTGTCAACATTGTTGCAGTACGTATTTGAAAGAATTCCAATGTTTTTTTTCTGCAAATTGGAAATTTCGGCTTTTTGCACGTCAGCTTTGCAGCAACAATTCGGGGAAGGACATGATAACTTTCAATGAAGAAAAACTTTGTTAAATATTCCGCGGTACAATAAAGTAGCAGTTATGATCGATAAGATAAAACACCACAATCACAACACAAAAATATGAAAAACCACACTCCATCTTTGCCATCCATGCCTCAGGTACATTCGAAATATCATGATCTCCAATATGATCATGATCTCAATATAGATATAGGTCCACGTGCTTGGTATGATATTCTAAATATATAAAACTCAAAGGTGACTGACTGACATAGTGATCTATCAACGCACAGCCCAAACCACTGGACGGATCGGGCTGAAATTTGGCATGCAGGTAGATGTTATGACGTAGGCATCCGCTAAGAAAGGATTTTGAAAAATTCCCACGGGAACGGGAAAAATCGGGATTTTACTTTTTAATATTTCTGCGCATACGAAGTTGCGGGGAAAAGCTAGTATGATCATGATCTCAATATCTATGCCACATGGTCTATGTGCTTGTTTGTCTATAGATAACATAGAAAACGATCCATCCGATCTAAAAAAAAAACAACTTTAGTTTCTGTTCAAGAATACTAAAAATCGTTAGTTTTATTTCTCTGGCCACATTCCATCTACGTTTACATTTTTGCCTAAAATAAAACCTAGGGCAATTCGAACTACACTGTGTAACGTTTGCCGTGTGTCCCGACGATAAACGGGAATCGAACGATATTCGATTCCCGTTTATCGTCGGGATAGTCCCCAGGCGACTGACGCGACACGTCAGATTCGAATGACGGAGTGGGCACTAAAATGACGGACGAGCACGGATGCCGGCTGTAACTGAACTATGGACACAAACACGTTGTAACGTAGAGATCTTCTACTATCTAAAGTCCCGCGCCATTTCATTTCATTTTCATTTCAAAATGCTTCATTTTTTTTTTTTTTAGTTAAAAAGCACCACCAACACTCTCAACGCATAGTTGATGGCTGGCTCAGCACGCACACATGTGTTGAGAGTGTTGGTGGTGTTTTTAAATACATTGAAACGTTTTGAAATGTGAAAGCGCGGGACTTTAGATAGTAGAAGATCTCTACGGGTAC
Organism: Aethes cnicana; assembly: GCA_963971205.1. Classification (NCBI taxonomy): domain Eukaryota; kingdom Metazoa; phylum Arthropoda; class Insecta; order Lepidoptera; family Tortricidae; genus Aethes; species Aethes cnicana. The sequence goes on along the minus strand of OZ020295.1, from coordinate 8,541,723 downwards.
GGCGTTCATTTGTGAGATGGGTTAACACAAATATGACTTACAAATGGCGAACTAAATGCCCAGTGGCATTCTCTACCAGTCAACCATAGGGTAAAACAGAGAATGTGTCAGTGCTCTTAAAAACAATATTCATTTATGTTTAGTTCTTTGCAACCAGCTAATTGCAATTATTAGACCTTAAATTCCGGAGTAATCATATCATCAGGTTGTCATACCTGAAACAAAATAAAACGATCATCAGTATCATATATAGAGTATTAAAGAATTTCGCACACTAAGCAATGGGTGCCTATATTTTCCCAAGCGCTTATAACTTCATAACCCAAAAGTGGCATCTGAATAAGTTGGTATTTTAATTAATAATCTAGGATCACAGGACTGTCTTCAAGGAATTGATGGACGAGACTCATTATAAAAGACAACAGCTGTCTATTTCTAAATTCGAATTTCCTTCAAATTTCTCTATATTTCCTTTTACAATCTCCGTCAGACAATAGCGAAACCTTATCCAGAAAAGGTTTGAATGAGTATTTTGAAGGCTTTGTGAACAATGGTGCTGAAATAAATTCGCCAAATTACGGATTGTTTCAGTTGGTGGCCTTTCCTACCGAACAGAATCTCACTACAAAAAAACTGGGGCGAAAATACAATTTAGCTATTTACGGAAAAACTCATATATTAGCTACGTATTTTCACCTGAGCTCGGTCGCTTACGCAATATCGTTTGACCATGTCAATTATTAAAATGCTAAGACATTTGTTGACACGTTCAAATCCCGTTTTTTCCTTGCACCAAGTTGCCGCATCCGTCATCGTCGGGCAACTTTGACAGTGTCATCGGTCATCCGCGTCGGCCTTGTGCGGGGTCCTTCCCGGTTGTCAAGAAAAAGATAAATAGCCGTTGGTTATTTTTGGCAATTGTAGTTTCGGATTGCTTTTTAGAGAACTAAAGCTTGATGAGGAATGGTCGAATATATCTGTAGTTGTACCAGATAGATATATTCGACCAACAATATTTATGCTAGGCGCACATACCTACCCTAAACTGCAACACTTGTCCCGTCTGACCTATAGCAGACTCTAGAGAAATAATAAAAGCAACTCCTTTTATTTTCGCCAAAAACATGACAGACTACAATCTCCCCAACAAAAATGTAACATAGTGCGGTCTTGTAAGTATTAAATAGCTTCCCTGGCTGCGCGAATGTGATAAGCCTGCACGCAGTTAATATCATTCTTAAAGGATGTATGTAGACTTAAGTAGGTAAGGCACTGTGGGGGTTAACGCTGTATAGTTATCAGATAGATGAGTCTGTTAGCTTTAGCAAGCATTTCGTCTACGTGGGATGACATACTTAATTTCCATCCTCCTTATCACCTCATTAATTAAGGAATGAATTCCGACAAAAATAAACATCCCTCTCGGGGTTTAAAACTATCTTCGTACTTCCGTTCAAACTATTAGGCAGTCTAAATACCAACTCTTAAGTAAATCAAAGATCTTTCTAATTTCACACGCAATTACTAACATATTATCTTAATTAAACTGTTCGTTTACAGTAATGTCATAAATGCTGTCACTTGCAGCAGTTAAAACATTGAACACGTAATCTAAATAATGAAAGATTCCTTCCAAGGGCTCAGAGCGTAGCGTAAACTCTTTGAAGCTAGATTCCTTTCAGTAAAACGCGCTAAGTAATTACCTGTTCATTATCAGAGAACAGCGTTGTTCTTGTATACGATGGAATAGGATTACGAGGTTATTTAATTATGAAACTTTAAGGTTGTTTTAAACGTGAAGTTTTTTAGATTATCAATTTATACGTGTGGGAAAGGAAAATGAATACTTTCCTTTAGGGACGCGGCATGTCCTGAAAGGCGACTAAAACAGGCCTCATTCACTTCATTCATTCACTTCATTTGAAATGTCAAAATACCTACAGATTGCTATTTACGAAACACTCAGTAGCTTGAACTTGAATGCTATGGTTGTTAACAATACGAAGAGATTACACCGGCACGTATCAAGCGAAGTATAAAAATTGTGCGTCAGTTCGAGACCTAAAAAATAATTCCTATTTTAATAATTCAGGTTACCGACATTTAGTTACTACTGTATATTTGGGTGTAGGAGCACCGTTTCTTATTTACAGAAATTGCCCTAAGGGTTAAAATATACGTACTTTTCGCAATAATCGTAAAAAATAACGAGTCCTGTTCGGTAGTCTGTAGTGAGGTGAATTGAGTTTGTACACATTATTATAATCATTATTGAGGAGCGTTTCTCGAAATTATGATTTTGCTATTATTTTCGGTCCATCTTACTCGTAGTTTCATGTTGGGCGGTTAAATCTACATCTTTGCAGCCTTTAGAAAATAACTTAGGTGTCGCATCACGGGTCTAGGTTCGTGTCGTGTAGTATGTGAAAAAACATCATGATTCAGTGTTTGAGATGTGAAAGTGTTGAAAAAGATCATCATGTATAAATTTCATATTAATGAAACTAGTTATGATTCTAATTATTCTGTTACAAACAGTAACCGTGTATAATGATGCTATTAAAACAATAATCAAAACATGAAACTTTTACCACTAATCTCAGATTCGCTGTTTACGAACTTGTATTTTTCTAAAACACAACAAACATGAGAGAAAACCCAAACATAACTACAGCTATTTGCGTCCCACTGCTGGGCACAGGCTTCCTCTCATCACGAGAGGGTTTGGGCTATAGTTCCCATGCGGCGCGGGCCCAGTGCGAATTGGGGACTCCACACACATCTTTAAATTGCTTCGCAGATGGGTGCAGGTTTCCTCACGGTGTTTTCCTTCACCGAAAAGCTCAGTGGTAAATTCAAATTGAATTTCGCACATAAACTTAGCGAGCCGGAATCGAACCCCCGACCCTCTGCATGAGAGGCGGTAGGTCGAACCACTAGGCCACCACGGCTTCTGCAAAACAATAGCAAATAGGCAATGATCAAAATGAGCTGCAAGCATTCCTTAATAACTAAATCTTGAATCATGTTCTTCATCTTGAACAGCTGATATGGCCACTTCGACAGTACCACGAGGCGGACACGGCCTATAAAATCACGATTTCGAACACAATTCGAATGAAGTGTCAATGTTTGCGTGTGAGGACGTCTGTGTGCGTGCGAGGGCGTCTGTACACTTGTAAAATGTGTGTGTACCAACTGCGCGGGCCAGTGATCCACTCTCCATCTCCGGATGAAACAAATGACGGTACCTAAGGACTAATTGGGCGCGAATTGCGCGCCGGCTAGATTCAGGCGGGTGATTCCGTGGCCATTCTGTATGTAGTAAGTACTATTAAATATTGTTTGACAGTACACCCACTTTTGCAACGGACAGTACCTACACATCAGTCATGTCCGACCGACGTGTACAGAACTGCCCTGTGGCACTCGAAGGCAGTACACGAATAAATCAAGCTGCAGACAGTCTGGAACATGAGGTAGAGATCTTCTACTATCTAAAGTCCCGTGCCTTCACATTTCAAAACGCTGTTTTTTTTATATTATTATTTAAAAAGCACCACCAACACTCTCAACGCATAGTTGATGGCTGTCTCAGCTCGTACACATGTGTTGAGAGTGTTGGTGGTGCTTTCTAAATACATTGAAGCGTTTTGAAATGTGAAGGCGCGGGACTTTAGATAGTAGAAGATCTCTACGGGTACGGCGTTCATTTGTGAGATGGGTTAAAACGACGTCAATACCTAAATTGACTTTATTTAAACTGTATTTAAACGAAAACTATTTGATTTTATAAGGCAAGTAAAATATACTAATATTCACTACATACTTACAAAACCTGTTATTTCGTAGAAAGGAATTCGTGAGATCGGTTCGATGAAAAAAAATCAAGAAGTTACGTCTTCTAATCCTATTTAAACGGTTCTATAAGTAAGTTTTTTTTTAACGCAGATTTCTATAATTATATACATTATTCCGTCACACTCATAGCAAAAAAATTGCTAATGTATGTTGTTCATGCAATGTGTTTTTTTTTAACCTTGATTTTTCAGATTTTCTACGTATTTCGCCCACCTGCCGCGGTCGTGCTTCTCGCTGCCTCCAATGCAAACAGACATTGTCCGGTGAGACAGTAGCCTGCCTTGAATGCTCAAATCAAATCTATAGGTAATCTATGTAAACCTACATTCATAATTAACACCGTCTGCTACATAATATTAGTTAGTTAGATTATAATATAAATGAAGCGATGCTTATTTAAATCTAAAGATAATATCTAACTAAATTGAAAGCACCCTCTTAACAACTATTAGGGGTACTAAATATAAGAAACCCCCTAATTATAACCCAATAACAATCGCGTGTGCGGACCGTATCGGGGTAATGTTGCGGTGAATGGGGGTGTTTGTCAAAGGAAGTGGGCGATTAGGAGTGGGGGGGGCATGGGAATGGAAGCTAGAGGGTAGTTATAAATGGGGGAGGCCTTCTTCACGAGTATTTACCTCGTTTTTACTTTTTTTAGAGAACTTCAAAGAAGAAGATAGCAATTGGGTATTTTTTTTTATAATATAGGTGCGGGTTTACACAACTTAGAAGGCGCATGGATTAAGCAATAATAGACTCTGCGTCAACGGCTTAAGTGCTTCGCCGCGCGCCTTCTAAGTTGTGTCGTGCTATAGTGGGTTGTCTAATCGTCACCATTTATATGTGAACGGACAAGGGTGATCATAATAAATATCTGAACATGCACTAGTAGTGACAATAACATCGTGTTTAGATATTTATGATCACATTGTGTGCTTCCATTAATCTGATGGCGACTGTCCATACTCATATTATGAATGCAAAAGTAACTTCTGTCTTTCTGTCTGTTACCTCTTCACGCTTAAACCGCTGAACCGATTTAAATGAAATTTGCTATAGAGATAGCTCGAGTCCCGCTCGGGAAAAGAATTCATTCGGCAATTGTTACTTGTCAGAAATGTTAAATGATAGCAAACTTAAAACAAATCGTGGAAACAGCTCAATACTATGCTAATAAAATATAAATAAAGAGTAAAAATATCTCACAACGATCAAATAGTCATTCACAAGCTTCTAAAATTTCAATCCACTATCATAAATTATTTTTATGACATCAAGACGCATACTCGAGTGACATATGACATTTTACGCCCCCGTAGATGGGAAACAGCTGTTTTCGCACACCAATAAAACCGTGTTGGAATAATATTGCAAGTCGGTGATTCGGTCAGTATTTTAGTTCCAGGAATATTAATAAGTGTTCTCTGGGAAATAGCAAAGAAATGGTCTAGATTTTTAATGGCCAAAGTATAGAAACAAAGTTGTGTCTTAGTCGTCAACAAGTCATTGAATTTGACTCATAGCCTTGGTGGGCTAGGAAGGAAAAATTGTGGATTAGATTTGATGAAGCCTTATTGTAAGGATCATTTCGCAATAAACAGCATCTCTTAACTCCTACAATTTTTGGAAATATATAGGTCTAACTGAAGCGCGGCGGAAGCAAAGTTTCCCCCCGCCCCCCCACCAACCGAGCGGTGTCCCGCGGTGGCCCTCAGTATGAATCCACTCAGAATTATCCAAAGTACAACTGTGTCAAGTATGAGCGCTTATCTAAAAAGAATCAGGGTACAGCGGACCAAATCCCGAACCCACGCGTAAAATCGTTCATCGTTAACTTTCCCCTTCATTATCTATTTCAATATTTACACTAGCAAAAAAGTGTGTATATCGTTTTGTAGAAAATTTAATGTAAATTATTTATGTCTTAGAACATTTTTTGTTGCGGGTTATCGTTTACGAGATATTTACGAAAAACCAAAAAAAGGGACCTTTGAAACCCCCCCCCCCCCACACGTTAGCGGCACCCCCACCCATCAGTACTTTTAGTATGTTGTTTAAGGCACCTTCACCTACAACTATTCCAAAATTCGCGTACACATGTATTATTTCCCCTATGAGCGCAATTAGTGTCTTCCTTTGGTGAGCTATCACACTCATATCATTTATTCAAAATAAAAAAAACTATTATTATAAATGCGAGTCACTCTGTAAGTCTGTCTGTCTGTTATGATTACACGGCTAAACCGCAGAACCGATTTTGATGAATTTTGGTGCGACTATAGTTAAGACTACGGGAATGGACATAAGCAACTTTTTATCCCGGAAAACGCACAGTTCCTGAGGGAACCCGCTAATCTAATTCCACAGGGCCGAAGTCGCGGGCTGAAGCCAGTAAGAATAGGTTTTTTTTTCGCGAAAATTATCTCTGGAAAGGGAGGGGGGGAGTTCAGTACGATATTTCAAGCGGATTCGCTGGCGGATGCTAGTCATTAAGATTTCCCAAGAGCGCAAAAACGATTTATTGATGCGAACCGCTCACAAGACAACTTATACACGACTAATCGAGCGATAGAAACATAAACATAACATACTCCCCAGCTTCCCAGAATATCTCGGATATTCTGAACAGGTCTCATTCGAAATTGATCTCTATGCGGTCGTCTTCAGCTATAAAGTCGGCTCGTAAAGATAGCAATGTTGCAGTTGTCGTGAAAATAGCCACCAAGCCACCAGTTGCATCGTACGGCCCAAAGTAAACAATGTAGTGCAACTAATCAAAGGTAATGGTGCTGCTCGAACGACACGCTGGCATTTATTATTAGTAGTTAGCATTTATTAACTTCACTGCAAATTGAAGTGAGAGTAGGTTTCAAGTCGGGTTTCGAATATTTTAGAATGTAGGTATGAATTACTCTAGCTTCTGCCCGCGACTTCGAACGCGCGAAATGGGGACTATCGTTTCTTTGCTCACCAGTTGGCGCCACTGTTGACTGAGCTCCAGAGGTATAGCTGTCAAAGGCGAATTTATAAGATCGGCGCCGAAACAAAGTCTTAAATCTTGAATCTCATTGATTTTATTAATTATAAATAACTATCATCATATCGAGTAGCTATGCCGCAATGTTCTGCAGTTCCGTTTTGTTCGGATTTTTTTTTATTTTTTTTCAAAGTGTTTACATTCATCACCAAATAATCCATATTTGTGATAATTTCACGAAGGATATCACTTTTCAACAGGTTAATTAAAGAAACTATCATTTATGTCACGAAGCTCACCAAAACCAGTGAAAAGTGAATGTTATTGGACCTCTCGCGACACTAGCGCCTCTAGTGGCAGATTCACACGCGATAGCCCCCATTCTGTTATACCGTGGAAGCTAAGATAGACGTTTTTCCGAGATAGAATATAAGCCTGTGTTTTTTCGTAGTTTAACTCGTATAGCCCTGAATGCGATAAAGTTTGCATTTATAATAACGGACTTTTCACTGGAGTAATAAGTATACAACTAAGTAACTATCTGCGCGAATTCGAGGACGATATAATATAGAGATCTTCTACTATCTAAAGTCCCGCGCCTTCACATTTCAAAACGCTTCAATGTATTTAAAAAGCACTACCAACACTCTCAACACATGTGTGCGTGCTGAGCCGCTTTAAAATAATAATAAAAAAAATAAGCGTTTTGAAACGTGAAGACGCGGGACTTTAGATAGTAGAAGATCTCTAGTTATGTTCAACTTGGTGTGCATTTCGCGTGGACAAAGTGTTATTATAAAGTGAGTGGTTCCACTTTCTCCATATCATGTTACTTGAATAGCCTGTGACCCGACCAACTGACCGCGTCGACCCTCTACCACAAACTGTGACCGTACGATATTTGAGATGGAGCTAAATCTTGTGTGTTTTGTTCCAGATTCTATTCGGAAATACAACAGGGACCAGTATTTGGATTCTATATTGGAATTGGAAGCCAATAAACAAGAATTTAAAGGCTTATTGATGATTGAAATTTGAATCTAACTAATCCCTTCTGTAATATCAAGAAACTGGTCTTAAGATAGGCAGTAGAACTCCAACCAAATCCTGTTAGTCTTACAATCCTTCAACAAACATGCCAATAACTCTAGTTACTTAATAGCTACAAACGAAGCTGTCTTACTGCAAGTGCTCTTTGACGGCAGCACGCAATCCGTCAAAGTCGCTGAGACCTGGGGGAGTGTGATGGAATCCAGTCTGGGAAGCCGCTGTCACTTCACAGCTTCAAATACAGGAATAAGTACTGATGTTTATTGAGAACCCTAAGTCGGCTTGGCTTGGATTTATAAAACCTTATTGGAAGTGAAAGGTGTTCTGAAGTTCAAGTGTCAGTTGAACTTTTGGACGATCCAATTGGACTGAGTTCTGTTTACAGAGGGGCAGAGTTTGCAAGTCAGTAGACGAACATTGCTGGTTTCGTGAACAAGCAATGTATGTCTACTTATTTGAAAACACGTGTTAGTCGAACTATAATTTATTAAAAGATAAAAATAAAAATAAAAAAAACTATTATTCAAGTAGGATTTTACAATCACCTTTGCATCGTCATTATGTACAATTTGATGTGATTATCATTAAAACATACCATTATCCGCTGCAAGCTTCGTCATTGATTTAGGTACCTACATCTTCTACTCTGTATCAAACTTTTTTTCTTTTTTTTAACTGATTAAACTGAATTGTGTCCGAAATATTTCTTTATACGTCAAAACTAGGCGCACCATATATTAAAATCATCATACGTTAGGCCAAGGGCCTCGCGATACTTTGTCGCGCGATATTTTTTTCGCAGAAATGCAACGTATGGGTTTACATATCGGGCGCGCACATAAACCCACCCATACGTTGCATTTGCGACAAATGATAAATATCGTGGTGCGCACTTGGCTTTACTCTTTTATCATATCTAAGTTACATTTCGTGGGGTGGAGACTTACTTGTTTGTTTATACATGCCGTCAACTTAGATGTGCCTAAACATACACTTTTATACACATTCCATCCATAATATTACGAAAGACTAAAATGCAATAATGTAAAAAGATCATTATGTTATGTAACAACAAAAATAGCACATTCGAAATACTGAGCGGGAAGCGGGGTAGAATTCGATTTGCTAGATTTCGTTACGGACTGACAGCCGGATGCGCGGAAGGACAGAACTTTACGCTCGTAACAATAATACTTATTACTTTTACGAAAATAGATGATCGTGTTTTTTAAGGTTGGCAAACGAGCACAACTGATGGTAAGTGGTCACTGTGACTCATGGATATACCTACTGCCACTACTACAGCCTTTTTGCGTCCCACTGCTGGGCACAAGGCCTCCTCTCATCACGAGAAGGTTTGGGCTGTAGTCCCCACGCGGGCCCAGTGCGGATTGGGGATTTCACACACATCTTTGAGATAATTCTCAGATGCGTGCAGGTTTTACTCACGATGTTTTCCTTCACCGAAAAGCTCAGTGGTAAATTCAAATTTAATTTCGCACTTAAACAATTTTAGAGGTGCGAGCCGGATTTGAACCCGCGACCCACTGCATGAGAGGCGGCCATCACGGCTTATTCGTCCTAATTTTATTCAATTAAATGAGTTCCTTCACACCGAACAAGTATGTTTATCTTTAGTTTCCTCCAGTCGCGTTGAATTAATTCCCGACCAATTAGTCGTATAAATATAGCCTCTTTGAAATGTGAGACTTGTTGTTGTACTGCTAACGGGCTCTTCAAGCGATTCGCGGCCGGTGAATGCTCGTGTAAAATTATATCATGACTAAGCTTTCCTTACCTTTCCGAGAGGTTTGAATTCGTGGCCTCCAGCTCTCAGCACCGCTTGAGATCGAGTGCCGATCTCTCCCTTTCCTTTCCTTCCCATAAAACCACAACCTACTCCAAATCCTTTTCGGTGCACTCTGTGAGATTGTGGAACCAGTTGCCAGCAGAGTTTCGACAGCTGCAGACGGTGGCGTCACTAAAATCTCATTTAAAGAAGTTTTGGCTCGACTCGAATTCCTAAATATATTACTTATATATATATATATATATATATATATATATATATATATATACATGGTGGGTCAGAAAATATGGCAAATAATTAACCCACAGTATCGGCTATCGATTCTAAGTATATTGTATAGGTCTTTAATTTTTTTGAGTTGGTAAAAAAAAACATTTTGTATAGGATTCAGGCGTCGCTCACACAACCAATCCCATGTACAATTATTCTTTTTACCAACTCGAAAAAAATTAAAGACCTATACAATATACTTAGAATCGATAGCCGATACGGTGGGTTAATTATTTGCCATATTTTCTGCCCCACCATGTATATATATATATATATATATATATATGTACATGGTGGGTCAAAATATGGCAAATAATGAACCCACAATATCAAAATTAAAGACCTATACAATATACTTAGAATCGATAGCCGATACTGTGGGTTAATTATTTGCCATATTTTCTGACCCACCGTGTGTATATATATATATATATAGTTTAGTTTATGTATTTTATAATTTACTATAGTATTATGTAGTCTATGTATTATAATATAATATAAATAAGTATATTTAGATTCTCCTTTATTTTTCTGTACATACTTATTTGTCTACTCGTGAACAGGTTTCCTCTCCACTACTCAAAGGTTAGCTGGAAGAAATTCCTTGTAGGGATAAGCCTTTGTACATGTATCTCTTCTCTGTATTGATAATTGTATTTGTGTGTTTTTTTCTGTACAATGAAGTGTTACTTACTTACTTACTTACTAAGGGTTGTTTCACACGCGTTACCACAACCACTACACGTGGTCAGGCGCATATTTTTGTATTGAAAATTAATAGTACAATTCACACGTACCACAGTTTGCCGTTATGTCGTACGTGTGAATTGTAGAGTCGACATCAAGGAGATGTTCACACTCTTGGACCTTAGTACAACGGAATAGGGTGAAAAAGTGTAAACATCTATTTGACGTCGACCGTATTATTAATTTTCAATACAAAATATGCGCCCGACCACATGCTGTGGTGTGGTTGTGGTTGGCGTGTGGTTATTGTACCTGTGAAACAAGCCTAAGTGTAATATTCGGACCTGGTTTGCGAGGAATTTTCCAAAATCCATTCTCAGTGCTCACTTAAAAATAAATCTTTTGTGTATTTAAAAGTGAAACAAAGAAAACAGTGTTACTAAAGGCAAATATAACGCCTTGTTTGTGGCATTCTCTACAGTTCATCCTTGAACAGAAGATCTTTGTTTAATTACTAGGTATTATTACATAATAATTATCGCAGAGCATACCTGAGTAATTTATGTAATAACGTTTATGGTTATCGACTTTATTGAGCGAGCGAGCGAAGCGACTCCGTTTCACTTGCGCAATATGTATTCGTATATCCGGATTTCAGGATTTTGTTAGATCTCCTCTAGAGGGAGCATTTTTCAAAGGAATTCTCGTGAAAATTTGTGAGCAGGTTTGAAGATTAAATATTGATTGTTTAGTCGATTCCATTTTTGGAATGATTCAATATGGCAGAGCTTTGGGGTTCATAATTTTTTTAATGATTTAAATTATGCAAATGTATATACCCTAGGTACTTACAGTTCTCAAAGTCACTAGTTTTATTTATTCAGAGAATATAAATTAAAAACCAAAGTGAAAATCCAAGGCCCAGAAATCCAGCCAAGTCCAGCAGACAGTGAAAAACTGCTCAAGATCGCACGATAAACAATGCCAAATAAATGTACCAAAACCAACAATTACCGTTGTAAATTCAACCTTGAACACACTGCGGTTTAGTACTGTCAAATATTAAAATGACTAAGCCCCACTTGCACCAAGCCGGTAACCTCGGGTTAAGACGCTGACAAGAGCCAATGAACCTGAGCAATCGAGGCAGGCAACTGTCACAGCGGACAATGTCTGCTTCCATTATAGGGAGCGAGAAGCACAATCGCGGCATATATGGGCGATATACGTAGAAAATCGGAAAAATTAAAATTAAAAAAATACCCACGTTGCATGAACAATATAAATTAGCAAACTTTTTGCTAATTTATAATATGAGTGTGACGGAATAGTGTATTTAATTATAGAAATCTGCGTTAAAAAAATCAACGTATAGAACCGTTCAATAGGATTAGAAGACGTAACTCCACGATAATATAGGACGAGAATGGCAAGTTTTTTAAGTATATAGTGAATATTAACATATATTTTACTCGCCTTACAAAATCAAATAAGTTTCGTTTCAATACTGTTTAAAAAAAATCAATTTACGTCTTGTCAGCGCCTTAAAATGACTAAGCCTGGGTTGATTCAAGCACAGTTGACGGACTCCTGGTCGTTAAATATGGCCGCCGAGCTGTCATTCCATACAGAAACGTCATTTTGTCCCATAGTAAAATATTTAACGTTTACGTTAACTTTAACGGACGGTTTGAATCAACCCAGCCTAAACAAGTCATCGCTACGTCACACTAGGAAGAACAATATCATTTTCTTTTCAAATAAAATAATAACTTGAATCCTCCACGATAGAATCTCATTTCTATTGAATCATAGACGTAAATAATATAGACCCGGTCTAACGTACACGTAATATGTCCCCACTTCCACGGTGTCCAATCCAAAGTTCTGTCACCGAGCGTGCGTGGCAATAAGCGTTTTTAAAAACTTTTTTCGAAACTGTTTCTCAGTATCTAAAAACTCGTCTCGTTGTTGGAAAAATGTGACCCAGCATTAGTGTCACGATACAAGTTTAACTTTGGATTGGACACCAATGAAGTGGGGAAACATGACATGTATCTACGTTAGGCCGGGTCCATACGAAGTATTATTTATGTCTATGTATTGAATGTTCAAATGAGATACGTTTTTTTTATAGAGCGACATGGGGTTTACTTATATCCTTGACCGCGTGGTGGTCACAGCTGTGCGCGAGTAAGTTAGTTTATTACGCAAATAACGCCAAGGAAAACCGTTTGCTGTAGCGCTGTTTGCTAACGGCTATTTTCATTAAACCCAAGATAATAACAAAGATAAGTACTTGCAAGTTGCAATAATGTCAACGTTTTTTAATGACATCCACCCGTAGTTTCTATGTAAATAAAGAATTATTATAGGAGAGCAATGAAAGCACTTAGCTAATTTATTCGTTTGTACAATTCGTATTGTAGCAAAAAATACGTAATTGCGTACGTACTCCAATTTATTAAGTAAGTAGGTACATAATGTATTTTACCATGTTACAAAGAGAAAATCAAATAAGATAATCCAACGATCAGAATGCAAATAAAATTCAAAAAGATTCCATTTGCTTTTTTTAAACGACGTTACAGAATTAATAGGACAAGTGTTTTGAAATTGTCTAACCAGTCAATTGAACAAGGATTTACAACAGGTGTTCTTTAACATCAGTCAGCGAAATTCTTTAACTCGACGTTTTTGTTCGAGTGACCCCCCGATGATCTAAGCCGCTGGCCTGGTGAGGCGCTTAGCATAATCTAATTCAGAATGCTCCGTTTACACGGCGGTAGGAATGTTTGTGGACTAGCTTCTGTCTGGCACGTTTATGCACCATACGACCATGATTTCGTTGAGAAAACTTTAGGGTGTTCCGCGGCCATTTTTATCTTTTGCTGTTTTATTCAGATTGTCTGAAAAATCGGACCGAAAGTGACAAAAGAGTTGTACGGAGTCATGCAAATAAAGGTGAATATTTAGGCAAAAACACTCAACAGCAATGAAAACGGGTCACTTTGTATGGAAAATCCTATACAAAGTGACCCGTTTTCATTGCTGTTGAGTCGTATAATGGTCAGGATTCATAGTGACAGTAACGCAAAAGTAGGCAGCCGATTTCTTGTGTCACCTAAAGCTAAATAAATAAATATCTTGGGACAATTCACACAAATTTGTAAAAAAAGTTCAATATTTATTTTAAAAAAGATGTATTATTTTTACCTCACACCTATAATTAGCTAGGCAACCCACTTCCGATTTATTAATATACTCATTATCTATCATTTCAACTTGGGTTGCCTATAACAGATGACGATATACATTCCTTATGCCTTATCTCCTACTATGTGGAAAGTATTTAAAAAGCTCCCAGGATCACTTTTTCAATAAAACCACAAGTGAGTAATAAAATAAATAACAATAGCAGTCAAAGGAAGATAGGATCCCCTTAGTTAGAACATTCACATAGATCAATAAAACCACAAGTGATTAATATAATAAATAACAATAGCACTCAAAGGAAGCATTACAGATATAAATACCGACGCAAGCGCGTTTATAAACATAGCTGCGGTTACTCGACTGTAATGGGCAATTTAGATTTGTTATGGTTATAAAACGGTCAGTAACAATATTTAGATGGATTTTACGGTGTTTAGACAAATTTACTTGGTTCTAATTGATAAGAAAACGCTCAGTAACAATTATGAGTTTAGTCATAAGAATAAAAATTGTACGCCTGAAACAGGCAGCTGTTGATACTATTATCGCTTACCATCTTCTGTAAGTGTAGACAGTTTATCACTGCATAGTATAAAACAAAAGTCGCTTTCTCTGTCCCTATATCCCTATGTATGCTTAAATCTTTAAAACTACGCAACGGATTTTGATGCGGTTTTTTTAATAGATAGAGTGTTTCAAGAGGAAGGTTTTCGTATATAATTAGTTTAACGCTCAATTCCCGCGGGAACGCTATAACCGAATTCCACGCGGACGAGGTCGCGGGCAGAAGCTAGTAACGAATAAATACTGCTTACTAAGAGATTTGCAGAATAATTCGTGCTGATAAAGTGGGTGTCTTTCGGCTGAAATGATGATGATGATTAAAGTTGTTGTCTTTCCACTTTGCAGCTAAAACCACTAAACGGATTTCAAGGAACTTTGGTATAAAGGTATTATGAGATTTATGACAACCTATGAAGGACATAGTATAGTTATTTCCTGGAAATTATCCGTTAAGAGGGTGAAAGACACAGTAGAAGTTTACTATGAAATTCAAAGGAGAAAAGTCGTGGCTTAGCTAGCTTCGAAATAAATAATCGATTTGGAAATGTCAGCACGAGAAAGCAATTATCATTTCTTTTGTAGCAGATTTGACATTATTTTATTGTTTGACCTAAAATGTCTATCCATGTAATGGAAATAAGTAGATTGATTGCTTAGTTATGATATGACTCAGTAGTTTTCCAAGATAGAAATGATTATCCAATATATATTATTTTTCATTAAAGCGGTCACGTTAAATGGAATTTTATAAAATTGCTCAATAGTTCAATAGGTATATCAAGTTACTAGCTGTTTCCCGCGACTTCGTACGCGCGTAAACATTAAAATGAAAAAATCCCATTTTTTCCCGTTCCCGTCGGAATTTCAAGAAATCCTCTCTTAGTGCTCCCCTACACTCCCCAAGGAACCAACATACCAAATTTCAACTATCTACGACCGGTGGTTTGGCCTGTGCGTTGATACATCCGTCAGTCACTTTTGCCTTTTATATCAAGTTATTAAAGAGAATCTTGTGTAAATTGCACCTCTCTACAACGAAATATACCTTAAAAACGCTAGAAAATACGTTTTTTTATACTTCAAACGTTTGATGACGAAACGCGTTCGATTTTACAACTGCGTAGCCCATTTTTTTAACTTCACTAAACTATATCGGAATTGGACGAGAGTCCACCAGCCACTGATCAAAAAGAAAACTCAGCTCTCATTTTGATCATGCACATAAATTGCAGTTCGTCTGTACTGACCCTTAAATCTTACATCATAGTCTATCTTAAGCCTTTAATAGCTTTTAAAGTAAGTGAAGCACATTTAAATAACTAACCTGGCAACTAAAACAACGATCGAATACGAATATAAATCGTATGCGCACAGTGCGCACGAAAAACGATCGATATAAATAACCTCTCAGATTACAAAGCATTAGATTAATCGTGGGTATTATTATGCTGTGTTTGATGTAACGCAGACCCGTCTATTTATGCCTGGTATTGGCGGACGATGGCATACCGATGGAGTCAATGGGGACTATCGTTTCTTTGCTCACCAGTTGGCGCCACTGACGACTTTATAAAATCGGCGCCGAAACAAAAGTTTTAAATCTTGAATCTCATTAAGTTTATTAATTATAAATAACTATCATCATATCGAGTAGCTATGCCGCAATGTTTTGTTCGGAAATGTTTTTTTGTTTCAGAGCGTTCACATTCATCGCCAAATAATACATGTTTGCTATAATTTCACGGAGATCACTTTTCAACAGGTAAATCAAAGAAATTTATAATTTGTATCACGAAGCCCGCCAAAACCAGTGAAAAGTGAATGTTATTGGACCTCACGCGACACTAGCTCCTCTAGTGGCAAATTTACACGCGATAGCCGCCATTGTAGGTTCATGAGGATTACATCGTCAATGTTGAAGGCATTTTGAAAGCTTCAGCCATTTCATACAATACTAATTGGCCCGGTGAACTTCGTATCACCCGTAGGCGATTCTTTTTTCAGCTGTTCCTTTTGACTTTCCCGATTTTTCTTTCTAAACCTTCCAAGAATCACGGAGAATAAAATAAAAAAGGATCAGCCAAATCGGTCCAGCAGTTCTCGATCCTTAGCCAGACTAACACACGGCGATTCATTTTTATGTGAGAAGAAGAAGAAGATTGTATGAAATGGCAATCTTTGACTTTGACAGCCAACACTTTATAGTGACGCCAACTAGCGAGCCAGGAATACTGTCAGTTGAAGCGCGAAGAGGTAACAGACAGACATACAGACAGCATGGATGTCATAAGATTTCGAGTGTTCTTTACCATATTGTAATTTCAAGTGCTAAAATTACACTTTAATAATTAAAGGTTAATGCGTAATAAGCGACTCGCGAATAGCAGGGAAAGGGAAGGATTTTAATTATAATGAAGGTAATTTGAAAATAATATTGAACAATTTAGGTTTATTAATATGTCACGCAGCTATTAATATTCTAAGGATGTAAGTCAAGTCCTCATTGCGAGGCCCATACTTTCTCGATATGAGAGGAGGCCTGTGCCCAGCAGTGGGACGTTAATAGTGGGCTGTTGTGGTGGACGCTACATATTTCATTTTATATATAAAAAATACTAATTTTGCTATATTATTTGTAAAAAAAACTCATTTGAAATAATGTCCTTTTGCACCGCTTTTTCATTTAGGGTATAGTTAATTCCTTCAGTTAGAGAAACCGATCGGGCGGAAAGCTCTTTTTAGTTGAACGAAAGGAAAACACACTCATTAATCACGAGGAAAGTAAATGTGGTATATAAAATAAATAACGGAACACCGATTATGGAAGCCGTATTGGATATACAAAGGGGATTGATTTTGCGAGATACTTTAGAAATAGAAATATGCTTGTTCTTCAACATATATGGATATTGGATATCAATTTATAAGTCTAGGTTGCGCGCTAGGGTCGGAAATTCGATTCCGGCTCGCACCTCTAAGTTTACTTGTGCGAAATTGAATTTACCACTGAGCTTTTCGGTGAAGGAAAACATTGTGATGAAACCTGCACACATCTGCGAAGTAATTCAAAGACGTGTGTGAAGTCCCCAATCTGCACTGGGCCCGCATGGGGACTATAGCCCAAGCCCTCTCGTAATGAGAGGAGACCTGTGCCCAGCAGTGGGACGCAAAGGCTGAAGTAGTAGGTTGCGTTGCGCGCTACTAAGTCCGCCTGGAAATCGGTTATATCGTTCCCGTGGGAACTATGCGTTTTTACGGGATAAAAAGTAGCCATGTCCTTTCAATTGGCTCAGGAAGACGGAATGCAGGACGAAGTGGAGACAATTAGGAGAGGACTATATCCAGCCATGGTCTAAGAAAACAAGGTCGGCCGATCCGGGTGACGTGTCACCGTAACGTCAAAGTCGAGTTGCCACTTAATTGCAATAAAACAAAAATGGAGGAAATATTTGCTGCCGTTATAATGCAAAAAAATTATTTGCGCATTACAATTGTCATTTACTTGTTTTAAGCACACAAAATGGGATTTCAAAACAAATGAACGTAATAATTTAATGAAACACTCACAAGGGATACATGGGGGTCGGGGATTATTTTAATAGACCACTTGCAACACAGAGCAGTGCGAATGACGTAAGGGTGACACCCACACTACTACAGAATACTGGACTGTCATACCTGGCGAAGTATATTATTGTAACATGCACCCAGCAGTGAATAGATAGAGCCTGAGAAAGAAGATGTCCTTCCACAAACCGATTCTGTTTGAACTCAAACGATTTACTCTTCGCCAATTTATCCTCGTTTAATAAAATTTGTTTTCGCTTGCATTCTGCTTTTAATCCGGCAACATTGACCTATAATAACATATGGACGAACAGTGCCTAACAGAATATTTAAAAATATGGAGCAAACTGACATTAGAAAATACGTTCCAATATGCTAATAACGCCTCTTTAAATATGTGTCAAGATAAATATTTTATACAAAAGTAAACCTAACACTATAAGACTTAAGTGTCAAATTTACTGAGCGCCAAACGGGCCATTTTTCTCCGGCTGATTGTGAATCCTTACTTATAATAGATCAATATCCGGCAAAAATCTGCCACAACACAGCTGGCGTTTGGCACGCTGATAACAGAATGCGTGTTGATAAAGTTTTCTGCATATTTAACACGAGCTTGTACACGCGACTTCGTCAGCAAGGGATTCCGTACTAAACTGCACCCCCCTTATTACCTTCTGAAGGGATGATTTCCGGGATAAAAGTAGCCTATGTCCTAATCCACGTTCTAAACTATATGTGTGTCAAATTTCATGCAAATTGGCTGGGCCGTTTTCGCTTGATTGAGTAACTAACATCCAACATCCAAACACTCAAAACTTCCAATAGATGGAGCCAGTGGAAAAGTTTACACTATCGATTGTTCCTCCCAAGATTCATATGTAGTTTCAAGGTTTTCCATATGTTGCCTAATATGTTCTTTTTATTTATATAATACCTACTTATTAGGATTTATTCGATTCTCAACAGGATAACGGTTTTAAATTGGTCAGGTCGGTGGTCTAGTTTCCAGTTAAGGACATTGTCAAGATGTAGTTTTTGGTACTAAAAATTTACCACAAATTTGACAAACGATCTATCTGTCTGCAGTAGCGCCTTCAGATGGCGTCGCTGAGGCAAAAAACGGTTGTGAGGAGAGTGTGTTTTGTTTTGTTGCTTATCAAATCCGCTGGACACGTTTTCAACTGTTTCGCCATATAAGATTGCGCTCCTTACCAAGACACATTTCCACACTCCATACCTTAGTTGATCAAAGTAGGGTGAGTGAGTAGGTAGTCATCTTCCACTTCTCCTTTACCTTACGTCACCCACCTATTGGTTCAAATCTGCTATGATAAAGAATCGTGTAATTGAAAACATAATAAAACGTTTGTTTAGTAAATAAATACTTCGACAATCGACGTAGACGTATAGCGCGACACAACTTAGAAGGCGCGCGGCAAAGCACTTAAGCCGTTGACGCAGAGTCTATTATAGCTAAATCCATGCGCCTTCTAAGTTTTGGAAACCTGTACGTCTCTCTTCAATTCTTCACTTCACTTCATCGCGTATCGAAATTATCGAACGGGCTTCTCAGAATTTCTTGTTATCGGAGATGTATTTTTGTAAATAACGTCACTGTCTATAGAGATACCTTAGCAATATAGAATTTTTATTTGGTTTGTTATAGACAAACTCAAAATCTTAACAGGTTAAAAAAATTCTTTCACCTATCAAAAGCATATAGGTAGACTATTATTTATTTATTTATTTAATTTTAGACAGGCAGCAATTCGCTGATGCGTCTAAATCATATTTTCACTGTTGGAGTTCATTAGTAAGAGAGTTTGTCTAGTCTGTTTTTGAACTGGTTAACACTTGTAGAGTTCACTGTGTCGGCGGGTAGTTTATTCCATACGTTAACAATCCGGTTTGAGATAAAGTTCTTAGCTATGTTGGTGTTGGATCTTGTAATAGCCATACCACCATTGGATCTTGTATTATAGGTGTGGAAGTTTAGAATGAATTTATGCGCAGTGCGAAGGCGCTGGCAAAAGCTAGTACTTATCTAACATTTCAGCAACATTTGTCCTTGAATTTGTCTGCCTCATTCTGTGGATGCGTCACCGGCTCCGCCAAATAGATCCCCAAGAAATCCGAACCAAAGACCGAGCTACAAAAACACATGCTTTCCCGACGCTTGTCACGCTATGAGTCACCCGCCTCACCAGCCAAGAGGCGTGTCGGAATCTATTAAAGCCATTGGCTGAGCTATCTCAGCTACGCCTTTGTTACTATCAGGTGGATTTAATTTTTTCGACGAGTGTTCGTTCACTCTGTCCAAACAAATGTAGCGGCATTTTGAACTCAATACGAGTTGCGAATGTCGTTTATTCGCGCGACGACGCTTTGAAGGCATATGCCGTCATGGCGTTCGTTTAATTCTGAATTAAGAAGACATTAGTATATCTATATGCTAATGATCAATATACTTCACGGTATAATACCACTATATTTAATGTAGTTTGATAATCCGGCCATTATCTGTAATATTTGCATACGTTATTATTGATCGCAGATCGGTTCTGTTTGGTTATCTCATGGATCTTTATTTAATTTGGTATTTTATATTGCTTTCTTTAATTCGGTGTCTTAAAACATGGATGCCATAGGTATCCATATTAATATTATAAATGCGAAAGTAGCTCTGCCTGTCTTTTCGTAACCTCTTCACGCTTAAACCTGGACCGATTTAGATGAAATTTGGTATGGAGCTAAGTAGTTGGAGACCCGGGAAGGAGGTAAGTTTTTTATCTTTTTGTCCCGGAACAACGCATAGTTCCCGCGGGAACGCGACAAACGAATTCCACGCGGGAAAAGTATGCTGGCGAATTTATGTGGGAGAGATTGAGACACGACGGCAAGTGACGCGCGTCACGCGTTTATAAGCTGTTGCCGTCGAAGACATGGGAGGCGACGACATACAATCTATAAAATTTAATTAGCTACTTGTGTCTGACACTAATGGCCCGGTGAACTTCGTATCACCATGGATTCCCATATGTACAGACAGATTTTTTTAACAGTTCCTTTAAATTTTTCCCTTTTTTTAACCGACTTCGAAAAAAGGAGGAGGTTCTATACCTTCCCTGGACCGCATGGAATAAAACAAAAAAAAGAATCAGCCAAATCAGTTCAGTGGTTCTCGAGCCTTAGCCAGACTAACACACGGCAATTATCCATACTAATATTATAAATGCGAAAGTAACGCTGTCTGTCTGTCTGTTACCTCTTCACGCTTCACCCGCTGGACCGATTGAGATGAAATTTGGCATGGCGATAGTTGGGGTCCCGGGAAAGGACATAAGCAAGTTTCTATCCCGGAAAAACGCATAGTTCCAGCGGGAACGCGATAACCGAATTCCACGCGGGCGAAGTCGCGGGAAGAAGCTAGTATTATATAAATGTGAAAGTGTGTTTGTTTGTTTGTTTGTCCTTCCTTCCATCGCAACCGATTTGGATGAAATTTGGTATGGAGATAGTTTGAGCCTCCGGGAATAACATAGAATACTTTTAATCCCGATATTTCGACGGGAACGGGTTCTCCACGGATCAAACCAGTTATTTCAACACTTCTATAACTATAACCATCTATTATGTCATCAAATTTTAAGTCTACGCGGGACGAAGTCGCGGGCAATCGGCTAGTATTTTACACATTTGATTTGTTGAATAAACAATCTAATTAGAATAACTAAACTACCTACAAGCACTTATGACAGCTATTTGTTATTTTTTGCCAAGCCAAATGTATCTTGCGGTTAGTAAGCAACCCATTCATTTTGAGCTAAACGTTTAGCATTTTTTCTTCAAACTAATGCATGTTCTGTATAACATATTAGTCACGGCACTAGCTTTAATAAATGGTGTTTGGACAAACGTTTGCATTGTGAATTTATGAGTATGAAAAAGAAAAACAAAAACATTTGTAGCCTTGGTAGGTGTAGAGCAGTCAACATATCATGCGAAAAATTTATCGGGTGAAACTGAAACAATTAGTAGGTATTACTATGAAATAAAATTTATACAATACAATACAAATTGAACACCACACATTCAAGCAACAGTACAGACATAATGTAATTAATACAAAAGGTATAGCATACAGCAGACGGTCTTATCGCTTAACAGCGATCTCTACTGTTTTGATTCAAAACGCGCAGCTATACAAGTCAAACTACACAAAAAAACATGTTACACTTGCAGTGTTTGTACAACATAATATTTTAGTGTGCAGTTTAGGTTCCTTTTGTTTCTATAGTGTCGGGGGCGTGGTAACACTGACGTCACACAAACACGCGGTTTCAGACATTGAAATCGACAACACTGACTATTCTTAGTCTATGAATGTGTCCAAAGCACTATCAAGGTTATCATAGCATGACAAAAAATGCAATAAAATCCGCGCTCGCGCCATATTAATCAAGCTTAATCCCAGCGTCTCATTATTTGTTTAAAAATAATCATTAGCTTTAAATATATTACTAAGTCAAACATTTTAAGCGAGAGACCTCATCATGTTCTTATTGACATGTATTAATGAACTCTTTTATACATGATGTATTTCATTATTTATTGACATTGTGAGACTGTCGACATCAATGGAATTTATATTTATTTGACAATGGAGGCCATCTCCATATTTTTTTTTCTGGACCCTTGGAGACTATACATCTCTAAGATCTTAGATTTAATTTAGGGACTATACATCCCTTCAATGTAATTTTATGTTGCGGCGCTTCTTCTCAAGCAATGGGTCTAGGAAGCGCTGGTAAATTCTTTTTCTGAAGTGTAAAAGTGCCCCTATGTGGCCAATTTGCTGAATAAATGATATTCAATCATTTGAATTGAATTGAATTTTGAATTTATGTCGAGGTATGCTATATATACCTATTGTACGGTCGACGTAAATGAAATGTATACACTTATATACACTCTACTCTCCTCTTCCCCAAATTTTTATACGCTGCGGGCGATACAAGATAGACGATTTGGATTTCCAAAGTGATGTTGGAGAAGAATGCTTGGGTGGGATATCATGGACAGGGTTCCGAAGCATTCTTTGTGAACTCCATATTAAAGAGCGTCTGTCTACACTGGTCAGGTCAGTAAGGACTTGGTATATCGTTCTTCGGCCACGTCTCTCGGCGAAACAATGACTCCGTAGAGCGCCTGGTAGTGCAGGGCAAAGTGGCTTGGACCAGACCACCTTGACGTGGGATGTGCGATGTCAGCCATGCGATGGACCGACCAGACCAAATCAAGTCTGCTCTTGGCGGACCATTGCATGAGTGCACCAGAATGTCTGGCCATCGACAGAGATGGCGTGATATCATACGGTGAGTGACATCTGCGCCTAGCGGTGCTGGCAGTTTACCACGACCTATCTCTATGCATGGTGGGTCAGAAAATATGGCAAATAATTAACCCACAGTATCGGCTATCGATTCTAAGTATATAATATAGGTCTTTATTTTTTTTTGAGTTGGTAAAAAAAATAATTTTGTATAGGATTCAGGCGCCGCTCAGACAACCAATCCCATATACATTTTTTTTTTTACCAACTCGAAAAAAATTAAAGACCTATAAAATATACTTAGAATCGATAGCCGATACTGTGGCTTAATTATTTGCTATATTTTCTGACCCACCGTGTATAGAGTGCACCGAGAAAGAAGAAGATGCAATCTCTGCCGTTGTACGGTCGACGTCAAAGAGATGATTACACTTTTTCACTCTATTCCGTTGTATTAAGGTCCAGAAGTGTAAATTATCTCTTTGTCGTCGACTGTACATTAAGGTCAAATCTAATCGCCATCATTTACTTATTTATTCGCAATCGAATAGTTTTAAATATGACCATAAACTAAGACGGTAATGTAATATCTGACATCAAAAGCCCGCTGACAGATGGTGCGATTTTTTCGCAAACACATGTACAGGTTTACACAACTTAGAAGGCGCGTGGATTAAGCAATTATGGACCCTGCGTCAACGGCTTAAGTGCTTCGCCACGCGCCTTCTAAGTTGTGTCGTGCTGTACCATACATTTTACGTCATACACAAGATTGATTATGTAGGCTAATTCGTTTTCCATTATGCGCACATGTTTTTGAGAATGGTTCATTCAATTCGTCTAAGTCTGTTCATCCTTGGTTTTCTTATATGGGTTTACCATATAAGCAAAAGTCTACCTCAAAATGCGTATTTTTGGACTATTTTTGGCGAATTAGGCGTAAAAAGGAATCATGTAAAGTACGTAGCAAGGTACCCTAGCAACAGTTTAATGAACTAACTTATACCTTTAAACAAACAAAGGAAAAAAAATACACATACATACAACGTACGCGAAACCGCCGAGCTTGCATGAAAGATAAAAGCAGTTGGCGTTCAGTGGTCACTGCCTACCCCAACGGTAAAAAGGCGCGAGCTTATTTATGTGAAAACTGTGCAAATAAAATTACTTGACCTTAGACCGTCAAATAGAATGTAGAGAATTTATCAGATCAATGCACTACTCAAGGTCGGGAGATCATTCATGAAACCGAAATAGTTTCATCGTATTTTTGCACTCACGCGCATTTCAACTGTTCCAAGTGTGTAATCGAGTTTTATGTTGATGTGAATTAGATACGAGAGTAAAGTCGAGTCATAATATAATAATAAAATAAAAAATAAAATAGAAAAGTTTACTTTACCTACAATGTTCAAATCAATATAATATTAATTTAATAATAATATTAATTTTATTACACTTTGGTGTTATCCCTAATTAGCAGTGCATTCCGGCTTAGCATATCTGTCTAAAAAAACAAGAATACTAAATAAAAATTAATAAAACATTGCCAAATAGAAGCTTATTAATAGTTGTTATGAAGTCATGCGCGTAAAGCACGACACAACTTAGAAGGCGCGTGGCGACGCACTTAAGCCGTTGACGCAGAGTCTATTATTGCTTAATCCACGCGCCTTCTAAGTTGTACCGCAACCTATTTACGTTCCACTGCTGGGCAAATGATACAAATCTATTGATTTTTATTTGCAGAAGGACAGACTCCATGAGTCAGAAACTTTCTTTCTTTCGTAATAGTCATTCAAAACTATTTTCATTTTAGTTCCCTACATTGATTTAAAAGACAACCGTTTCACACTTCGCAATGAGCGGCGCTCGCTGTCCTGCGAGGTGCAATGTTACCAATTTAGCACATTATGTGCCATTGCGATTATACATCCTAAATTGGCAACATTGATGTCGCCGGAACGTCAAATGTAACAGTGACATTGACACTATTGTATGAAATGACAAAACGTTAACATTGACAGCCACCACATTGCAGATAGAGGCGCCAACTAATGAGGAATACGGTGGCCCTTATCCGTTCCGTTTACGAAGCTCCGGTCCAATTAAAATAATCGGGAATGCAGAATCGATCGGAGTTCCAAACTGTGCCCACAGTTGCGGCTTGTGATGATTAATCGCTTCAAATAGTTGCCATGTTTCAAATTACAACTTATTAATATTACGGCTGTAATTCCGGCTCTGTGGTTCTTCACACTGTGAGAGTTTGGTTAGATTTGATGATGTTTATTTCTGGTTTGATTGAACTAATTCTAATTTGATAAGACGCGCACTGAGGTGTCTGAACGATTTCATACACAGAGGAGCAATTTTTTAACCGTCAAATTCGTTATTCGTGTAATAAATTCAAATTTCGTATCAACTAAAGAATAAATTTAATTAGACGGTTGAAAAATCGGCCCTATCGGCCGGAAATAAAGAAGCATCTATTCATTTAGCTCTGTTGTACCTACTGAATGTCTATTATATTATATATGAATGTATGTTATATATTCTTAGGGTTGACATAGATTCGACTAAACAAGTAAACATATTTTCAAATGATATTTATAAAATTACGGTTTTTTACATTCATGAAACAACTTGAAAAAATACTTTTTTCAAATTAAATACGTCAATAGGTTACAGGTTGATGGCCAGACGTGTATGTTAAAAGTTGAATGACCTACGTTCGTTTCCTTTTGTTCTTTTGGGTAGCTTGTTATATATGTAAATAAATCTAGTAATTTAACATAACAGGTATAGAAGTGCAAGAAAGGAATTCACTAGACATAAAAGACATGTAACCATGTTTTTCGCAAATAAACGATATCTTATCTTATCTAACGAAGCAGCGGTCTTTCTCGAGAACAGAATATAAAATGCTGTTTTCAATAGAAGCTTGTACAGTTTTCGATTATATGACAATCTAGATAAAGTTCAAGCTGCAGCGACAGAAAATGCTACATGTACCGTTTCGTTTATAAAGTAACGTATGTAAATACATTATGAATGAAAATGCATTTACTTTGCAACTTAGTGTAATATTTGCATTAATAACACTAATAGGTGACATTTGTTTGCTAAACATGAAAACTATCTCATGTCAATGAGGGTCACCGTCCCATCGTATTCTTGTTTACTAGATGGCGCCACTATCTGCTAGGCGGTGGCTGTCAATGTCAACGTTTTATCATTTCATACAATAGTATCAATATTACTGTGACTTTTGACGTTTCGGAGACCTCAGTGTTGCCAATTTAGCGTGTAATATGGCACATAATGTGCTAAATCGGCAACATACAACAACAGGACGGCAAACGCCCCTTAAGCGGCGTATTCACTCACGGAGACCCTCATAGAAATATGAAAAACTATTTCTTTTTTATACACGAATTACAAGGTTACCTTTAATTGCAATTCTAAAATCCTACTAAAATAATAACCGTGTCGGGTTGTCTGTATGGATGAATGTTTTTTGTTTTCGGACTGGCTACTGAACTTTTAATCTTTTATTTTTAAGTAACTATTCACTTAAGCTAAGTAGTTACCACTTAAGGAAGAGCGCTGCCCCTTAACACAAGTATCTGCGTATACTTGAAAAAAATCAGGCTTCTGTATTATTCAGATGGAATAGGGGAGACGACAACTTTTTTTTCCTTAGTCTATCAGGAAGATTACTGAAAAGTATTGGACACGTATTTTTTCTTTTTTCACGTAATCAAACTTACGCGGAGATATATTGAGTTAAAATGTCGCGTGACGTCACGGTTAGGTACGATTTATACCTAACGGTGACGTAGTTAGCCCCCACTCTCCAACTTTAATGCGTTTTAACTTAGTCATTCTTTGTTTATTTGATAAAACAAAAAATACGTGTCTAATATTTTTTTATTGCCTGACTGACGGACTAATTAGAATTTAGATTTTTTCACCCTGTCGCCATCCCTATTGATTGATATTATTTTTCCCATACACAGTAATAACATAGCTGATTAGAGAGTTTACATTAGAGTAGGTACACACATTTTTATTTATCATCTTAAACGATATTTGCTACAAAACCAAAATTAGTTTTTAACATTTTTAGCCCTTTACTGTAGACAATAATAATCTGATTGAAAATTTGTAGCCAATATGGCAACACTGGCAACGTGGAGGCGGGTTATTTTTTGCGACAACAAAATGCAAAAAACCCAAGTCATCGACTCCGGTCACGAATAGAATGAACTTACAAGCGGAGACTGAATTAATCATTCAACGCTTTGATGTAGACTTAGACTTGAGATACTATATTAAGCTGATTTACAAGTAAATTTGCCTGGGGGAATAGGCCTTTCACTCTACTTCGTAAAAATTTTCGTCCTTCTTCATAGACGAACATAGTTATAAAACTGGGAGAAGATAATTTTAAGCAAGACGAAATTCGATGTTCAAAATACTCGTTTTTTAAACAGCAGTCTAAAATCGAAATCAATTAGTAGTTAGCCCAGCACTTGTTCGACCATAAACAATCATGGCTCACGCGAGCTTTATTGTCTATGCCTACATCCATAGACACTATTATTTTATTTTATACTTTACTGAAGAGATAGGTATGTACTTTATTCTGCCGTGGAGAGAGTTGAAGATTGAGGACTGTTGAAAACGTTTGATGCATGGTGAATTAGGTATTTGGGTCGTTTTTAGTGACAAGCTTTTGATCGTAATTAATTGAGACAGCTGCCCGTCATTTGGACTGAAAATGCGGAATGCGCGCGGAAGTTTTCGCGATAGATTTTTGTTGTTGTTGCATGATAGGCCAACGGATGGTAAGCGTTGACTGCGGCCATAAGATGAAACATGTCTGTGTGTGCGCGTCAGTATACGTACGTATTTCTTTTTTTGCCGTTTTCGCACCTCCGACCGCGGATCTCAAATAGCGGTACCGCTGAACATTTGACATCGTTGGGCCCGTTGTAGGTACACGCCGTTCACATCTCCGCCGCGGAACTGAACTAGCGGTTCGAACGCCTGTTTTGGTACTGAGAGGTAGAGGTACGTCACGACTGGTACGATAGTGCCTTTAGATATAATATACTAATAATGGCAAGATTTAATATTTTACCCGTAATCATAGTTAATTCAAATTCAGCTTAATAAAGTTTTATCGTAGTTCGTAGTAGTTTTATTTTGCAGAATGGAATAACCATGGATCGTCAAGGTTTTCGTGAAATTACGTTCATGAAATGTTTATGAATAAGGATTTAATGGCAAAATATATTTTTCTTTTAAAGTGGAATGTGAAAATTTAAAAGAAAGAAAGGATTTTGAGAAACTCATCGTTTGAGAGGGTGAAATGGGGTACATAGTGTACAATTTTCCTAATTAAGTGTCATAAATGTTACAGTAAAATATTTATTGGAATATAAAGAAAGATACAATCGAATAAATATTTTTCTTACTTCATTCACGAGGTTGCGAGTTCAGTCCCGTAGTAATAAATGAAATAGCTTTTAAATTCTACTTAGAAATAAACTAAAACACTCCAGCCACTGGAAACGGTGATTTATATTTATTTTACGAGTCATAAAATGCGAACTAGGAAATTATATTTAAGCATCTAATCTGTAAAGTCGCATGTGGAGTTATAATACAGAAATAGACCTTATGCAATGTCCACAAGGATTTTTTAATATCCATGCAAGAGTTGTAAGAAGACTCAAAATCACTCAGAGGGCAATGGAGAGGGCTATGCTCGGGGTTTCTCTGCGTGATAGAATCAGAAATGAGGATATCCGTAGTAGAACTGGGGGTGACGTCACGGTTAGGTACGATTTATACCTAACGGTGACGTAGTTAGCCCCCACTCTCCAACTTTAATGCGTTTTAACTTAGTCATTCTTTGTAAATTTGATAAAACAAAAAATATATGTAGTACTATTAAATAATCTGTGATATAGACACAGAAATATTATTATTTATTAATTAGAAGAAACAAGCGCCTCTAATAGTATGAAAACCGGAGGTGTGCTGTGTGCTGCACCTAGCAACCCAATTCACGAAATCCTATCAGATTCTTGACTTTGCCGACAATGTCGACAAACAATTGATCATTGTACGTGTACAAATAAGATAGTATAAATACCTACATTCGTTTATGCATATTTTATCGCCGATACAAGTCAATGACCTCGTTAATTACTTGGTGTTAAATCTTGACCAACATTCTTGTTCAGAAATATGAATAAATATTGAATCACAAATTTTGTTAGCAACTTTTTATTTTATTTTTTAAAGGAATAGGATTTTTTAAGGAGGGTATCGTTGCAGGCAAATGGGCACGATTCGCGAATAAAGTACTTATTTCAATAAAATTATGCACTGCCATTACTTGTAATTTGTAAACGAGTTATAGACCATATACTAGGTAAGTATAAAATATATGGTCAAATATAAGGAAGTTATTTACTTGCACAATGGAAAAAATGTTGTGTTGCGATATTTCTTACATTTATTGCAACTCATGCTTATGGTGAAAATAGTATCATTGGTAACATTAACATGCTATGTATTAGCTGGCTGTGTGTAATAAACCTTTGCCTTCTAACTATAGACAAATTAAAAAAGTTTCAAGTATTTCGTCTTCTGACTTTCCATCTCAGTGACTACTCCAATGAGAAAATACGCATTTTTCGTTCAAACTCACGTAAGAACGTAGCATGTCGAAAAATAACAATGCCGATGTCTTTTCCCAAACCTAATGACCGAACCCTGTCAATCAGAATAATTGACATCAGCTCGCAAGCGGCTATTTCCGTACGGTACGAACCACGGGAGAAAACTTCAAACGCACGGCACGTATAAATCCAGCCACCACACGCACTAAAATTAAAAAACTTACGCGATAATCCATGCGAAAACCAACGAGGAATCCAACCAACACACTGGCGTCCTACGTAACCTCAAATTTTACACAATCAACAACAGAACGTGCGTACTGTTGTTAAACAAACCCCACAAAAACGATCCCTGAAACCTAATCGATAGCTATAGATTCGTTTCCTTTAGAAATACCGACGCGTTGCGATCTGATAATGCAAAACATGATACACGAAACGAAACTCGGCCATTTTCGACTAAACCTTACACTCGCCGCCGCTGATAGCAGCGTGACGGTCTGCCTTCTGATAGCGAAACTTACCCTTTCCACGTCGAGGTCCGTTCCTGTGCACAGTCTCTTGCCACCACTACCGTTGTAAGCCATCGTGCACCACAAAACAAAACACTAATCACACCGAAACGCGTTTACAGATAACAGAACTCGGTAACCAACTGCAACGAACGGCGGTCGCGGGCAGACTGAATTGAACGAATGAAAGTCGTGACTGAACGTCGCGAATGAACTGCCGAGTGCCGACGGCGACGGCGCGATGGAGCGAATGATTTGGGTTGCCATTTGAAATAAATGAAATGAAATTCTTTTTCTTATATTTTGCGCAAAACAAGTCGATTCGATTTACACATTTATGACTATTTTAAAACAAACAGTATGTTTTAAATAAATTATTTTTTGTATTTCACGCTGTATTTTTTTTTCCGTAACTTTCCTTTATATTTTTTGCAGTTAACCTGAAACGGAACGACGCTGAGGTCAAGAAACCTTTAAAAATCAAAATAGTCAAGCATCAGTCAGCTGATAATTAGATTAACAGTTTTTCCACGATGTACACTGAAATAATAATGAATCTGCCCATGGAAGATGGTTTGGAAGAAGAAGAAATAAAGATAGAATACAACGAGTCCTTCGAGACAGACCCTCTGTGTGAGAAATCGGTAAAGAAATCTGTCGCAAGTTACGATGTTCCGGTCGGCTCGGTTCTATCTTCACCACCAGCTCAAGAATATGAAGTATGTAGTTTTCTATGAATTTTTTGCTTGGTTCAGCCTTACTTCATGCAAATCAAAGTGTACTCAGTACAGCTTTTAGACCTTGATACGACTTTGGTAAAATTCATAGTCATTTGCGTCCCACTGCTGGGCACAGGCCTCCTCTCGTCACGAGAGGGTTCATAGTCATTTACGATCAATAACACACATTTACAAACAATGCACAGCCAAAAAATACTGGTTGTAGAAAACTGAAATTTAGCATTTAGGTTCATTGGAGTGTAGGACGAGAGAGTATAGAGGAGCTTAAAGAGGGTTTCCCGAAATTCCTATAGCATCGGGAAAAAAACGGGATTTTACATGTTTAAGTTTATGGCATATCATTATCAAGTTGCGGGCTAAAACTAGTCAATTTTTTTTTTTTCAGAGCAATCTTGATGATAATCCTTTAGCAGTATCGGGCTCTAATTCTCCAGATGAGGAACAGGTTGAATTTGATAATCTTGTAAGTATTGTGACATGATTTACTTCAAAAACTTGATATTTTTAAGTTAAAGCAAAATATTTCACTTAATTTGTTTTTCCAGGTATCAACAGAACCTAAAGCTGCCTGGTACAGAGACATAGATGATTCGGGAAAATTTATATGTCAATTTTGTGATCTCACATACTCAACCATACAAACGGTTCGTCATCACGTGAAAACAAAACACCCAGACGATGCGACAGCTCTGAAGAACATCATCAGGAACAATAAAAGAAATCCTAAATTAAAATGCCATATTTGTAACAAGCGATTCAAACTGATTCATAATCTAAAAGACCATATGAAGGAACATTATTCAAAAAACTTCCACCAATCGTGCAAAGTATGCTTTGCCACATTTAGTGATGCGAAAGAAATGATTCAACATCTTTGTCAAAAACACGAAAAAATAAACATAAAAACACATTGCTGCACTCTTTGTGGATATCAAACACCTAAACTGTCCCATTTTAAACAGCACATGAACACTCACGTACAGCGCAAGAATCTAAAATGCGACTCCTGTGATTATGCCACAAATTACTTACCAAATTTGAAAATACATCTCCGGATTCATAGCAATGTAAAACCGTATTCTTGTTCCTTCAACGGGTGTGATTATCGGTGTGCTGCTAAATCAGCATTGAGAAGTCATCAGTTAAAACATAATCCGAAAGAAAATATGCTGTACTGTGATCAATGCACTTATACAACTGTGTACAGAAATTCCTTGAAGAAACACATTGATAGCCACGGAAGAAATACATTGAAAGATAGTTAAATATCTCCACTATCCAAAGGTTGTCTGGTAGAGATCGCTATTTAGCGATAAGGATAAAATTGCCTGCTGTATACCATACTTTTTGTATAATTACGTTTATGTATGTGCTGTTCCTTTTATGTGTGGTGTTCAATAAAGTGTAGTATTGTAAATATCCAACACCCTGATAAAATTGGAATAAATATAGTGGACCAAACCAATATTATTACACTCATTCTGTATACTAGAATAGAATAGACCTCTTACTTTGAATTTATGAATATATTGTTTTTATGACATCAAAGATTATTTTTGTATAAAAAATGATATTTACTTGAAAATTTTTAATGTACCTACTTGAAAATTGTAAGTGTCTACTTGTAAGTGATAATGTATTATCAATAAATGAGTATGAGTATGTAATGACACATTATGTATGTGACATCATTATTAATGTAATACATGTTCAGTATATTTTTATTTGCAAATAGACAAATAAAACAATACTATCTATTCAATCTATTGTTTTATTTTCTAACTTATCTTTGTACAAGAGTCCTTACATATTTAACAACAACAAAAAGTTAAATTCAATGTAAAGCTTCAAGCTACAACGGCTTTGCCACAATAAAACCAAATGTACATTTCTCATTAACATTATTAAATATTCAAAGATCAATCGCAATGGTGTGCAATATGCGACTTCATAGCCATTTTCTACAAGCATGGAAAAACGAAAATAGTAAAAAAAAGGTAAATTTTGATTGAGTATTATAAGGCAGATACACCATGTTTACCTCTGAGATATTATTATAACAGAGGAGTTCATAATTCACGTATTGTGCCTTCATAGAAGCAAAAAATGAATATTCGCTGCACCACCATTGTTATCAATTTTCAAGATTACTCAATTAATAAATCCTGTGCACAGACTTAATATACAAATAAGTGGCAGATTAAAAATTTGTCCAAAACTGACAACAAGCATACCTACTGGCAATTTATATCTGAATGTACTTTTTTTTTAAAGTTATTGCAGTTATTTTGAGACAATGGCAAATTACAGCTTGTTGTAATTTATTTTCATATTATTCATTTCATACCTATACTACACTTCTTATTTAGTTATGCGCTAATCAATGAGGCGCTGGTGTGTGTCCGTCTACATAGAAGTTTCTTGTTGCTTTCGGTAGCTGCAACTCCATACCTTCCAAATCTTTCGTCAATGTTATTTGACAGCCTGAAACCAGAAAATAATTACCTTTTACTTTTCATCATACTTTTATTCCATAGAAATGTGACTTCAAAAAATTTTGGGAGGGATCATGTTAAGATTTTGGGGGTGAGGTCACAAGTCACATAATTGGTAAAATAGCCATTTACTTATTGTATGGGACGTGCCCGGTTTTGGGGGGGTGGGGTCATGACGGTCTGAGAATAGGAGGTAAGCTATTCTTCATACCCAAAAAAAAAAATCTAAGGCGGTACAAAGTCTGCGGGGTCAGCTAGTATTTCTATATAATTTATTATATAAATATTCTTAGGTCCACTTTCACCAAGCCACTAACCTCCGGTTAGTTAACCTCTCAACAGAGATTCAGCTTATCAACATAACTCGAGTTAAGAGGCCTTATTCATAAAACTTAGTTTCATTCAACACACCTAATCTAGAGTTCTCCTTTAAAAATGGTGCCATATCCAGCAAATCATCTTCTTTCTCTTCCGAAGGAGGCAGTTGGTCCAAGTACTTGTCGTTCACATAAACATGACAAGTTGTGCAGGCTAAAGATGCTTCACAAGCTCCTGAAAATTAAGAAAAAAAGATTAACAATGGCAATAATTTCTTTCTTCACAAGCATGCAGAGACCTCAGGAATATTGTCTACTGCCGTTAACCTGCCACCAAATAGTTCCATTAGGGGGTTAAAGCAGCCGGTGAAATTTCTGGCACAGAGGCATTCCATCTTAGGCCTCAGGGTAGGCAATACATTTGAGATCTTATGCGTTCTCAATGGGGGATGATAGGATTTTATTGTCCATGGGCCACAGTGACCACTTACCATAAGGTGGGCTGTGCGCTCGTTTACCTATTCCAATGACATAAAAAAATGCTGTCTGCCTTGTTTATGTTATCCATAACTTGTGTCCACAGACAAAAAGAAGGTTACAAAAAATAAATAGTACAAGACCAACCTTCCATTTCAATTCCATATCTATGAGCAAGATACAGCACATTGTCTCCAATTTTACCCTTCACTGGATGCCTTTTTCCATCTTTCGTTATGTACACAATATTGACACTGTAAAAAGGGAACATATTCAAACGTAATACAGATAAAACTAATATTGCACAACAATATAACTACTTACACCTCATCTTCGGAATTAGGGTCCTGCCATTCGTATTCACCGTGTTTAAAAACTGCAAAAAATGAGACGAAAATATTAGAATTCATCTTACTTATTTTCTTAACGAAGAAAAGTTTAGGAATTATCAATTCACCTGAAGTCACATGAATTAATCTGTTGGGAGCTGGCTGTGGTGATCTCAGTACTTTAAAATTTCGTGCAAGTATACATCGCTTGAAAACTGCTGGAAACATTGTGTAATTAGTACTTCATTGCGTTGAAAGAACAACAAGTAAACAAAATACAGGGGTTATAAAATTATCATGGACATTCCGTCATTGCGCCGAATGTGACATAAAAATGACATTAGTGAAGCGTTTTTTAAAATACTTGATTGCTTTTCGACTAAAACTGAGCACGTTTTCTTTTAAACAAAACCAAAAAATGTTTCTGCATGCTCAAAAGTGTTGCTAGCAAAATATTTGTTCCTTGACTGCAGGTTAAAATGATTTCGAAAATCAATTTAAATAAAATAAACAAATGTTCACACACTTTTACTATACTATGGGTGCTTTTAACGATTAAAAAAGAAATAATAATACAAATTATCGTTTTTTTAACTGAGACAGTTTGAAGAAATCCGTAATCAAACGAGATAGAAAGAAACAGTCTTATCAAATAGTTATTTTTTAATTTCATGTAAATTTGGCATCGGCGTTTTTGTTACCAAGCGAAAAATTGGGATTTTCCTTCATTAATCCGCAAAATGTTTTTTTTTTTATAAGTAAGAACGAAATAATCTAGCCAGCAGAAGTTGATTAAAAAAGGGAGATTCAGTCGTTTTCCATACAAATTCAATACCTAACAACATTGAGTTGAAAGTTCTACGCTCGATATTTTTCTTTCCGTAGAGTGTAAATGATCCTCACTCAAGCAAAATTTGTCTACACTGCACTACAAGAAAAATGAACCAAAAATTTGACTGTCAAATTCATAAATACCATTAAAAAAATAATATTAGGAGCCTCTTTTTCCCCAAAAAAAAAACATAATAAATAAATATAATACTGCTTTACACAACTTAGAACGTTAACGGCTTAAGTGCTTCACCGCGTGACTTCTAAGTTGTGTCGTGCTGTGCCTAAAGTTTTTGATTGACTCTCCAGGCAGTTTGCCTCCATGAAATCTCATATAAATGCAGATTTCCTCATGCTGTCCCAGTTAAAAAACCACCCTGGATAAATCCATGATTGACTGTACAAACAAATTAGTTCCCATCGCACGAAGTTATCCCTTAGCGGAATTCGATTCGAACCCTTCGGAACATTAGCCAAAGGCAGTAAGGTTTTAATTATTGATTAAATTAAAAAGTAATGATTTTGAATATTATATACCTATCGATAAAGTCGTTCTATATGGAAATAGGATAGCTACCCATAAATTAGGTCGTCCGACGTCCCCGGATGACGAGACCTTTTCATGCACTTTTTCCGACTTACTTAAGTCTTTTGCACATATAACAAAATTGATACAATGGTTTGATTGAGAGTTTATTAGACCTATTGGCACAATGCGCTACCTGGTGCGTGTTTTTTAGGAACATTACTTGGTCAGAGCAACACTTTGACACTATTTCTTTTGGACACATTTCCTAACCAGTTATAGAAATACCCTGAAGTATATCTAAGTATTTTTAATTTGATTGAAATGTTTTATTTAATTTACTAATATTCCATATTATTTTATAAATAAAAATGTATTCGTAATACATAATAATATTACATATGTTTTATTAAACACACCCTGAAATTAATAATGTCTATCTTATTGACAGTATCAATTTTGTTATATGTGCAAAAGCACATATAACAAAATTGATACAATGGTTTGATTGAGAGTTTATTAGACCTATTGGCACAATGCGCTACCTGGTGCGTGTTTTTTAGGAACATTACTTGGTCAGAGCAACACTTTGACACTATTTCTTTTGGACACATTTCCTAACCAGTTATAGAAATACCCTGAAGTATATCTAAGTATTTTTAATTTGATTGAAATGTTTTATTTAATTTACTAATATTCCATATTATTTTATAAATAAAAATGTATTCGTAATACATAATAATATTACATATGTTTTATTAAACACACCCTGAAATTAATAATGTCTATCTTATTGACAGTTCATTTTTACCTGGCTACGCCAGAAGGAGGGTTGAGTTTTGAAGTCCATCATATTTCTTTGCCACGGTCTGTTCCGTAGCCTAAACGGGTTGAGGGATTTTACAAGCTTTATTTAGTTTCACTTGTCCGGATATTTGTTTGTTTGTTTGTCTGTACTCAAATCTTGCAAGTTAAATTTGATCCACTTCGCGATTACCGATTGAGCTGAAATTTTGAAAATGCAAAATTATTAAGACATGAAGCTGATCTTATGATGGAACGGGAAGGTGGCCATAGGAATTCGGTATTTAAATGACACAACCCCGTCGAGTTTGGACTCGTTTGATCCATCTTGACTGAGTACTTTAATAAAAGTTTGTTTTTAAGAAGTTTTTTTTCTTTTAATTACTTGTTAGCTTATGAGGTGTCATTACGTTGGTCTTGATCTTGATTTACTCATACTCATAGTTAATTTATAGCTGTGCCAAAAGATAGTGAATAGAAATATTGATATTTATTTTGATAATGAATGGGTATATCAAAATTTTAAATGCAATAATTTATTAATTTTTCAAAATTCGAGTTATTCTATTCCTAAACAAAATGCTATTGGGCAATGGGGAAAAATAAAGTAGTTAATGGCAGCACCTACTTTCAAATGTCATGTCACGAATTTATGAAAAACGTCAATAGTCGCAAAAAGGCCATTTTGGTTATTTTCGTAATGATTTAATTTTATAATAAAGTTATTGATTTTTAAGACAAAGGTGTCGGGCGTCGTTGGGAGATAGTTTATATTTGTGAAACTGTTGTGTTGTATCAAAAGTGTTTATTTCAATTATTTTGTAGTGTTGAATATATTAATAATTGTTTTCGTGGATCGAGCGATGTTATAAAATAAGGATAGATAAGTAAGTTCTTTATGGAATTTGAATGACGTGGTCGGATAAGGTTTATTTTATACTGCATTTTTTACTGTTTAATTTGTTCCGGTGTTTGATAACATGGTTTGTTTAATATTTAAATCTAATATGGATTATTTTCATAGTCGTGACTGCATCAAAACCGTTAGTTTTCGCTAAGTTGCTTAACGACATTAAATTGCGCTCTGTAGTCCTACTTTTTCATCACCTACTTAGTAATTAACAAGTGTATTCTACTGTTTAAAGGTTTAAAATAGTTTCCAGACTTTGTATAAGTATTTAGTTTCTAGATGGCCACTGATGTAATGTGAAATGATTAAAAAATTTGTATCATTATCATTATTTATGACCAAAATAGTTATAGGTACTTTTTTGCAATTTTTCTCGCTTTAGACTAGATTGGTTTGTAATACAATGTTGTCGGTATACAAACTTTGTATACCGCCAATTAAATCCCAGTCCAAAAATGGTTAATATACCTTCCTCTGCCTAAATGGTTTTTTTTAATGTAAATTAAATTATAGTTTAAAGATGTGTATGTATGGCATACAAACTTACTTTCTTAATTGCTTGTTCAAATTTGGGCTATAACAGAGCTTGAATACATGTACATATTGAAAGTTTCTTATTTTTAACTTCACCACATATGTACCAATGATTTATTTTCTATTCCAGATGTAATATAAGATGGCAGTACGGCATGCTAAAATAAAACTAGAAGACGATATAAAACCGGACCTGGGTAAAATAAAAATAGAAAATGAGGAAAGAAAGGACCCAACTACTTTCTTGCCTGAAGAGCCGATGGTATACCAGTTAAAGAAGAAGAAAAAGAAAAAGAGGCATCAAGAAGATCCTTTTAAAGATATTGAGGAGAAGATGCAAGTAGAAGTAATAAAGGATTACGAACCAGACAATCTGGTACCAAGTTTAGATCCAGAAGTTAATATAAAAGTTGAAAATATTGAAGTGGAGTTGGACATCAATGATGTAAGTATGCAAGTTTTCTTTTATACATATTTTCGTTTTTTAACCGACTTAAAAAAAGATGGAGGTTCTCAATGAGTTTTTTTTGTATGCATGTTCTGTTATTACTCCGTCAATTGTGAACCGATTTTGATGATTCTATTTTTAATCGAAAAGTGGTACCTCCGGATTGGTCCCATTTTAATTTGGTTCAGTTCTGATGATGGGATCCATGAGAAAATGAATTCCTCAAAATTTGTTGGCAGGTGTATTGATTTTGGCATCAATTTCAAAGACTACAGTGAGACTTACATCCTATCATACACATGTTTGGGAACTGAAAAAAGAATCAAGTAAAAAAATAAAACTACAACAGCCTATTTACGGCCCACTGCTGGGCACAGGCCTCCTCTCATCACGAGTGGGTTTGGGCTATAGTCCTCACGCGGGCCCAGTGCGGATTGGGGACTTCACACACATCTTTGAATAACTTCGCAGATGCGTGCAGGTTTCCTCACGATGTTTTCCTTCACCGAAAAGCTCAGTGGTAAATTCAAATTGAATTTCGCACATAAGTAAACTTAGAGGTGCGAGCCGGAATCGAACCCCCGACCCTCTGCATGAGAGGCGGTAGGTGGAACCACTAGGCCACCACGGCTTCCAAAAAAATTAAAACCGACTTTAAACTCCCAACAGCCTTCAAAGTCAGTGCCAAGTGAACCGACCAAAGCTGATCAACTGACCAAGGCTGGCAGAGTTTGAAGTCTGTTTTTATAAAAAAAAAACTTCTATTTCTGTTTAACCCTGTGCCTGAGCTTTGACCTGAGCTGACTTGAGCCTGCCTGTACGGTCTAGCTATAAACCGCACATTGCGACCGTCAGCATTTTACGTATTATTATGTACGCGATTCATTAGTCTTTAAGTCAGTGCATCACCGACCGCGACGCGGTGTGCATTCATTGTATCATTCTTATCAATTAAACATAATTTCGGAGTACTCGGCAGTTATCATTATCATCTATCAATTATATCATCTACGGTGTACGAGAACAGCATCCCGTACATCTAATGGTCCTTCGAACCGGATCAAGTGACAATTTTGATCCTTGAAACTATAGTGAATCAGTGCGCGGTTCAGTTCAAAGCTCGCGCCGTGCAACGTGACTTCGACATACCAGCGACGTTCCTGGTACTGTTTCGGGACTTAAATATCAATTATCAGTGTATATCAATTATTTACAACGATATCAGAAGATTTAATCATACATCTATCAAGAGAGTTATCATACGTATATCAAGAAGTAAGGTGTGTGTTTAGTGCTTCCCACTGAGGTGCAGCAAATCGGTTTTGACGGCCTCCCACAAGCGGGTCTCACCGTCAGAATTGAGAAGGTGCAATCACCTCACGAAGAACACTATACCACATCAAGCAGTGAATCATCAGCAGTAATTATATCAGAAAGGTTTTATCAAGCAAACATTTCTTATATCAAATCAATTATCAAGCATATCTACATCAAGTATCAATCAGTTATCAAGCATATCAAGATCATCCTGAATTTCATTTTGCAGTGATTGAAAATGGAAGATCTTCTTAAAACTCAAGGGCAACTTGCCGATGCCATTGAGAAACTATATATCAACTTCAAAAAAGATGGTGCAGAAAGGAAAACTCCTCAGCTCATCAGAAGAAGATTAGAGACCTTGGAGCAATATTGGATCGAGTTCCATAATAATCATATCAAATTAAACGAATACGACAACAAAGAGTTTGTGTATTTCGTTGAAAATCATTTTGATAGAGTATCAAATATTTATAATGAAGCTCGCAGAGCAATGCAGCAGTATATACCAACTAATCAAGAAGATAAACCTATCATAAGACCAGCTACTCCGATTTTTAGTCTGAACACGGACTGGAGTTCCGAGGAACCACCAGCAGCATCCACTTCAGCTGGGGCCACCTCAAAGCCTCCCACCACCTCTCAAACTACTGAGAGAGGAAATCAAAGCAGGTTGGAAGAAATGTACCGTAAGCAGCAGAGCCATTTCAAGGCTTTCCAACGAGCTGTAAACAACATTCATATAGAATCACTCACTGAAAAGTGGGAATTCGAAGATGCGCTAAGAGCATTGCAATCACGATGGTCAGCAGTCGACTCCTTACATTGGGAAATCGATTGTGAGCAAATCAGCGGAAGAC
The DNA here is from genome assembly GCA_963971205.1 of Aethes cnicana. Taxonomy (NCBI): domain Eukaryota; kingdom Metazoa; phylum Arthropoda; class Insecta; order Lepidoptera; family Tortricidae; genus Aethes; species Aethes cnicana. The sequence goes on along the minus strand of OZ020295.1, from coordinate 8,500,582 downwards.
CTGGTTATGAAGAATCATACAATCAATGTGAGCAGAAGTACAATGATATCAAGAGGCTTATCAATAGCAAGATGTGGGATTCGTCGCATCGTGAAAGATCCACTCCTGCAATGGAGATACCCACATTTAACGGAAACTATCATCAATGGACATCATTCAAAGACTTATTTTTGGAAACAATCCACAAAAATAACTCCATATCAAAAGCGCAAAAGATGCAATTCTTAAAAGGCAAAGTAAAAGGTGAAGCAGAGAAGCTCATTCAACATCTGAATATCAGCACAGAAAATTATCAAGTTTGTTGGGACATCTTAAATCACCGCTATAATAACAAGAAGCTAATTTTTAGCTCTCATATCAATATCCTGCTCAGTTTACCAACAATGCAGCATCAAGCCGCTCTGCCAATCAAAAAATTACATGACACAACAAAGGAATGTCTTCATGCAATTCAAAATTTGGGCGTGAACACTTCATCATGGGATCCACTCATCGTACACCTACTGGCGCAAAAACTAGATGCAGATTCTCATAATGACTACATTGAACATCTGGAAGAACCTCGAGAGTTACCTACGTTACAAGGTTTCTTAGCCTTTTTGGAAGCAAAATTTACTGCTTTGGAAGCGTCTCGCCGCAAGCAAGAATTGGCCAAGCCAGCACAGTTTTATCAAGAAAGAAAAACTTATTTTCCAAGAACATCACCAAATCAACGTTCATACAATCATTATTACAAAGAAAACAGAAATTATCAAGCCCAACCTAATAAAAGTTATCATACAACGCCGATCAAGAATTATCAAGCATTCGCAACAAAAATGAATACATGTTGGTATTGCAACCTTGAACATGATTTGTTTCGATGCAACAAGTTTCTAGGTATGACACCTGAAACTAAGCTTGCAACAGTTACTTCGCGTAATATATGCACAAATTGTTTATACAAACACTACGGCAACCCGTGTACATCCGAGAAGCGGTGTAAACAATGTAATGGCGAACATAACACGATACTTCATGAAGCTTTCGTCAGCAAGAACAGACCACCCGCTACCGAGCAAAGCGCGGGAAAGAATACCGGACACGTTTCCCAAGATGACGACGCCGAAACTTTGTTATCAACAGCCCAGATCAAAGTTTTATCATCGGATGGGTCTTATATCATATTAAGAGCATTAATTGATCAAGGTTCCCAAATATCACTTATCACCGAAAACGCAGCACAGCGACTCGGTCTGCCACGACAGAATTATAGAGGCTCAGTCTTTGGCATTGGAACCAAAGAAAACAATTGTAAGGGAGTTATCAATATCACAGCAGCATCAATTCACACTGAATACACTTTCAACACGAAAGTCTTTATCATGAATCGACTTATCAACAATTTACCAAACAGATCATTTTCAAAACCATCATGGTCGCATCTGGAAGGAATACAGCTTGCAGATCCCGATTTCAATATCAGTCGCCCAATCGACATTTTATTTGGTGCCGACATTTATTCGAATATCATTTTGAACTCTATTATCAGGGAAAATGACTCACTGCCTATCGCACAACAGTCCCGTCTGGGCTGGATACTATGTGGAAACATGAAATCATATCATTGCAACGTTGTCGTGCACAATATTGAAGATATCAGCAGATTTTGGGAGATAGAGGACATCAATGAAAACTCAAAGGAGCTTTCCTCAGAAGATCAATATTGTATCAATCAATTCAAGACTGAAACTACGCGTCGAGAAGACGGACACTACGTAGTTCGGCTTCCGTTGAAGCCAGATATTGAAGAAAAGCTGGGTGAATCAAAGAAAAAGGCGGTCGCACAGTTTTATCAATTGGAAAATAAGTTTCAAAAAGATGAAAATACAGCAAAAGAATATAAATCATTTATCAACGAATACCTAGAGTTGGGACACATGCGACCGTGTGAAAGTAACACGACGCCAAGTAACTACTTACCACATCATTGTGTGCGCCGTGCTGAATCGACAACTACCGCCCTGCGAGTTGTTTACAACGCGTCCTCGCCGACGTCATCTGGTTACAGTTTAAATGACATGATGTACCGCGGGCCGAATTATCAATCAGATTTGTTATCATTGATTTTGAGATGGAGGCAATACAAAATCGCTTTCACTGCGGACATAGAAAAAATGTTCCGGCAAATATTATGTCACGAGCAAGATCAACTTTATCAAAAAATTATATGGAGAGATCATCCAAATCAGCCTTTGCGTGAATATGCTCTAACGACAGTCACTTATGGAACAAAGGCGGCACCTTTCTTGGCCATGATGACTCTCAAACAACTGGCAATTGATGAGAGCCACCGATATCCTGAAGCAGCTGAGATACTGAAACAAGACTTCTATATGGATGACCTTCTCAGTGGCAGCCACAGCATAGAAACAGCTAAAAAACTTCAACACGATCTTATCAACTTACTGAAAAGGGGAGGTTTTAACCTACGTAAATGGTGTTCAAACAATTCTGAACTCCTAGAAGAAATGAGCCATACAGAAAACAATCAACAATCATTCGATTTCAAGCATCTCGAATCAAAGAAAACATTGGGACTACGGTGGAGTCCTCAGGAAGATGTGTTTACCTTCCAACTGAAAATAGACATGCCGACATCGAAGAAAATAACTAAGCGTTCACTGTTATCAAATATATCAAAGGTCTTTGATCCTCTGGGTTGGATATGCCCAACGACCACCAAACTAAAGCTACTGTTTCAATCAACCTGGAAGCAGAATTTAGAATGGGACGATCAAGTTCCCCAAGATACCGAAAACGAGTGGCGACAGATCACTGAAAGTTTACACAACATCGATGACATCAAAATTCCCAGATGGATGCAAAACAGCGAAAATGATAACATTGAATTACATGCATTTTGTGACGCATCAGAAAAGGCGTACGCATGCGTTATATATAGCAAGGTTACAAGCAAAAATGAAGGGGAAGATCAATTATCACCAAAAATGACCATCGTAGCCGCCAAATCGAAACTAGTACCTGAAAAGAAAAGCATATCTTTGCCTCGGGTAGAGCTATGCGGGGCTCTATTATTATCAAAACTGTTGAAGAAAGTTGTTGAAAATTTATCAAGCAAGAATATCAATATTTTTTGTTGGACAGACTCCACAGCTGTCCTTGGCTGGTTACAAGGCGATGTCAACCGCTGGAAACCATTTGTATCAAACAGAGTGACGAAAATAAGGGAAACCATTCCTCCTGAAAGTTGGCGCTATGTAAAATCATCAGAAAACCCGGCAGATTGCGCAAGCCGAGGAATATCAGCATCACAACTGAAAGAAAATGCACTTTGGTGGAAGGGACCCACGTGGCTTCCAACTTATCAAGCAAGGTCACAAGAAACAATTTATACAACAGAGCAAGATATCAAGCTATCAAAACAATCAAACGTCACCACGCTGCATCAAAATAGTGACGTCATCAGGGAATTGATAAACAAACATAGTAATATCAACCGGCTAACACGTGTACTCGCCTGGATACTACGTGCGATATCACGTAACAAACAAAGTGAACCTTATGTCACTATACCGGAGCTTCGAAAAGCAAGAAATATACTTATCAATCATGTTCAACAAGAATCCTTTGCAGAGGAAATTGAAAGTATCAAGCAAGATGGGCATGTAAATTCGAAAAGCAGCATTTTATCACTCAACCCTTTCCTGGACAAAGATGGACTTTTAAGGGTTCGCGGAAGAATACAGAACGCAAATCTTGACTCGAACATGAAGCACCCCATTATCATTCCTCATGAAGGCCACATGACGAATTTACTCATCGAAAATGCCCATAAAATTACTCATCACGGCGGACCACGCCTAACGCTAAGGCAATTGAAATATCAATTTTGGATCATTGGCGGAAACAGAGCAGTAAAAAAGCATATCAGACGTTGTATCAAATGTGTAAAGTTAAAAGCTTTAAAGCAAGACCAAATTATGGGAGACTTACCGGAGGCGCGCTGTAATCCAACTCGACCTTTTTATCATACCGGCGTCGATTACACAGGCTTTGTTGACATAAAATCAAATAAAGGTCGAGGCGTTAAAACAACAAAGGGATATATTGCAGTGTTTGTATGCATGGCCACGAAGGCGGTGCACTTAGAGGTGGTCTCCGACCTCAGCAGCTCAGCATTCCTCGCCGCTCTTCGCCGCTTATCAGCACGTCGAGGAACCCCGCGCCACATGTACAGTGACAACGGGACAAACTTTGTAGGTGCCAGTAGAAGACTGAACCAAGACTTCATTGATTTGAAGAGCACCTTAGACGTCGATTTTTTCACAACAATATCAGAGATGGAGATAGAATGGCATTTCAATGCTCCCTCATGGCCTAGTGCAGGAGGAATTTGGGAGAGTGCCGTTAAAAGTCTGAAACATCATCTTCGTAGAGTCATCGGAGAACAAAAGCTCACCTACGAAGAGTATGCAACACTCCTGGCGCAAGTCGAAGCATGCATGAATTCAAGGCCCTTGTGTGCTATCACAGAAGATCCCGATGACCTTGACTTCCTCACTCCATCGCACTTTTTATCAAGCGGTCCAAATTTAACAATTGTTGAAACAGAGAAGGATTTGCGAACAAGATGGCAGCTTGTACAGAAAACAGTATCAGATATTTGGAAGAGATGGCAATCAGAATATTTATGCCAGCTCTCTATAAGGAGCAAGTGGCAGAAGCCAAGAGAGAACATGAAAGTCGGAGACGTGGTTGTAATTCATGACGCGAATTTACCCGTTGGAAAATGGGCACTGGGTAAAATCACTGACCTTCACCCAGGCCGCGACGGCTACGTACGAGTTGTATCATTAAAAACAAAAGGTGGGAATATGAAACGACCTATCACGAAGTTATCAAAGTTACCTGTACAGCAAGAAGACACCACCCAAATTAAACCTGCGACCGAATCATCAAAACAAGAAAATGAAAAATCAAAATCGACTAGAAAAAGAACCAAATACATACCTATTTTTCTGCTGCGCCCACAGGACAATAAGAATCATATGTGAGAATCAAGTTACCGCCGAGCGAATCAGCGGAGCGGGCATTATCACGCTAGGAGAGGGCTGTGTCATCAAGGGCGAAGCCTTCACTATTTTTACGCACAAGCAAAACGTAAACAATATGAATCTTCAACCGGACATAGTGAAAATAGAAGTCCCGCCGATAAACAATGTCATCAATTTATCAATACCTATTCAGAAAGAGGAGCTTTCGTACAACACGACAGACTTCAAAAAACAATTTTTAGGAATCAACGAACAGATCCAAAATATGAAAGCAAACGAGATGGAAGGTGTACTAGTTGATAGAATATCAACTCACGACGTTCATCAATTCGCACTCATCTATATCATAGTTGGAGTAGCGATACTATGTGGAATGGTTTATGTATGCCGGCGCTGGCGCCTCCGCTGCTCCTCGTTTACGCCCCCTGCGCCCCCGGGCGACCCAGTGACGGGTCAATCAGTACAGGAGCCCGCCAGAAGAGTCAAACCTGAAGAATCACCACTCTTAGTCATTTCTACGAACAAAGGGCAGCAATCCACGAATGCGGAATTTCATCGACCGAGTGCACGCGTACTGGATAGAGCAACATCGCCTATCATTGGTGGACGTAACACGTCGGATGAACATAATAGTGCTGTTTAAGTGTTTATTTTATATCAGTGTTATAGACATAAGTTCATGAATTTCATAATTTTCATATCATTTTGCTTCTCATCTCGCCCGCGGGAGCATGTACGGTCTAGCTATAAACCGCACATTGCGACCGTCAGCATTTTACGTATTATTATGTACGCGATTCATTAGTCTTTAAGTCAGTGCATCACCGACCGCGACGCGGTGTGCATTCATTGTATCATTCTTATCAATTAAACATAATTTCGGAGTACTCGGCAGTTATCATTATCATCTATCAATTATATCATCTACGGTGTACGAGAACAGCATCCCGTACACTGCCACTAACAATTTAAAGAACCATTGTAACCATTGTAACTATGTCTGAAACAAAGTAATTGTTATTAATAAAATAAACTTATTATTATTCAATTAACCAATCATAGTAAAATAATTGTAGTAATTTCCCGTTCTTGTCTTGAAAGAGTGGAACAAATATAACGTTTTTGAACAGGAACTTGCATTTTTGTAGGATATCATAATTATATATATAAAATAGAAGCAAAACCCATTCAGTTATGACAATTGAATCAACAGATGGCAAGCTAATGGCCAAGTGTTTCATCTACTTAATATAAGCTCTGTTCTGCTACATTAAAGATTATATTTTTGACATGTAAATGTGCCCCTATGTGGCTAATTTGTTGAATAAATGATTGAAATCGATTTTGAATTTGATCTTCAGTTCTATTATATATAATTTTACTTTCAACTTGCCTATACCTCCAATTACACCAACTGACCATATGCAACTAATGAATTTAAATAATTTGAATGATAGTAATACATTCTTTCTTTTCTCTTCTCACACACACAACCATGTCGTCAACATAGTCTATTTCTTTTTCCAGTTCGCTGAAAACGGTGACTACTTTCTTCAAGGCCCTCACAGCGAGGACAGTCAAGAGCCAGAAGTCAAAATCGAGCAGCAGAATCGCGAAGCCGTCATCCTCACCTTTGAGAGTGTGATCAACGACAAAACAGTTCTTGGGTACAGTCAGGAAGTAGGCCTAGAAGCTGCACCGAATCACGTCTGCAAGATTTGCCATCTAGTTTTCCAATCGCAGAAAACACTGAGAATGCACCAGAAGCGGAAGCACAAAGTGTTCAGACGATCGTTCAAACACATTTGCGATCACTGCGGCATGTCGTATGAAATGAAGAATAGCCTCATAGCGCATATAAGAAGGAAGCATGGACCGGATTCAGCTCAGGATGATAGCGAAGAGCGCACATGTGAAATTTGCGCGCTAGTGTTCAAAGGGATGCCGCGTTTACGAATGCATATGCGCAGAAAACACGGACACTTCGAGGATTCCTTCCAACACGAGTGCAAAGACTGCGGACTAACCTACGATAAGTACAGAAGTCTAATGGTCCATGTTCAAAGGAAGCATTCCAATGTCCCCAAACCAGCGTCAACGCAGTGGTACAAATGTCCGTTTTGCCCTAAAATCTTCACTAAACGAGAGACTTACGCGAGACACGTACAAAGGAAGCATAGGATCAATGATGACGGCGTAGAGGATAATATCACTGAAGAGGGCGTAGAAAGTTGTATCAACAAGGACACCGGTGAAATAACTTGCAAAGAATGTCCTCTAGTCTTCTCTTCTATAAATTACTTGAAGCTACACATGAGAAGAAAACACAACGCCCTAAAAGAAGACTTCAGATTAAAATGTATGATTTGTAATCTGTCTTACGAAAAAATTGAAAGTCTGAAGCGACATGTTCGTAGAAAGCACGACAATGGCGCCCACTGCGATGTCTGCAACAAACAATTTGCCACAAGAAAATCTTATTTAAACCATTCCCATGTGAAAGTAATCAAAGAATGTTCCATTTGTGGTCTCATATTCTCATCCCAGGGCGGTCTGGCGAAGCATTTGCGTTGTAAGCACAAAATAGACACGCCTAAGACCGTGTTTTGCAATATTTGCAATGCAGGTTTTCACGACAAACGTCAATTGAAGCCGCATCTCTTGAAAGTGCATTTGAAAGTGTCGTACACTTGTAGGTATTGTAAGAAAGTATTTAAAGCTAAGGAAAGTTATCGACGTCATATTTTGTTCAAACATCCCGTGTCAAGTCCAACAAAAAGTGAGATGCAGAGTTGTGAACAGTGTCCGGAGGCATTCCTCGATGAATTCGAGCTAAGTCGTCATGTGCGTACGGCGCACCCTAAGATATTGGAATCAGATGAGCCTCTGGTCGAAATAAAAAAGGAAGAGGCTGATGTAAAGCAGTTTCAATGTTCCAAGTGCCCAGAAAATTATCAAGTATGGGAACATCTAAGGTTACACTACGAACAAAACCATCACGTACCGCGGGACACTCAGTGTCAAATTTGTGGGCAGATGGTGCCTTCGAACGAATTGGCAAAACACATCAAACTAGCGCACACCCCCGATCCGCTTCTGGAGTGTAAATATTGTGAGTTCAAAACTACAATAAGAGTGAGCATGACGCAACACATGTTGAGACACCAAAATGCGTCAACCATACGCTGTGAATACCCCGGTTGTAAATTCAAGTCATTTTATGAGGATGCGATGGTGAAGCACAAGAAGAAACATGTGGATCAAGGAGTGAAACTCCAATGTAGTAAATGTCCGTTCCAAACTATGAATAAATACATATTGAGGTACCACGAAGAAGCACACCTAACTGGCAAGAAAAGGTATACCTGTGATCAATGTGACTACGCCACAATATTACCTGCTAATCTAGTGCAGCATAAGTATAAGCACTCAGCGGAGAAACGATTCAAGTGTGAATTCTGCCCATTCGCCACAAAGTATAACACGTCATTACGTTTTCATGTTAAAAAGAAACACTGTGATCTCCCTACTTTAAGTTAAGAAGTGTTGTTGTTGAATTTATTAAATTTATTATTTGGCATTTTACAGTGCTCTTCTTTAGCCTATTCCCTTAGAAAGCGCCCTAGCTAGACCCTAGACCAAATATGAAAAATTAATGGCAATATTTAGGTATTCATTTATTTAGGTATTCATCATTTCAGCCGAAAGACGTCCACTGCTGGACATAGGCCTCCCCCAAGGCTCGCCATTCAGATCGGTACTGTGCTACTTGCTTCCACCGGCTTCCCGCGACATTCACCTTATCCAGGCATTCCTATCCAGTAGTCAAAAGCTGGTCAAAAAAGTTTCATAACCACGACATAAGAGTGAAAATAAATAAATAAATATCTTGGGACATTTCACACATATTGACCTAGCCCCAAACTAAGCAAAGCTTGTACAGTCGAGTTCATTAATATGTGTACACCTTTGGACCTTATTACAACGTGGTAAGGTGCAAAAGTGTGTATATATTGGCGAACTCGACTACTATGGGTGCTAGACTAACGATATAAATACTTATATATAGAAATACATACATATATAAATACTAAACATCCATGACTCGAGTACAACATTCGTGTTCATCACACAAAGTTTGCCCCGAGCGGGACTCGAACCCGTGACCATCGGATCAGAAGGCGGGGTCACTACCAACTGGACCAATCCGGCGGTCGGGGTGTTTAACTGTACTAATACAAATATGTAAACCGAGGTAAATGAGTATGCAATGATGATTATGCTGATGAGAGACAGCTATAGATAGATATGGATAACAATGAAATGAAGTCATTTCTGTTCCTCAACTCGTATATTTTAGGTCCATAAAACTTATAAATCAACCTATATACTACACACGTGAAATAATTTGGATATATGTATGTGGTTTCATATTATCATATACATGTGTGATCTTTCTTTGTCTCGCTCGAGTTGCGCTTGCGCTGAACGAAGACCTTTTGATATTTGTAGGGCTTGTCCTCGATGATTTCATGTTTGTTTCTATTTCATAAGCAGCTGATGTTCCTTGCAAATTTACTACTTGAACCGTATATAATCGCAATCCCTTTATTTAAATTTAAACATTCACACAACTACTTAAAGTTCATTTTCGAGAAGCTATTTTGTTCACTGTTTCAGTAGTCATTGACTCAAAGAGCACAGATGCAGATGGCTTCCAGAGAATAATGAAGAAGAAAAGTCAAAGTGATTCGCGTGACTATTTTTATTAAATAAAGAAACAGGTTATTGACGTTATTGTTTCCCAAAAAAGTCATGTAATTTGTTTCTAAAAAGCGGTAAAACTTGTAAATCGCGTGTTTATTTATTAATTTTAACGGAAGCACCAACATAACGCTAATAATCGTGAGTTAACGAGGCAGTGCCAATGTTATCAAACAAAAGTATTCTTTCTAGACTAGGATAGAAGAATAAGTATCTATCTTGGCTTCGCATTTTCGCGATGTTTTCGATGTTGTTATTATAATTACGTTAGTGTTAGATTAGTTTTTTAATATTAGTATATTTTAAACAGCAAATATGGATTTATTAAGTCTGCCTGTGGTTATGATTGAAAATATACTTTCGTACTTGTCGTACGATGAAATCGCGAAAACTAGACTGGTGAGTAATTATTTTATTCTATAAAAACCTGAGCAAGTATTCAATTCTAAAGTACTTTGTTAGTTTTTACAGGGTCTTCTTTTAACTACACATTACACAACAATCTGTTTCAATATAGCTGTGACTTGAATGCATTAAGATTTTTCGACTTGCTGTGATGCTATTATCTTTTTGCATTTATTCCGGATATTTACAGTCTTTATCTATTAAATCCCATTTGAAAAAGTATCAGCAGAACTTTAAAATTAATAGTTTCCCTTAACATTTCCTGCAATACATATTTTAAAGCATTGTTAGATTATTTATACTGTACTTACTAAGTAGGAAATAGTAAATGGGATTCAGTATCCTCACTATTGTAAATCTTATCTTAACATTTTGAGTCCTTACAGAGACATTTCAACCAATCGGGAATTTAGTGTAATTACCTCTCTCCTTGCATTGAATTCCGCTAATAAAGATTAAATTATAATTTCCCGTAGGAATTTGTGGAAATCCTCTCAATGCTCCCCAAGGAACCTACATGGTAAATTCAGCTTTCTACAACCAGTAGTTTTGGCTGTGCCTTGTCATCAGTCAGTCTGTAACAGAAGAGTTCTATAAATATTTATTTACTTGCCATACTATACATTACAGGTATGCAAGGCGTTCAACGATCTATCAATGAGAATGCTAAACCGGGGGTTCCTCATGATTGAGAGGCGGCATGCCCTCGCCCTCAAAGGGGTGAAGGCTCAGCTGCCTCGCAGGGAGTCTGAACGCAGGTAAACATATACATATGATTCTTAATAAATATCTCGGGACATTTTCCGCCTCAATTACTCAAGCTAAAGACCTCTCTCTGATTATGGGAATTACATAAATCCATACTAAATATTATAAATACGAAAGTATTGTCTGTCTGCTACCTCTTTATGCTTCAACCGTTGGACCGATTTGGATGAAATTTGGTAAGGAGTTAGTTCAAGGAAGGGCATATAGGCTACTTTTTATACCAGAAAAACGCACAGTTGTTGGACACAGCAGCCCATGGGTATAAGAAATCGTAAAATTTCAAATGATTTGCCAACCCTGAGGCCTAAAAAAGAATGCCTCTATGCCAGTAATTTCACTGGCTACCTTACCCTTCTTACTGAAACACAACAGTGTGAGCACTGTTATTTGGCAGCAAGCAAGTAAGACCTTGCCCCAGGTACTAGGTACCACTAGATAAATATCATGGAAAAGATCATCAAATAAATAAGAAAATCGAATTTGATACAAAATAAAAAGACGGCATCAGCAAATTGCTGCGGTCTAAAATTATTTAAATCTAATTTATAAAATTCTTGTGTCAGCTAGTCTTCTTCTAATATATAAAATTTTCGTGTAACAGTGTTTGTAACGAAACTCCTCCGAAACGACTCGACTGATTCTTATGAAATTTGGAGTGCATGTTCAATTGTTCAGTAGGTCTGAGAATAGGACGCAAGCTATTTTTCATACCCAAAAAAATAAAATTCTAAGGCGGAGTCTACGAAGTCCGCGGGGTCAGCTAATAAATAAATTTTCTCTTTCAGATACCACCCTCTGGCACGACACTGCGACATCCTAACGTCGATCGAAACGCGTATATCGATGCTCAACATGACTTACTCGAAGTTTATTGACAGTGGTATATGCTGCTTTATACCTGGGAAGGTTAGTAATAATTTTTGACGCGGTGACGTCTTATAAATTGATGAACGGCGGCTGCACGCACGAAAAACCATGATTCATTCTCATGTTCCGCCTGAGCCGAGTATGCAAGCGAGAGCGCGGAACAAGCGATAGAGAGGCACGATCGGCCTAATCGTGACGTTATCACGTAAAATTATCGTCCATAAACCGACTTTACAGACAACCAATTTTTTTATCGAAATTGGTTCAGTAGTTAGTGGCAACAGACAGATTTAATTTCGCAATTATACAATCATCAGTTTAAATTTCAAACTTTCTGACTTGCTAATAAAATATACGTGTTAAAAAAAATCACACTCATTTTCTTGAATTACTTTTACGAAACTACGAGAATGCGTATTGTATATTATTATTATTTTCTTTTTTCCAATATAAATTTGCGATCATTCTGTCAGACTATGAGCAAATGTGACCGTCAAGATAGCGTACACCGTAACGATATCCAGGATCTGATTATGCAAATAAATAGAACCCAAATAGTACCACTCTATCTATAATAGAACCTCGGCTTCTATTATAGATAGAGTGGGGTACTATTTGTGTACTATTTTTTGAGTTATAAATAATTCCCGAGAACCAAGCCGTTCCAGAGATCCACGCGGTGTACGCCAGCTTGACGCTCGGTAGCGTACACCCAGTGGCGGACTAAGGGGGGGGCGGCGGGGGCGGTCCGCCCCGGGCCCCCGGTCCTAGGGGGCCCCCAAATCACCAAATAATATACTTAGTACTTAAGGCAAAAAAAAAACTTGAAAAAATAGTTTCGTCTAATAGTAATAACTAGTGGTAATAACTATACCACCTCACGCTCGAGGCCCGAAGCAAATCTTTCGTACCTATAGGGCCCCAGCCCCGTTAATTTATAAAATTGCACAACTGAACATTTTGGATTTTCCTTTCTTTCCTCGCGGCCTCTTGGGCCGGGGCCCCCTCAGCCCAGGTAGTGAGTTAGGGAATTTTGCCCATTCTGCCACGCGCCACTGCCACCCTATTGTTACGCCAATGTTCTGGTTTCGACCTAGTTGACGTGAGGGCCCCCACAGTCCATTCCATAGATACTTAGTTATTAGTAAAACACTTGATTTTTTCGGAAACAAAGGAAACAAATCGTCATAATCTAAGGCTATTAGTAATAAGTTCAACGATCGCGGTACCGTGATAAGCGCAAAATATGGACTCCGTGGGAATATAATGATAATACGTAAATGAATCCCGTAACAGTACATCAGCATGTGCGTCAAATCCGGTAGTTCTGATTTTTTGCAGACTTGTTTATGATGTTAGCCTAATGTGGTATATGGTGGTGGTATCCAAGTTTGTGATCTCGAGCGCCGAACGCAACTTTGTCAAAAATAAAAAAAAGATTTTGGCGATTTTGACCCTAATGAATTAGTTTTTGATACTACCTTTTCAGGCCGTTTTTAAAAAAAGACTTTATTTTAGACTTCAGCCCATTACTTCGCCTGCGTGGAATTCGGTTATCGCGCTCCTGCGGGAAGTATGTGTTTTTCCGGGTTAAAAAGTGGCCTATGTCCTTCTAATCCAGTAACTTTATACATCAGTGTGTGCGCGAAATCCAGTAGATCTGATAAGGCTTATTTATGATGTTGGCCTAATGTATCATCCAAGTTTGACCTCGAGCGCCGAACGCAATTTTGTCAAAAATAAAAAATAAACGCGAAAATTTCGGATGCTTTTCAGATTTTGGCTATTTTGACCCTAAAAGACTAGTTTTTGATACTACCTTTGCAAGAAGTTTTTAAAGAAGACTAAATTTGGTATAGTATGAGCCTAGAACCGTCTCTGTGTACCCAATAGTTTCTAAGATAAAGCTTTTCAGAATTCATAATTTTTCAGAACTTCGCAATATTGTAGAAGTCATCGAACCGCTCTATCGGGATGTTTTTCCAATTACCTTCGACGGATTGTGCTAGTATTGCTCGTGTGGAGTCACGAATGGGAGCCACCTGTAGCATTTTTATATGTTACTAGCTTTTGAAGGCGATTTCGTAATGCACAGAAACATCAAAATTTAAACTCCCGTTTTTCCAGTTCCCGTAAGAATTTTAGTAAATCCTCGCTTAGTGCGCCTCTATACCTCCTAAGGAACACATGCTAAGTTTCAGCTTCCTACGACCATCAGTTTTGGCTGAGCGTTGTCTGCTAACTATAGGTGAAACGTAGCAGTAGTTCGATGGTTACCCCAAAGTTCTTTTGGTGTGTGTGATGCACAGCTGAAACTGCTGGCCGTAAAAAGCCGAAATTTGTCATGTTAGTTCCTTAAGAGGTGTAGAGGTGCAGAAAGGATTTTCCAAAATTCCTACGGGAACGGGAAAAACGGGAGCTTAAATTTTGATGTTTTGATTTTGATGTGATATTATGAGCATACGAAATGGCCTTCAAAAGCTAGTAGGATATAAAAATACTACAGGTGACTCCAGTTTGTGACCCCACACGAGCAACACTAGCACATTCCGACGGAGGTAATTGGACACATATCCTGCAACAACTGTTCGAGTGACTTCTAAAATATTGCGAAGTTCGGAAAAATTATGAATTCTGAAAAGCTTTATCTCAGAAACTATTCGGTACACAGAGACGATTCTAGTCTCATATCATAGAAAATTTAGTCTTCTTTAAAAACGTCCTGAGAAGGTGGGATCAAAAACTAGTCCTTTGTAATCAAAACCGCCAGAAATTTTCTCTTGTTTTTATTTTTGACAAAATTGCGTTCGGCGCTCGAGGTCATAAACTTGGATTATACATTAGGCCAACAACATAAACAAGCCTGCCAAAAATCCTAACTACCTGATTTCGCGCTTACTACTCCATACTTTCATACGACAAGGTTACTGGATCATTCCCCGAGACTAGAACTATCTCCATACCGGATTTCACTTAAATCCGTCCAGCGGTTGAAGTGTGAAGAGGCAACAGACAGAGTTACTTTCGCATTTATAATATTAGAAAATGGACTAGTTTCTGTCCACGACTTTGTCCGCGTAGGATTCGGTTGTAGCGCTCGCGTTCCCGCGGAAACTATATACGTTTTTCGGGATAAAAATTACGCTATGCCTATGTCCTTCATCGGGACTAGAATTATCTCCATCCATACCAAATTTCATCTAAATTGATGAAGCGATTTGAGCGTGAAGACGCAACAGAGATTCAAAATTACTTCTTTAGCTTCGCATTTATAATATTACTAGCTTTTCCCCGCAACTTCGTATGCGCAGAAATATTAAAAAGTAAAATCCCGATTTTTCCCGTTCCCGTGGGAATTTTGCAAAATCCTTTCTTAGCGGATGCCTACGTCATAACATCTACCTGCATGCCAAATTTCAGCCCGATCCGTCCAGTGGTTTGGGCTGTGCGTTGATAGATCACTATGTCAGTCAGTCAGTCAGTCAGTCACCTTTGAGTTTTATATATTTAGATAAGTATGGATGTATATAAATGCAAACGAGCACAAAGGCCACCTGATGGTAAGCGATCAAATTTCAACTAAATGTGTTAGGTATAGTCAGTGCACGGGAGCCTAACATACACCATCAACACTTCTACACAGGCAAGGAGGGGGGCCCCATTTAGATTTTCCGCCCCGGGCCCCCGACAGGCTTAGTCCGCCACTGCGTACACCGTGAACAGGCCTTATATTTCGAAAAGTTAAAGGGTACTATTTTTTTACCTAGATATTCCGTGGGTACTATTTGGGTACTATTTATTTGCATAATCAGATCCTCGATATCGTTACGGTGTACGCTATCTTGACGGTCACTGAGCAAATGAGGTGTCAAGGTATTTTGGCGTGCAGAGTAAGGTCCCCATCGATCGCATCGGTCCCATTCACTCTTCATTGTGTAGCTGTAGCTCCCGTACTATTGCTTAGTTCCATTATTAGTCGCCTCTTCAGTCGTTTTATATAGTTTGGTACTGTTAGCTGGATTGCCAGTGCATTCGGATGATGTATTACCCCGTATATTATGGATGAAATAATCGCAATTTGGTCCCAGGTGATAGATGAAATCAAGCGCGTCCTGCACATAGCGGAGAGCCAGAAGTCGCCGCCGCGTGCGCACGAAGTGCTACAGGAACTGCGCGACATCTCCAGCATGGCCATCGAACACTTCGACGACAAGATCTCCCCCGCGCTGCGCCAGCGCCTCGCCGCCGGCGCCGCGCCGCCGCCGCCCAGGACCGCCCACGGTGAGGCCGGCTCACTAGCCTCCCACTACAGCCATCGAACACTTCGACGACAAGATCTCCCCCGCGCTGCGCCAGCGCCTCGCCGCCGGCGCCGCCCCGCCGCCGCCCAGGACCGCCCACGGTGAGGCCGGCTCACTAGCCTCCCACTACAGCCATCGAACACTTCGACGACAAGATCTCCCCCGCGCTCCGCCAGCGCCTCGCCGCCGGCGCCGCCCCGCCGCCGCCCAGGACCGCCCACGGTGAGGCCGGCTCACTAGCCTCCCACTACAGCCATCGAACACTTCGACGACAAGATCTCCCCCGCGCTGCGCCAGCGCCTCGCCGCCGCCCAGGACCGCCCACGGTGAGGCCGGCTCACTAGCCTCCCACTACAGCCATCGAACACTTCGACGACAAGATCTCCCCCGCGCTGCGCCAGCGCCTCGCCGCCGGCGCCGCGCCGCCGCCGCCCAGGACCGCCCACGGTGAGGCCGGCTCACTAGCCTCCCACTACACCCATCGAACACTTCGACGACAAGATCTCCCCCGCGCTGCGCCAGCGCCTCGCCGCCGGCGCCGCGCCGCCGCCGCCCAGGACCGCCCACGGTGAGGCCGGCTCACTAGCCTCCCACTACAGCCATCGAACACTTCGACGACAAGATCTCCCCCGCGCTGCGCCAGCGCCTCGCCGCCGGCGCCGCGCCGCCGCCGCCCAGGACCGCCCACGGTGAGGCCGGCTCACTAGCCTCCCACTACAGCCATCGAACACTTCGACGACAAGATCTCCCCCGCGCTGCGCCAGCGCCTCGCCGCCGCCGCCCAGGACCGCCCACGGTGAGGCCGGCTCACTAGCCTCCCACTACACCCATCGAACACTTCGACGACAAGATCTCCCCCGCGCTGCGCCAGCGCCTCGCCGCCGGCGCCGCGCCGCCGCCGCCCAGGACCGCCCACGGTGAGGCCGGCTCACTAGCCTCCCACTACACCCATCGAACACTTCGACGACAAGATCTCCCCCGCGCTGCGCCAGCGCCTCGCCGCCGGCGCCGCGCCGCCGCCGCCCAGGACCGCCCACGGTGAGGCCGGCTCACTAGCCTCCCACTACAGCCATCGAACACTTCGACGACAAGATCTCCCCCGCGCTGCGCCAGCGCCTCGCCGCCGGCGCCGCGCCGCCGCCGCCCAGGACCGCCCACGGTGAGGCCGGCTCACTAGCCTCCCACTACACCCATCGAACACTTCGACGACAAGATCTCCCCCGCGCTGCGCCAGCGCCTCGCCGCCGGCGCCGCGCCGCCGCCGCCCAGGACCGCCCACGGTGAGGCCGGCTCACTAGCCTCCCACTACACCCATCGAACACTTCGACGACAAGATCTCCCCCGCGCTGCGCCAGCGCCTCGCCGCCGGCGCCGCCCCGCCGCCGCCCAGGACCGCCCACGGTGAGGCCGGCTCACTAGCCTCCCACTACAGCCATCGAACACTTCGACGACAAGATCTCCCCCGCGCTGCGCCAGCGCCTCGCCGCCGCCCAGGACCGCCCACGGTGAGGCCGGCTCACTAGCCTCCCACTACACCCATCGAACACTTCGACGACAAGATCTCCCCCGCGCTGCGGCAGCGCCTCGCCGCCGCCCAGGACCGCCCACGGTGAGGCCGGCTCACTAGCCTCCCACTACACCCATCGAACACTTCGACGACAAGATCTCCCCGCGCTGCGCCAGCGCTTCGCCGCCGGCGCCGCGCCGCCGCCGCCCAGGACCGCCCACGGTGAGGCCGGCTCACTAGCCTCCCACTACAGCCATCGAACACTTCGACGACAAGATCTCCCCCGCGCTGCGCCAGCGCCTCGCCGCCGGCGCCGCGCCGCCGCCGCCCAGGACCGCCCACGGTGAGGCCGGCTCACTAGCCTCCCACTACAGCCATCGAACACTTCGACGACAAGATCTCCCCCGCGCTGCGCCAGCGCCTCGCCGCCGGCGCCGCGCCGCCGCCGCCCAGGACCGCCCACGGTGAGGCCGGCTCACTAGCCTCCCACTACACCCATCGAACACTTCGACGACAAGATCTCCCCCGCGCTGCGCCAGCGCCTCGCCGCCGGCGCCGCGCCGCCGCCGCCCAGGACCGCCCACGGTGAGGCCGGCTCACTAGCCTCCCACTACAGCCATCGAACACTTCGACGACAAGATCTCCCCCGCGCTGCGCCAGCGCCTCGCCGCCGGCGCCGCGCCGCCGCCGCCCAGGACCGCCCACGGTGAGGCCGGCTCACTAGCCTCCCACTACACCCATCGAACACTTCGACGACAAGATCTCCCCCGCGCTGCGCCAGCGCCTCGCCGCCGGCGCCGCGCCGCCGCCGCCCAGGACCGCCCACGGTGAGGCCGGCTCACTAGCCTCCCACTACAGCCATCGAACACTTCGACGACAAGATCTCCCCCGCGCTGCGCCAGCGCCTCGCCGCCGGCGCCGCCCCGCCGCCGCCCAGGACCGCCCACGGTGAGGCCGGCTCACTAGCCTCCCACTACACCCATCGAACACTTCGACGACAAGATCTCCCCCGCGCTGCGCCAGCGCCTCGCCGCCGGCGCCGCGCCGCCGCCGCCCAGGACCGCCCACGGTGAGGCCGGCTCACTAGCCTCCCACTACAGCCATCGAACACTTCGACGACAAGATCTCCCCCGCGCTGCGCCAGCGCCTCGCCGCCGGCGCCGCCCCGCCGCCGCCCAGGACCGCCCACGGTGAGGCCGGCTCACTAGCCTCCCACTACAGCCATCGAACACTTCGACGACAAGATCTCCCCCGCGCTGCGCCAGCGCCTCGCCGCCGGCGCCGCGCCGCCGCCGCCCAGGACCGCCCACGGTGAGGCCGGCTCACTAGCCTCCCACTACAGCCATCGAACACTTCGACGACAAGATCTCCCCCGCGCTGCGCCAGCGCCTCGCCGCCGGCGCCGCGCCGCCGCCGCCCAGGACCGCCCACGGTGAGGCCGGCTCACTAGCCTCCCACTACACCCATCGAACACTTCGACGACAAGATCTCCCCCGCGCTGCGCCAGCGCCTCGCCGCCGGCGCCGCGCCGCCGCCGCCCAGGACCGCCCACGGTGAGGCCGGCTCACTAGCCTCCCACTACAGCCATCGAACACTTCGACGACAAGATCTCCCCCGCGCTGCGCCAGCGCCTCGCCGCCGGCGCCGCGCCGCCGCCGCCCAGGACCGCCCACGGTGAGGCCGGCTCACTAGCCTCCCACTAACAGGAAGCAAAAAACGGCTTTGCTCCCTGCTGCTATTGGTTTTCTCATAGATAGGAGTGAAAAGTGCAACACGCTTGCAAAATGATGTAATATCATTGATCTATTTTCTATTCCCAAACGTTGTGCGCCGGCTAGATTCAGGCGGGTCATTCCGTGGCCATTCTGTATGTAGTACTATTAAATATTCTGTGCCGGGGTGGAATATACCATTTTGCTCCCTAGTCATACAATCTACTGTTTACTTAATTATTTTTTTGTTGTGTTTACAGCCGTGTTCGCGCCTTTAGCGATGCGTCAGGAAGTGATGTCACTCCGCCGTCGGTCCATACTCAACGCGAAACTATCCCTGTTTCTCGCCACGCAGTACAAGAAATATCATAAACGGGTCAGTATGTTTGATTGGGACTTATATGGACACTAGCTGACCCCGCGGACTTCGTACCGCCTTGGATTTTTTTTGGGTATGAAAAATAGCTTACGTCCTATTCTCAGACCTACTGAACATACACTCCAAATTTCATAAGAATCGATCGAGCCGATTCGGAGGAGTTTGGTTACACACTGACACGAGAATTTTATAGATAGAGAAATTATCTGCATTAAAAAAAAACCAAAAAATGCCAAAATTGACAATATTGAAATTTTGCTGGTGGAAGGACCTGGTGAAAGGTCCGTTCGGATAGCTACCACTGTCTTACTCGGTAACCTGCCGCCAAATACCAGTGCTCGCACTGTTGTGTTCCCGTAAGTGAAATTACCAGCATAGAGGCATTCCATGTTAGTTCTCAATCTTCCAATCAATGGACTCATTAGGTACATTTTGTGTTGCAGTCTGAATTTGTATTAAAATTATTGTTTTCGACAGATGATAGAATACAGGAAGAACACGATAAAGCAGCGCCTGATCATTCGGGAAATGGCTCGCAAGCAGACGGCCCAGGAAGCAGCTATAGGTACTACTACTACAGCCTATTTGCGTCCCACTGCTGGGCACAGGCCTCCTGTCACCACGAGAGGGTTTGGGCTATAGTCCCGCGATCCCAGCACGGATTGGGGAATTCACTTTTCAAATCATTTTTAGAATTTATCCCGGAAAAACGCATAGTTCCCGCGGGAACGCGATAACCGAGTTCCACGCGGGCGAAGTCGCGGGCAGAAGCTAGTACATATATAAATACTAAACATCCATGACTCGAGTACAAATATTCGTGCTCATCACACAAAGTTTGCCCCGAGCGGGACTCGAACCCGCGACCATCGGAACAGAAGGCAGGGTAACTAACTACCAACTGGACCAATCCGGCCTCTGTCTGTCTGTCTGTCTGTTACCTCTTCTCATGAAGGAAAAGGTCACAACGAAGTAATAATTATTTGTATTTTATTTTTCAGCTGACCTAAAGAAACGCATAGAAGAATGCGACGTTCGGTACAACGAACTAACACACACAAATCAGGCTGTTGGGGGCAAAGTTATATCAGGTACTGTAAATATTAAAAGACTATGAATTAACTAAATAAAAGCCGTGGATGCAGAGGGTCGGGGGGTTCGATTCCGGCTCGCACCTCTAAGTTTGCTTATGTGCAAAATTCAATCTCAATTTGAATTTACCACTGAGCTTTTCGGAGAAGGAGAACATCGCGAGGAAACCGGCACGCATCTGCGAAGTAATTCAAATATGTGTGTGAAGTCCCCAATCCGCACTGGGCCCGCGTGGGGACTATAGCCCAAACCCTCTCGTGATGAGGGGAGGCCTGTGCCCAGCAGTGGGACGCAAATAGGCTGTAGTAGTAGTAGTAGAAGTAGCTATCCGGACGGATCTTGCACCAGGACCTACTGATGTATTTTGAGATGGGGAACACGTACTAATACCACGATTTCCAAAATGCAACTGATTATATTTCTTTATAGACAATGTGGGTATACATAAGTAAATAAGAAATCTACCCTCAAGTAAGCTTCTATAATTACTACATCATTTCCCTTATAAATGAGTTTCAACATATGGTACTGTAATATTACAAGGCATAATTTTTTAAAGGCAATCTTACTATAATTTAATAAATTATACATTATGTTTAATTTAATAAACCTAGTGGAAAATTTGGATAAATATATTTCTAAATTACGATTGAAAAGCAAGACTTGCGAATTTGGAAAGCTACGGGAAAGTCTCATACTTACGCAGTTAATTCGGGGCACTGAGGTACATTACTAGAGACGAAGCTTCCTATAAAACATCTCGAAGAAACGTGTCAAAACTTGAAAATCGAGTCGTAACTCTGAAAACTACGAAAAGTTGTAGTAAAACTGTGTCTATCTCTTTCCTACTTGTATGCTACGAATACGCCGAATTGACGCTAGACAAAGATAGCAATATTCATGGCTGTCAAAGGGTTGTCAAACGGGTAGTGATACCAGTGTCGGGAAATTTACCCCAAAGTTTTTTTTTTCAATAAGTTAATGTTAAAGGCCGTTCAACATCTTATTTTGCTTTTATATTGTCAACATTTTATTTAAACAAGATTATAAACGGGAAACATTCAGAGTATGAATTGTTTTAAGTATTAGGCCCTATCCATGGTAAATATTGAAATGAAGTTTGTTCATATTTTGACTAATGTTAATTTTAATTTCTTACTACGAGTACCTACACCAAATATCTGTAATAAAATATCTTGTAATTATTATTTATTATCATTATCTAATTCAATATATATATAATATCAAAACGCCATTATTTACCAATGTAAATAACTAATCTGTGATCTAATAATATCAATATATTATTAGATCACTGAAAACTATACGGTTTGTCTAACAATTTCCCTGAAATGTGGTTAATTTTGAACCATGATTACCTTGCAACATTGGGCTTAAAATGTGAACAATTGAAAACCCTTCGTAATGAAATTTTGATTTAGTGTTAATAAAAATAATATGATATTAAAATTAAAACTCTACTGTGAAACGTGTTCCCAATGGACTTATTTTGATTATGGGATCGATTGCTGCAACATTTTACTGCGTAATTGCCCATTATTACTGCCTGAAATTTGTATTTCGCGCCTTGTCACGCGGCCGGCGTCTGATTGGCTACTGACTTGAGGAACTTCAGAAGTACGCCCCGGGGCGTACTTTCAGTGTCACCGTTTTGTCAAGGTTGGTACCTATCTAGTGTAACATTTAAATCAGTGATTCGGGGTATATCGGACGTTCAGCTACGGGAGCGCCTATTACGACAGAAAAATCTAGAACTCGACGATGCGGTGTCGTGGTGCCGAGCAGCTGAAGCTGCAAGTATGCAAGCAAGTGCTGTGCGGGGCGGGGCGGCGCTCGGCGGCGGGGCGCTGGAGGCGCTGGAGGCGCTGGAGGCGCTGGAGGCGCTGGAGGCGCTGGAGGCGCTGGAGGCGCTGCGCGCGCGGCCTGCGCCCGCCGGGCCCGCTCGCCGCCATCACCAACGCGTTTCCGCAAGGGACAATCGTCATGATTCGCAGCCAAAATGTGCTAGATGTGATTTTACCCATATCAGGAATAAGTGTCCGGCATTCGACGCTCAATGTTATCGTTGTGGCAGGCGTGGGCATTTTTCGAGGTGTTGTGTGCGGTTCAGTAAAAGTGTACGCGAAGTGGAGTGCTCGTCGGACGAGGGATCGTGCGCTATGGATGATGGCGCCTGCGAGGAGCTCATAGTGGACGCC